>BPLQ01003248.1:63482-164959 GCA_021605075.1 Caerostris darwini
TATTTTTTTAATTTAAAAATAAAATAATTTATAATTTTAATTTAATTTATAAAATAATTTAATTTTTTTATAATTCTAAAATAAAATAATTAATTTATATTTTTTTAATAAAATAATTTATATTTATTTATATTTATAATATAAATATATATTATATATTAGGTTGGGGAAAAAGAAATCCATTATTTTTATATGAACTTCAGGACTTTATTTAACATGCTTCGGATTGTCCGATTTGGGTCAAATATGCACCGTTTTGTTGTATGATTTGTTGCCATTTTAAAGGTAACTTCATAATGCCTCTCTCATAGAACTCCTGGTCTCTATTTGCAAAAAACTCTAGTAGTCGATTTCCACAATCCTCCCTAGATGCCAATTTTTTATCATTAAAGAAATTTTGCAATGCAATAAAAAGATGATAATCGCATGGTGCCAAGTCCGGACTGTAAGGCGGATGCATTAAAACTTCCCAACCAAGCTCCCGAAGTTTCTGGCGAGTCACTGTAGATGTGTGTGGCCTAGCGTTGTCCTGGTGGAACACGACACCTCTCCTGTTGGCCAATTCTGGCCGTTTCTGGTCAATCGCTATCTTCAAACGGTCCAGTTGTTGACAGTAGAGATCAGAATTTAGCGTTTGGCCATATGGAAGCAACTCATAATAAATAATACCCTTCCAGTCCCATCAAATGCATAACAGAACCTTCCTGGCCGTTAGTCCTGGTTTGGCCACCGTTTGAGGTGCTTCACCGCTCTTTGACCACGATCGTTTTCGCACAGGGTTATCGTATGTGATCCATTTCTCATCTCCAGTCACCATCCGTTTAAGAAATGGGTCTATCTCATTCCGTTTGGCCAAGGCTTCGCAGATGGAAATTCGATCCATCATGTTTTTTTCTGTTAATTGGTGTGGCACCCAAACATCGAGCTTCTTTTTGAATCCAGCTTTGTGTAAATGGTTTAAAACTGTTTTATGGTCGATTTTTAGCTCCTGGGCGATGTTACGACTGCTAACATGCCGGGTCAACTTCGATCATTTCTCCGATTTTATCGACATTTTCGACGACCGGCCTACCTGTGCGAGGTGCATCTTTAACATCAAAAATTCCTGAACGGAATCTACGAAACCAAAATTGCACATAATTGGCTGTTAAAGTATCGGAACCATAAACACCATTCACAATTTTAGCCGCCTGGCCTGCATTTTCGCCTTTGTCAAAGAAAAACTGTAAAATGTACCGAATTTTCTCTTTGTTCACTTCCATTTTTAACACCCTGTAACTCCCAACTGAATGGACCAAACAAAAAATAGAAAAAGAATTATTTTAGTACGAAGTGCCACCTTTCTAACGAGCATAAATCTGAAATTGTTTAATTGACACTTTACGTGATATCGATCACTACAGCCATCTATCGAAAAAATAATGGATTTCTTTTTCCCCAACCTAATATATTAATACATATTATATTTATATTTATATTCATAATTTAATTTAAAACAAAATAATTTTGAATTTATAATAATTATTTTTCAATATAATAATTTTAATATTTATCTTTATTTTAAGAAAATAATTTATAATAATTGTTAAATGAAATAGAATTAATAATGTAATAATATGCAATTTTAAAAAAATGCTGAATGAAAAAATGAAATGAATACGAATAAAATATCGTATCTGATGGGGTGAACTAAAAAATAAATACAAAATTAATATATATATATATATTAATTTTGTATTTATTTTTTAGTTCACCCCATCAGATACGATATTTTATTAAAAGGATAATGATTGCTAAAAAAAGCACAGCTCTGTATGTATTCTTAATCTTAATTTCCCTAATTCATCCTTTTAGGCTCAAAAAAAAAAAAAAAACTTTTCCAGACTGATTCGCACTTTTTTAATACTTGGCTTTTTTTTGACGTGTACAAACACGCCAAATATATGGCAGTTACCTTTAAAAGTCTTCCCAGAAACACAGTCTTCGTTTCCCGTCTATGTATTCGATATTAACACAAGATCGCCTTAAACGCAAAAAGCTATTGGGATATAATTCGCTTTATTATAGTGTTGAAAATATTGATAAAAGACTAACTTGGCTCAAAAAATATACCGATACATATAAAAATAGACATATGTAATGTCTGTAATGATATATGTAATGTTTTTTTTTTCTCTATCTATTATTAAAACATTAACAGAAACGGGCGTACCTGTTTCGGAGTACCTATGGGGTAAATATACCCCAAAAACCTCCACATAATCATTAATAAAGTTAAATTTACATCCTTGAAATTACATCATGAATTTTGATAAAAAAAGAAAATTTACGCTATTAATTTAAAATAATAAAAATAAAAGAAGTAAGTTAAGTTTAAGTTAAGTTACTCGGGTACAATTAGGAGACCGTAACATGTTTCCTCGCGGACGGTCTATCTATCATTGCATTCTAAAAATTACGAAAAGTATTATTGAATCCACAAATTCAGAATTAACAAAATTTCTTTAAATTACGGTTATTATTCATTTATTTATTTATTTGTACTTAGAGTTGGATACGTAAAAGTTAACAAATTCACGTAAATCAAATTATCCACCATATCGCGTATGAAAAAAAAAAATCTTACAAAGACAGCTTTGAGTATATGATTAAAGAAGAATGTCAAGATCTATGAGAAATTTTTAATAATGGTTTCCGTTGAAAATAATAGTCAAAATATGTGCTCTAGTTATAATTTAAAATATTTTCACCTCACACTCTCACGCTCTCTCCCCCATATATATCTTGTTCAAATTTTCAATCGTTCATAAAATACTTTTTATTCATCCACTCAAGTTCAAATGCATTTTTTTTTGAACTGGTAGTAGATGACACTTGATGTTAATACAGTTTTTGTTTAAATATGAATTCAGTAATTAAATGTAATTAATTAATTTTAGCTTTTTTTAGATTTAAGTTGCATATGTCTACCCATAGATGGCGCCAGATAAACTTTAAAAAAATGAATGCAAATTATTTATAAAGGACTTTCTGCAATAGAGGGGAAAAAAATTGGAATTGACTTTAAAAAATTTCTTATATATTACTTGTTTCTTGTACAGACGTTTTATGTTTCAAATTACCATCGGCCACACTTCTAAACTTCAAAAAACACTAGCAGGAACATGAAAGCATATTTTTTACTCCATTGTTAGGAAGAGGGCGGCGGCTAATGCAGGCTGATGGATTTTGCAGTGAAGAAACTGGACACCTGCAGCATCTGGAGACTCTCTCACTATCTCCTCTAGCCAAGAAAAAAAGGGGAACAATTTTTACTCTCGTGGAATCGAAGCCTTTTTTGGAGAGGGAGGGGGAAAGGGTTGCAGAAATCCAGACCTTAAAGACACGGGAGAAACTTTCTTGTTTGTTTTTCTCCACGCTGTGCACTTTACCAGTCATTGGATACCAATACTTTTTTCTTTTCTTTTTTTCGGTGCAAGATATTGAAGATTCAAAGTTTAGACTCATTAATGTGTGGTTTGGTTTATCTCTCTATGGTCATTTTGTGCACAATTTAGACTAATTAGGCCGGAACCTACAGCTTAACGTGGATTACGAACCACTCACAAACATCCATGCTGGTGCTACTACTATTACACCATGGGCCAGATATGATAATGTTTATAACGTAAAACTAATTATCTAACCTCTGGCCAATCACAAGTCTAACTCCCTTGCACTACTACTACACCACACATCACTGAGCCTAGAGTTGAGTTGCCCTTTACAGTTTGGGAATGATGGGGGGGTGATAGAACCCTATAATCATTTGATCTGGGCTCGGTGACACTCTATAATCATTTGAGACAGGGAACTACGGCTTAAAGTAGATTCCGAACCACTCACAAACTTTCATGCTACAGCCAGGATTCGAACCTGAAGCATATGGTACCAACGACGAGAGCGCCAGCCAATTGGCCAACAAACCGCAAAAAAACCCCTTATAGAAGCAGTTTTGAGTGTACGATTAAAGATGAGTGTCAAGATATATGTGTAAATTTTAATAATGATTTCAAGGTTTCATTGAAAATAATCATCGTAAAATTTAATCTGTTTCTAATTTACAAATAAAATTCTAAACAATAACACTTCATAAATTAATCACTTAAACACGTTATTAGAGAGTTTTTGCATACCGTATTTTTATAATACGGTATTTTTTCTCCCTATCGTGCATGCTCGTAGGAAACATTATTACACATACGCATGCGCAATTTCCTATGAACATGCGCCCTAGGGAGAAAAAAATCATAATTATAAAAATATGGTATGCAAAAACTCTCTATTATTGTGGTTATTTTGTGTTTCATTTTATTCCTGTTATACTCTGATTTTTTTCATGTGCAGATACTTCATGTTTCAAATTACCATCAACCACGCTTCTCAACTTCAAAAACACTAGCAAGAACATGAAGGCATATTTTCCCCCATCCGACGTTGCTTCCCCATTGTTAGGGAGCAAGATGGCGGCGGCTAATGCACGCTGATGGATTTTGCAGCGAAGAAACCGGACACCTGCAACATCTGGAGACTCTCTCACAGTCTCTTCTACCCAAGAAAAAAGGGGAACAATTTTCACTCTCGTGGAATCGAAGCCTTTTTTGGAGAGGGAGAAGGGAAGGGTTGCTGAAATCCAGACCTTCCAAGACACGGGAGAAAATTTCTTGTTTGTTTTACTCCATGCTGTGTACTTAACCAGTCATTGGATACCAATACTATTTTTTTTTCCGATGCATGGCATTGATGATTCACAGTTTCGTTAATTTGTGGTTTGGTTTGTCGCTCTACGGTCATTTTATGCACAATTTAGGCTAATTAGACCGGGACCTACAGTTTGATGTGGAATACGAATATATCAACGTTTTCCTATGCGAAGAGTTGAATTAATACTATTCTAAACGCCCTCTATCATCTAAATCAAGTACCACCACTAAAATTAATCGTTCATTCTTCCTTTCATCAATTGCCACTGTAAATTCTCATCAATGTAATTAAATGAACAATTACATTAATATTATCATAAGCCTAGTCCTTTGTATACTTTTAAGTTCTGTATCAAATGAAGATGCGGTATAAGCATTTTTATATCTTCGCTGCTTCAAAATAATTTCCATATCCTCTTAAAATTTTTTTTGTCTAATGCAGCTGGCAAACACTTAGACAGCTTGAATGCCTTAAGGCAAGCGCTGCACAGACGTTACTGACTTTGCATTACCCAGGGGGGCGCGTGTCACTTGCAGATAAGCCACGGACGCGGAGTAACAATGCCCCCGCAACGCTCTGTGATCCTATTAGACCAGGACCTACGGTTTAAAGTGGATTCCGAACCACTACAAACATCTATGCCACCGTCGGGACTCGAACCCGAAACTTGTGGTACCGAGCGCCAGAGCGCCAGCCACTCGGCCATTCAGGCCTCCCTCTTAAACTTCAATGTATCAAAATTCCTCTATTCACCCAGAAGTTAGTTTTGTCCATGTCATCGGAATACGTCGCTGGTTATATTTAGCAGATTGTGCCATACAGCAAATAAGCATAAAGTGTCCGTATTACTTGATGTAGATATTTCCAGGATACACACTCAAGAGCCAAAACATTATGACCACCAGTCAATAACGAGTTGGCCCACCTTTGGCGCGCAACACAGCTTCAACCCGCCTTGGAATGGATTAATACCACCACTTAATACCAGTTAAATACCACTTCCACCTGATCACGTGACTTCCGCGTCATCCAGGCGAGTTCATTGCAAAATGTAGGGGTGGTCATAATGTTTTGGCTTTTGAGTGTAAATATCTGATTTTCTGAATGTATATTAAGATTTATTTCCTCCCACATTTTACATTTATTCATATTTGATCGGGTTTCTTCTCTTCTTTTTCCGTCCATTTAAAATACAAACGAAAAAAAATTATTAATTTTAATTTTCTTTTTCTATTAAAACGGGTAATTTGGAAGTAATACAGAATTAAACTGACGACTAGAGTTCTCACAAGCAACCTCTAGTTCAGGGGCAGCCAACCCGCGGGCCTCCTTGAATATTTTTTCGGCCCTTGAGATGTATCACACTTTTACAAAATATATTTATTTCATAATGGTCAAAGTAGTGAAAAACAATGTATTAAAAAAAATACATTATGTGTGCATCCATATATTCAAAAATGAATTATCGAAATGATGGGAAAAAGTTAACTCTGATTTTAAAATAATATTCCTGCGAATATATGAACAATGAGTTTTGAGTTTACACTTATCATGAGTTCATGAATATGAGTCCATGAGTCATGAGTTCGCAGAATAATTAAATTATATTCTGCGAACTCATGATGCACGAGCATCTTGGAACATCTAATATAACAGATTCAATGTTTCACTTTAAGTGACCTCAGTGAGAATCCTAGGATAGGCATAGTTGATTGTTGATGGCAGAGCAAACCAGACTCTTAGTTCAAGTTGTTAGCGCTTTTGGTTCAACTTACGCTTGCAAATCGTTTTTTTTTTTTCCGAAAATGAAATTGACCAACACAGAACACGCTCAAACATAACGGACGCTCACCTGCAACACCAACCATGTGCAAATACCCAGATTGAGATCGATTTGCAAAAGCTAAGTGAAAGAGTGGAGAAACAACTATCGCACTAGTAAAATAAATGTTTTTAATGATCTCATTTTTTTTTTATTTCGTTGATATTGATATATTTTTTATGTTTCATTTTTAATGTTATATGTTTTGTTACAATGTGCATTTAGTATCTAAATTATATTATCTATGTTTACATGTACGAATAATAGCAAACACAAAAATAATAATTCATTATGTTTCCATTTTTCCCTCCAAAAAATGTCTATAGTGAGTCTAAATCTAATATGGGGATATATAATTTTATATGCGGCCCACGGAGTTAGGATGCATTTCCAAATTGGCCCGCAAGATCATTTGGGTTGGCCATCCCTGGTTTAGTGTAATTTACATGGCAAAGTGCAGTCAAAGTTCTAATAACAGACGTTGTTGTAGCTAATTAGAGAACTGTTCTCTATTACTATGTATTAATTCATGATTTATATAAACTAATTATAGGACATTAATTAACCAACTAATTATTTATGCTCAAGTCGGATTGTATTATCAGATCTAAATTATATGAATATAGAGATACTTAATTGATACTGATTAGATGTTAATATATTCAACATAAATAAATAATGCAATTTTTCACATAAGTTTTTAAAATATAATACATTTAATACATTTTAAAATATAATACATGTATCACATTATTTAAAATGTATTACATTTTAAAAACTGTATGACATTTTTTATGTCCTTTAAAAGTGTGTCTTCTAAATATTTTTAATATAAATTTGAAATTTAAAAAAAAAATCAACAAATTGTACTATATTGTTGCTTATTATATTATTGCTTATTTTATTATGTTGTTGTTGTTGTTGTTGCTTATCCCCTTGATTTAGAATCCTAAACCAAGTCCAGTAGATCATGCTGCATCAATAAATCGTAAACTGTCCTCCCCTCATTCAACAGTTGCCTCACAGAGGCACCAATACAATCTATGAGATGAGAGGGAGACGCGATGGTCGAACAATGACAAAGGGTTTTATTATGTTGCCTATTATATTATGTTGCTTATAATACTATTGCTTATTTTATTATGTTGCTTATTATATTATTGCTTATTTTATATTTTAAAGAAATATTTTAAATAACTGAATTTATTTATTTATGTGTCTATTCTCATTCTCAGTCAATATAAATATATTTTCTATTTTTATTCTTAGTACTTTTGTTTATTAAATGTAATAATAAAATTATCAATTTTCAAAAAGTGTTATTTTATATCTAAACAGAAATAAATGTCTATTCATTTTTTACCAGAAAGAAAAATTATATAATTAAAAACTTTTGATTTCAAATTATTTCATAGGCACGACTACTTAGAGCAAATCTAAAAAGCAAACAAAATTTTCACAGATGGATCAATTTTAAAAATCATTATTTAATAACTCATCAATGTCTTAGAAACAGTTAAAATGCTTATTTATTGAATTCTGATGTTCAAAGGATTTCTTCACAAGAAAATGCTCAATTTGTATTTCTTAAACACTATGACGCTTACAAATTCAATTTATTTTATTTTATTTTATTACCACTTAAAATGACAAAAAAATTCTTATGAGTTATTTTTTTTTTTATTAAATAAAATACTTAATTTTTTTTTTTTTTTTACTGTTCAATTTCTATTTCAAACTATTTAATTTAAAAATCATCTGCAAAAGAATAACAATGAGAAATGACGTCATGTTATGAACGAATCCTTTTTCACATTCGTAATTCATGATTCTTTATGCATAATAATTCGTAATTCATGATTCATTATGTATAATAATTCGTAATTCATGATTCTTTATGCATAATAATTCGTAATTCATGATTCATTATGTACAATAATTCGTAATTCATGATTAATTATGTATAATAATTCGTAATTCATGATTCTTTATGCATAATAATTCGTAATTCATGATTCATTATGTATAATAATTCGTAATTCATGATTCTTTATGCATAATAATTCGTAATTCATGATTCATTATGTATAACAATTCGTAATTCATGATTCATTACGTATAATAATTCGTAATTCATGATTCATTATGTATAACAATTCGTAATTCATGATTAGAATATGTATAATAACTCATAATTCATGATTCAATATATATAATAATATGTAATTCTTGATTCGATATGTATAATGATTCGTAATTCGTGATTCAATGTGTATAATGATTTGTAATTCATGATTCAATATGTATAATGATTCGTAATTCAGGATTCGATTAATCTATTTTGTTCTTGTTAGATTTTTAATCATTCGTAACGCTTCGAATAAAAAAAAATTAATAATTGTGTTTAACTCGTTTGTAGAAATGTTTCTGGATTTAAAATATAAAATATATTTAATATTTTTGTAGAATTTAGATTATTTTTAAATGCCTTTAAAATTAATTCTTTTCTTTACATTCTAAATTTGTTTTATTATTTTTCCACATCTCAGTTTGTCTTAACATTTGTTGGATTTGCTTGTATTATAAATTTTTTATATATCTTTGATCTATTAGAAATGTATAAAAAAAAATCTAGTTTTTTTAAATAAAAATAATCAAATCCCATTTGTGATGGTTTTTTTGCGTTAATATTTTTACTTTAGAGTAAAATTTATTTAAAATATTTATCATTTAGAAAAGTTTATTGTTTTCACTTAAGTCTAAATTTTTAAACATAGATTAATTCTTTTGTTGCATTAAAAATAAGCTTGTTATCTGTTGAGATGAAAATATCACCAAATGAACATTTAGATTGTAAAGTAAGACTTTCGAATGGTGAAATGTTTAGTTTAATGTTATTTGAGTATGTTTTTCTGAAACTTTTCCTTTGGATTACTTTATAGTTTTCGCTGATATTTTGATAGCAGAACTAAAAAATAGACCATTTCACTGAAATCTGATAATGCCCTGCCATATCCGCCTTATAAATTTAAAAAATCAGAGGAATTTTAATTCAGTATGAGTATTTGATACGCATTTAAATGACTAAAATGCTTTTCTTCTTGCCTATAAATTAGCCATGAAATTTTTTTATGTGTAAAAGATTCATAATTGAAAACTCGTAATGATCTAACGATTCTTAGTTGGACGATTCATAATTGGAAAACCGTAAATATCAACACAATTCATAATGGTAATCAGCGATCCAGATAGATAGATAGAAAAGCGATTAGTAACAAACAAAATTGTAGTTATAAAAATTAATTTCTCTATATAATTAGATTTCTTTAATACATGACACATGTTAACTTCAGCTTTATTTTTCTTTAAATGAAAAAAAAAGGATTTATTTTTTTTTTTATAACATTTGAATTGTACTAAATAAATGAACTTCTTCGCTACTATTTATAATAAATGGCAAACTTTTTTTAACCACTCAGTTAAAATAGATTGCTACATTTATTTTTACGTGAAATTTAATAAAAAATATATTTGAATTGCAATAAACATACATTTACTGCGGTTCAAATATATTTTTTTTCCATGGAATGCGTTTAAAAAACCATTAGGAGGTTTAAATTGTCCCTTTTTACAAGCAAGTATTAGTTGAAAACCAATCTCTAATTAAATAGAAGTATTTAATGAACTTAATTATGATCTTATTGGATGTATTTTGAAAATGCCTCCATAAATTGTAACATATACTCAACAATAAATATTTTTTAAATAATTCTAAAAATTAACTTATTGGAATTATGTACTTAATTATAATTGTAAGATTTAAATTGTAAAATATTGGGAAAAAATAATTACCACTGCCGGATACTAGAATGTTTTATGCTCCTTTGAAGGGCATAAAAATCAGAAGAAAAAAAACAGAAAAAGAAAATAAACCAGAAAAAAACTAAACAATTTCATATGTAACCTTTTTCGTGCCTTTTCAATTTTAGCAAATATATGAGAACAAAACTCATAAAGTAAATATTTCATCTAAAATTGGATTCGCAGCAAAAAAATACTGGAGCAAAAACCGGAGAGTAAAAAAGATGAATCGCCAATTTTGCTGGTAAAGATTGCCCATTTACAGTACACCATGAAGCACCATTGCCATTTCCTCCTCAAAAATTATTCGAATTGCATTTCTCACCCGCATCACGTGATACCGAACAATCCTCAAACATCGCGGAGTTGACGCAATAAGCGACAACACGCCACCTCGTGTGATAAGACGGAGCTACTCTGTATACGCGTTCGCTAATGGACAAAAGCGGGATATGAAGTGCTAGTTTGTTTGTCTATTTTCTCCTTTCTTTTTTTCTATCCGTCGCAGTTTCTGTGGGAAATTTCGTACTCCAGGACAAATGTTAGCGCTTCGGTTCATTAATCCGTTACCGTACGTGCGAAAGCAATGGGCGGGAGACGTTATTTAAGTATAACGTGCAGCTCTGAAAGTGTGCAAGGTTCCTCTGGTCCAACACGCTATCTTCGCTGGTGGGTTGTTGTTTTTTTTAGTTTTAGAACGTGAGGTGCGTTGGATCGAATTGCAGACGCAACTGTTTTTTTGTCTTTAACACCCACTCTTGGGGAGGTAAAAGTAAGCCTAGAACTTGGGGAAAACGCATGCTTTGAATGGGGAGCGGAACACGCTATAAAAAGTTGGGGAGAGATTAAAATGAGGAAGTATAAAATGAATCTCACTCTGGATTGGAGAAACAAGAATTGCATCATTCAATGTTCCTGCTCTTACTGTCCAACTTTTAAATAGATACATTGTGTTTTACAAACAATTGAGGTAGAGGATTTGTCATTCTGGGTTTTCTCCTAAGCTATAAAGAAATAAGGAGCGATAACGTTTGTAAGTCCTCCGGGAAGAATTATATAATCTTGTAAAGCAGAGGTGGCCAACCCAAATGATCTTGCGGGACTGGAAATGCATCCTAACTCCGCGGGCCGCATATAAATATATATATCCCCATATTAGATTTAGACTTACTATAGATATTTTTTGGAGGGAAAAATTAAAACATAATGAGTTATCATTAATGTGTTTACTGTTATTCTTACATGCAAACATAGAAAATATAATAATAATGATACTAGATGCACAATTAACACTACTAGATGCAATTGAGAGAACTTATGGGCAAATGTTGAATTTTTCTTTTTTATGTCTTTTTCTTTGTGCTTTTTGTATTTTAATTATATTTGCCTGCCATTTGGGAGGAAACCCTCGTCCCCCTTGGACTTTTTGAATTTGAATATAAATCTTAATCTTACGCAAGGAGTTGTTAAAAACGAAATGATCGATTCACAATTAATATCTATTGCATTAGAGACTATTGAGATTCGTTATCCCCAGAGTGAATGGATGCGTGTCTATACTGACAGCTCTACGTTTGAGATAGCGAGAGGTACTGTGTCCATAGTGAGTCTTTTAGTATCTATTTACTTATAGGCCCTCTTATTACTGCCTTTGATGGCGAAATCGAAATTATTGCTGTGACTATTCAACAATCGTAGATTCCTAGACACTCCTTTATAAAAAGGCAGTCATACTGCACTTCAAATCCTTTTGAATAATCAAAATAATTCCACAAGAATTTTGGACCATAGACCTTTGCTTAAGACACTGGCATATAGAATTTATTTCAAAATGGAATCAAACAAAAGCAATTATATTCCTTTCATAGCCAGAAAAAATTTTGGTGTAAATATATCTTTTCAGATTAACTAGGACACTAAGATATGATTGGTTTGAAAGGGCTTCATTGATACATTTTCAGCTATTAAATTGGTTGCACGTGCTTTTTTTTTTTTCTGGATTTCCTCAAATGTGACAGCATTAGTAAAATTTATAGTTTTTCCTGAAAATATTTAGACTGTCTATTTTATGAAATGTATTATAGGGAGGCTTTCTATGCTAATGTCAATCTTAAACGGCATCGGAAAAATTATGATGATTAAAAGTAAATTCAATAAACGAAACTTTACAGTATAAATAAATATTTATTCAAAGTAAAACACATACAATTTCTGGTTGGCATATTTAAAATGTCAATCATATAAATCGCGAACTTAAATTAAATATAATTATTCATTTTTTGTTACCATCCGTGTCCACCTCCATGGCCTCCTTTTCCACCACCATGACCCCCATAACCGCCTCCACTTCCGCCATGTCCCCCATGGCCACCTCCACTTCCTCCACCTGCAACCACAGCAATGTGTTGTACCACTGGAACATGCTTCACAACAGGAACGTGTTTCACGACGGGAACATGCTGCACAACTGGAACGTGATTGACCACAGGCACAGTGATTATATTCCCTCCTCCACCTCCATGTCCACCATGACTTCCTCCATATCCACCATGACTTGCTCCATGGCCACCATGTCCTCCGTCTCCATATCCACCACCACCGTGTCCTCCACTCGATACCACATGACCAGCATAGTGTCCAACTTCGTGAACTACGAGCACTTTTCCTGCTCCACCTCCTGCTCCGCCTCCATGGTGTCCTCCCGCGAATCGACCTTCGGGACTGACGCTCTGACCGGTCTTCTTGGAACTGTTGCGCACCACCCCTCCGAGCGCAGAACAAAGGCTCATCCACAAAATCAAGGCTGTTGGCTGTAAAAGAAATAAAAGCAGTCGTTTCTATACGATTTTGAAATTGAATATGTTAAACTGTGCTTAAAAATCTATTCAGCAAACAATGTTTCTGAAAACTTAATTAACTGTCCGGAATAGAATGGTTGAAACTTGAATGAATTTTGAAATTCAGGAAGAGAAATTCTTTCGAAACTAAACAATCAGATGATGAAAAAGTTGTAAATTTCTCAGATACTATCTTTATGGGTGTTCGTTCACCATTGTAGAAACAAAAAGGGGGTGCAATAATTATTGCAATGTAAGAGCTCTCCCACGTCCTATACACCTTGGGTGAGACTCTAGTGACGGTTGATCTAAGGTCAAAGTGCCTGATATTCGTATTGAATTTATATTCATAAATTAATACAATTCTAATCAAAATTGTGAAATTCTATACTAATATAAATTGCAATCATTCTATTAATTCCTCTATTTTAATATCAATTGCATTGTTCTCGACTTCTATGGGACCGGATGTCTGTCAGATGACAATAGTTTGGTTTTGTTTGTCACTCTACGGTCATTTTGTGCAGACTTTAGGCTAAACAGACCGGGGCCTACAGTTTAACGTGGATTTCGAACCATCAACAAATAGTCATGCTATCAGCCAGGATTCGAACCTGAAGCCTGTGGTACCACAGACCAGAGCACTAGCAATTGGCTATCAGGCCGCCAGATAACATTGAGTATCAATACCTGGCAAGAGCAAATAGAAAATATAAGCCATATTGTACATCCGATCTTTAGTGAAAACTAAGGCAAAAATACTAATATATTAAAACAGTGTAGAGTAGTAGCAAGTTAAAAAGAGAGACTAAGAACTGACGGTGCAAAGTGAGATCAAGTATTTCAGTCTTAACTCGAAAGAATAACGAATCACCAAGTCAAGTGTTCTAATAGAAGCTTTCTGTCTGATGGGAGAAATGTTGTAATTTTTTTCTGCCTTTTTTTTTTTGCCATGCTTCTTGCCTTTTTTCCGTGTTAGGTATATGATTCAATTAAACAGATAAAAATATTTACTGTAGGAAAAACCACTTCTATGTTTAAAAGATATTTCCGCAATGGACGGAAGCACATAGAGTTTTCAGATGAGAGGAACCGAGTTCGAAAGTCGAAGTGTAACCAAAACCTGGTTTGGTTTGGTTTGTTTCTCTACGGTCATCTTGTACACACGAGGGCTAAACAGACCGGGACCTTTAACTTAATGTGGATTCCGAACCACTCACAAACATCCATTCCACCTCCAGGCTTCGAACCTGAAGCCTAACCAAAATCCCGAAGATAGCCACGGACGGAATGTTCTTCCAATGGGCTTATGAAGTAATAAGGTACGAATCCTCCAGATGATATTCCTGAGGGTGTTCGCTCGTAAATAAAGTGGAAAAGGTTATCGGAGTGTGGCAAAACTGAACAATGAGGCTCTAAGTAACGTTGATTTTGCTACACATCTCATATTCTATTCGGGAATAACCTCGCATCAAAGAGCCTAACATTTGAAAACAGTATTTGTAAAATAGGAGTGAGATAATTTCAGTTCCAACGGTACATCTAACAAAAACCTTACCTTGATATGCATCTTCCTGTTGTCGATCCTAAATCTTTTGAGAATTGGATGCTGAAGTCAGAACTAATGGTTACAAATCGGTGCGAAACTGCATCTGATGCTCGCTGGCTTGAAGTGCTCAGTTTATATACCTGAAAGATTTTTGGTGATATTTAAGAACGCAACGATCCGTTTTCCTCCTGCATTTTAAGATCTCCCGCGAGATTTCTGGCAGCCACGGACTCGTCTTCGAAACAAAAGTTAAAACAGGATAGATTTTTATCAGACGTGAAAAAAAAATTTTTCTTTGTTGACAGTGTCTTTGAACTAGCTCATCTCATGCATAATTATCACTAAAAGTGGTCATCCATATGTAGTAGGAAGTTGTGGATATACCAATTTGTTCCGCAGGATTACTGAAATTAATTCTCGCTTTCTTTCAAATAGAATGAAAGTCATCGAGATGTGAGCTTTGGATCATTAAATTAATAGGTAAATCGCCCGTTATTTTTTTATTTTTAAAAAAATATGGTAGGGAAATTCAAAAAGGTAGAAAGTTAGATATTATCGGATTATCTCTGAAAAAGCACATTAAATTTACAGAAAAAGAACATTAACTGCAATAGTAATAATAGTTTTAATTTATGCAGTTAAATTGAAATGTATGTGTAAGAATTGGATGGCAATGGTGAATGATTTTAGAATTTAAACTGTTCGATAGCTCACTCACGCCCAGAAATAAAAATTCAAATAAAGCACGACGTGGACTGTAGTATTTTTTGCTTTATTTTAGGCAGCCATCAGACTCGAGGATGGACTCGCTACATAACTTCTCTCTTTACATACACTTACTCAACTAACTGTACTACATTCTTTCTCTTTCTCCAGTCATCTCACCCCTAACAAGACACCCAACACAGACAAGATGTTTACATTATAGGGCGTTGACCTCCCCTATGCACGGGGACCTGGTTTTGAGGCAACATAAATTTTTATGAATTATCCTGAATATACTTGTATGTCATCTTTCCTGAACGACACGAATTTACTCGAGCTAAAATGAAAGTTTAATTCTGGATTAAAGAAAGTATTTGTGGCTATATTGTATTATCTTAAGTCAAACACGAGTTAACACGTCCAAAGATAATTTTTAACTTTGGATTAAAACAAGTATTTTTGGCTACATTGCATTATCCTAAGTCAAACACGAGTTAACACGTGCAAAGATTAATTTTTAACTTTGGACTAAAGCAAGTATTTTTTATTACATTGCATTATCCTAAAGCAAACACGAGTTAACACGAGCCAAGATTAATTTTTAACTTTGGACTAAAACAAGTATTTTTTACTACATTGCACTATCCTAAGACAAACACGAGTTAACACGTGCGAAGATTAATTTTTAGCATTGGACAAAAGAAGTATTTTTTTACTACATTGCACTATCCTAAGGCAAACACGAGTTAACACGTGCGAAGATTAATTTTTAACTTGGGACCAAAACAAGTATTTTTGGCTACATTGTATTATCCTAAGGTAAAGACTAGTACCCTCTTCACGCGGTATATCTGGCAACAGTCATTCTATCACGTTTATATGTTCTTTAAGTGACCTTAAACTCAAGGCCCTTTAGTACCCCAAATAGCCCATTTAGCTCTTACGACCCTTGCATTACATTTCCATTTTTTAAGCCGATGAAAGTGAAGGAAATTTGAACGATAATAGCAGCGATGTATCGTTCTGTGACATCAAAAGCTTTGTCGGTGAAACATAAGATTGTAGTTCTGATTCCAATCAGAATGGCTAAACTACAATATTAACTGAAATATTAATAATAGTATATAAGAATTTTAATTTCATGCAATTGAATTGAAAGAGATGTGTAAAAAATTGGATGGTAATGCTGCATTAAAAATTCAACAAGATCTTAGCATTTTATGAAATATCCTGAATATACTCGTCTCTCGTATTTGTATCTTTTCTGAACGCCACGAGTTGACTCCAGTGAAAATGAATTAATATTAACAGTATTTTCGGCTACATTTTATTATTCTAACTCAAATACCAGTTTCTTCGTGATGTGGTATGTCTGGCAACAGTCATTCTGTCTCGATTCCATGTTGTTTCATACACTTTAGGCTTAAGGCCCTTTAGAACCCAAAAAACGAGTGGAAAAAAATACTTTCATTTAGCCCTTACAACCACTTTATTTCATTTCCGTTTTTTAATTGAATAAGTGAAATCATTTTGAGTGATAATAGCGATGATTAAGAGATTTTCGATGTGATTTAAAAAAAGCAACGATTCGTTACCCGCTGGCATTTTAAGATCTCCCGCGAGGTTCCTGGTAGCCACGGACTCATCTTCTTTTCTTCGGAAAAAAAATTTAAAATAGAACAGATTATTTTCAAACGAAAATTTTTTGTCTTAGTAGAAGGTATCTTTGACCAAGCACTACGACTAAATGTGGTCATCCATATGTAAGAAGTTGAGGATGTACCAATTTAATCCGGATTACAAACATTAATTTGCACTTTCTTTTAAAAACAATGAAAAGCGTTGAGATCCTACTTTAAAACATTAAACTAATAAGTAAATCGACCATTACAGATTTATTTCGAAAAAATGTCCTAAGAAAACTCAAAAAGGTAAAAAGTTAGACAACCCATTATCGGATTACGTATGAAACAGTACATTAAATTTACAGAAAAATAATATTGAATGAAATAATAATAATAGCATTGTCTATGAATTTTAATTTCATGCACTTGAATTGAAATGAATGTTTAAGAATTGGATGGTAATGGTGCATTTAAACTTCAACATGATCTTAGCATTTAATTTATTATCCTGAATATATTCTTCTCTGTTATTTTTTGTTCTGAACGCCACGAATTAATATTGTTGTTACTTATCCCACTTGGAAGATATCTAATCTAGACCAAGCCTCCGAACCCGTATGGACTCATGGTTGAAGGGGAAGGAAGCAGCTTCTGTTTGTGATGGAGCACCCGTAGGTAGAAGTCTGACTTTTGCTCCATTATGCTCTTACAGTCATAGGAGGCAGGGACCTACGAATTAAAGTGGATTCCGAACCACTACAAACATCCATGGCAGCGCCGGGACTCGAACCCTAAATCTGTGGTACCAAGCGCCAGAGTGCTAGCCACTCGACCATTCAGGCCCCACGCCACGAATTAATTCCAGTGGAAATGAATGTTTCTGTATTAGAATATTTTTGGCTATATTGTAAACTCATGTTTGTGAAAATTGCAAAACCATGAGGGACTTAAGCGAGTGAGCTGAAATTTTATGATATGCAAATGATTAGAATTTCAAATGCGTAGCGCATGCTTATGCTGAGCAGCGCCCTCTGAACGGCGGATGGATCCGAATAAACAGACGGCTGTAGCGAGGCGTGTATGTTATCTGCTAGTGGTAAACGTTAGCTCAATCGTTACTTATGCCTCTTCGACGAAAGAGAGCGAGATTTGAACAACTTACAGAGTTTGAACGGGGGAGAATCATCGGCCTTTGTGAAGCTGGATTGTCTTATCGTGCAGTAGCCTCTCGTGTGCAGCGTAACAGCAGCACAGTGATGCGTCTTTGGAAGCAGTGGACGGACGAGTGTCGGACAACTCGGAAATCCGGGAGTGGACTCCGAAATGTGACGTCAGCTCGCGATGATAGACACCAGGTCCGCATGGCGCTGACGGACCGTACGGCTTCCTCTAGACAATTGGCAGCACAGTGGTCAATAACTACAGGTGTTTCATTGTGTGCTTCATCAATTCGTAGACGTCTGCTACAGCGTGGACTGCGCGCAAGGACTGCTTTATACAGGATCCCTCTCACGCTAAACCATCGCCGCCTGCGGCTGCAATGGGCTGCACAGCATAGAGACTGCCGTGCTGATTGGCAGCATGTCGTGTTTTCTGACGAATCCCGCTTTAATTTGTGGTACCATGATGGCCGCATTCGTGTCAGACGCTATGCCGGTGAACGCTACCTTCCGGAGTGCATTATCGAACGCCACAGTGGACGAACACCCGGAGTTATGGTCTGGAGTGCCATAGCATATCATAGACGATCTCAATTGCTAAGAATTGTGGGCAATCTGAACAGCAACCGGTACATCAGTGAAGTTCTACAGCCCCAAGCTGTTCCCTTCCTTCAAAGCTTGCCAAGCGCTGCTATTTCAACAGGACAATGCCCGTCCTCATATCGGTAGGACTGTTAAATCCTTCTTTGCAATGCGGCAGGTACAGCTTCTTTCTTGGCCTGCGTATTCCCCGGATATGTCGCCGATTGAACATGTGTGGGATTTCGTTGGTCGGCGTCTCGCTCGTGATCCTCGTCCTGTTGCTTCTGCAGACCAACTCTGGGTGCGCATACAAACAATATGGAATGCTCTTTCTCAGGCAGACATTCAAAATTTGTTTGACTGCCACGTCGTGTAGCAGCACTTATTGCGGCGCGTGGTGGCTACACAAAATACTGATTCCGATCTCTTGTTATTGTTTGCTTGCTTTGAACATTTAATCATTTATTTGTACCACTACCACTCAACTGTGTATTAAATTTCATTCAATTATGACGATTAATTCATGGTGTTGCAATTTTCACAAACATGAGTTTAATATCCTAAGGCAAACACGAATTCCCTCGTGATGAACGAGTAAAAATGATGCGTATCCTTTAGTCCTCATGAACATGAATGCTTTGCATTTCCATTTTTTAACGAATCAAAGTGAAAATCGATGTCGATGTCTGTCGATGAAACAGAAAATTATTGTTCCGATTTCAATCTGAATGGCTAAACTGATACATAAATTTCTATAATTAAAAATAAATAAATAAATTAACTAGTAAGATAAATACCTTTCGGTCGTAATTCTAACTGTGTTTATTTCCGATAAAATAAAAATCGTTCAAAAATAAAACTATGTTTGAAAAAAAAAAAAAAAACAAGGAAGGAGGAAAGGTTTTGTGGGCTGTACCATTGTCTTAAGGCTCTTTCCCACCGAGTCGGAAGTGTTGAAGATTCAAACGGCAAGCGAGAAAATTTTTTCGGCCCCTTCACAGCGAAACATCAGAAATAGCATTTCGCTTAGTGAAGTTCCGCTTCGAGTTGAAAGTTTGTCAATTCGAAGCGGTGGATTCTAAACCGGTTTCAGGAGAAAGTTGGGAGGCTAGTGATTGGTTAGCGCTTCACGCTTAAACACCTCATGCCTCGGTGGGAGCGAGCCTTTAAAGTGTAACATCTTCTCTGTGAGAGATTTGCAGGGGGAGAAGGGAGAAGAACTGGGAAGTAGTGGATCTCGTCGGTGGGTTGTTCATGGTCTACACGAGGGCCACCGATTTTCACCCTCATCTTTCTAACTAGTAGGAGGCTGCATAGCCCCAGGTACGGGGAATTTGTCAAGATTCAAATCTAAGAAACAAAATGTTTTTACAATGTCAAATGTTTAACAAAATTTTTTTTTTTATCTGATATTTGTAATATAAATATGTACACTATATATAACATTATATTACATCTAAAGGAGTGCGACAATAGATCTACCTCCCCGTGGTGCACCCTGGTAACGTCCTAGGCGGCTAAAAGATCTACTACTACCGGCATGCAGCAATGCTCCAAGAGTGATCACCTTCGTGGGACTTTGTATAGGCTGAGTGTCTCACAATGGAATGCGGGCGGCCTGTCCCAATCTAAGTCCTGGCGTTGGCATGGATGTTTGTTAAAGGTTCGTAATCGACGTCAAACTGTAGCACCCGGTCAAGTTAACCCAAAGTGTGCACAAAATGACTGTAGAGAGACAAACCAAACCAAACCTGTCCCAATCTAAGAAGGTTGAGATTCAGCATTCCCATGCCAGCTACGATGTTGAGACTTGCGGTGAACTATGACTGTTTGGCGAGCTATCTGCACCCCATTAGCATTTTTGTCAGCCCAAATTGCCCGCTCTGTGGGAAAGGTGAGATCATGGACAAACACCGTATAGCAGAAAGTGCCGACCTTGCATGGGGACTCCGAAGTGAAAAGTTATTGGAGCGCTAGAACTTTGTTGATAAGACAATGAATTTTTCTCAGATTGTTTTCTTTTTATTTGTGTGTGTTGTACACTGTTTTGATTCCGTAAGAGTTTGTCATTTTTTGTCATGTCGTACAGTGCACTCATACGCTTCTGTTCAGAAACGTTTAGTTTGAAGTCTTTCATCCCGAGAAGAAATAAATTTAGCACGACCCTGTGCATTAGTGGGCCTACAGACTCCTACCCGGAGAGGAAGTATATTTCGCGCACCCTGTGCGTATTTGAATATCAGGTTTTCGGCTAAGAAGTGGAATACTTCCACGAATATATAATTATTTGTCTTTAAATGTGTTACATATTGTACGCTTTAATTCTATGTGTATGGTGTTTGTGTCTGTGTAAACAAAACTGTGAGTTCTCCAAGCTGTGCCTCAAGTATTTCAACCCAAACACACCCAGTTACAATCGCGGCCTAATGGCTAATTGGCCAGAGCTCTGGCCTTTAATATCCCAGGCTTCAGCTTCGAATTCTAGCGGTGGCATGGATGTTTGATAGTAGTTCGAAATCCACTTTAAACTGTAGGTCCCAGTCTGTTTAGTCCTCGTATGCACAAGATGAAAGTAGAGCAACAAACCAAGCCAAATCCAGTTACAATCTGGTTGTCCATCCAGTTTACTATAGCTTTTTATTAATATAGATGATTGATCAGTATTAACATTTATCGTCCAAACAATATTCGAACATTTTATTCCCCGAACGAAACTTTTGACATTCGCCAATGGTATTCGAAGATTTAAATTCTGCAATGGCAGTCTTCTGCTAAACTTTTTCCACCCAAAACACATTTAGTTGGCATTAGCTAATGACATGCGGCAATAGCAAAAGTAGTGATCAGTCCCGGGTAAACAGTTAATAGCTGTCTGATGGCCAATTGGCTAACGCTCTGGCCTTCGGTACCACAGATTTCAGGTTCGAATCCTCGCGATGGCATGGATGTTTGTAGTGGTTCGGAATCTACTTTAAACGGAAGGTCCCGGTCTTATAGGATCGTAGAGTGCTGTGGGAGTAGTGTTACTCGAGTCCGTAGCACATCTTCAAGCTATACGTGTCCCCTGGGTAGTGCTAAATGAGTAACAGCGTTCGTCGGTGCAGTTCACTTGGGCTTCTCACAGGGAAATGGTTAATATGACCCAGTCCTCGACGTAATTAAAAAAATAATAAATAGTAAAGAAAATCAAATTTTGTGCCAGAATTTGGCAATGCAACTGACTCACAGATTTGCCTTTTAACTAGGACTATTCATGCTTCTTAACTAGGACTATGGATGTCAAATCCAATACAATATTTCTCACTATCAGAATAAGGAATGAAACTAAAAAATATGGCAATCTTCAACAAAGCCAAATAGTTTTATGCAGTTTGACACTTCGTGATTCAGTGAAAAACGAAAAACACACAACCTTGCTTTTTAAATCCATACGGTTATTTACAAACAGGATTCTGGATTTCCAGAAAAAAAATCTTGAATCTTTTAATATACAGTGTGATTATAATTAAGGTCCTCCTTTCAAAATGCTGTAAAAAAAGAACCACTCTTCATAATGAGTTCAAATTTGAACGAAGATACTGGAAGAAGGGGGAAGCGATATGGCATCAAAAAAAAAAAAGTTCCAAGAATTTTTCCCATCCAATTGGGTATGACCTAGTCTTGGTGGATGGTGTTTCCGCTAACGGTGTCACAACTGTAGATTGATTTGGAAGTCATTTTTTCCGTCAAAAAACCGAAACAATCAAGAACATTGAACACTACAGTTGGTTTAATGTGCCTCTCATGCCACTCGGCCATCAGGCATTTTGAAAGTGGAACTTTAATAATAATCACCCTGTATTTGTGTCTATGTAAGCACATTACCTTTCAATTTTCCATAAAAAGAGGGATACCTGTATGTTTTATTCTCAAAGAAATCGCTTGCCACGTCTCCGAATCTTTTCTATATATCTTTCAAGAGAAAACATCACTCGTTACATAATCATACCTTATTCATGTCATCACAGCTATTCTCGAATATGAAACTGGAACAAAAATATTTAATGTAATTATCGAGAATTGCAACTACAATTGTACCCAGGTATACGGCCACGCTTGAAAAGGTTCACCTTGATATCGGATGCGAGTTTGATTTGCGTTTTTGGTTTGTTACGGTCACCTTGTGCACATTTTAGGCTAATTAGACCGGGGCCTACAGTTTAACGTGGTTTCCCGCACAAACATCCATGCCGCCGCCAGGATTCGAACCTGATGCCTGTGGTACCAAAGGACACAGCGCTAGCCACTTGGGCACTATCGGAGGTTGGAAGACTGAGTTCATTAAAAAGATATTTTGCCTTTTTAACAATATTAAAAATGCAGCCTTTTTTCAATTCCTACAATTAGTTCATACCCTCCCTATATATATTTGTATATCTTGTTCAAATTTTCAATCGTTCATGAAATACTTTTTATTCTTCCACTCGAGTTCAAATACATTTTTTCGAACTTGTAGTGAATGACACTGGATGTTAATACGGTTTTTTCAAATATTAATTCAGTAATTTTTAATTAATAAATTTTAGTTTTATATGGGAGAAAAAAATTTCTCTTATATAAGATATTTAGCAGGACATAAATTTAGGAATAAATACTGTCAGTGGCGAAGCGTGTAGATCGCCGGAAAAAAAATTACTTTTTCAGATTTTTTTTTCATTCTGGGTTCTAGTCTGAGTCAAGGAGGGAATAAAATGGAAAATGAAACATGTGAATGAATTAGGGAGAGAGATGGAAAGTGTGTATGTGAGAGAGAGAGAGAATTTCTTCTAACATAAAAAAATGAACGAAAATTATTTATAAAGGACTTCTGCAATATAGTGGAAAAAAATTTTTTATATTACTTGTTTCCTCTAATAACTTAAAATATCCAGATTTAAATTTTAATGTTCAATCAACCAGCATATTTGTCTCCTTAATTTTAGATTTAAAAACTCAAGTCCTGATAATAGACCTTTAATATGATTGTTTTTTTATTATTATATATACATGCACCTTTACACACAGTTGTGTCAATTACTTTGTTTGGCCATGATTTTTCCATTAATATAAATTACATACATTTAGCAAAAATATTGATTTGTAACTTACAGTTAACTCGTGTTTATTAGCAACTTGGAGTTAACTCGTGGCGTTTGGAAAAGATACAAAATACGAGAGACGAATATATTCAGGATAATTCATTAAAAGCTATACGTTGAATTTTTAATGCACCATTGACATCCAATTCACACACATCCATTTCTATTCAATTGTATGAAATTAAAATTATTATACATTATTATTATTATTATTGGGGCCTGAATGGCCGAGTAGCTAGCGCTCGGTACCACAAGTTATGGGTTCGAGTCCCGGCGGTGCCATAGATGGTTCGGAATCTACTTTAAACCCTAGGTCCTGGTCTCATATGACTGTTGAGTGTAGAGCTGACAACTCTACCCCGTAAAAAAGAAAAAAAACATGTCTCGTCTCGAAATCTACCAGTAAGTAGACGGCCTTGGCCCACACTGGGCTGTTGCGCCAATGATTATAATTTATATTTTGATTAAAAGAATGTAGAACCCGGTTTTAAAATGAAAATGAACACAATAAAGTAAAAGTAGTTTCAAATAAGCATTCAACAAATTTTATTAAAATTAAAATACTTGGAAATACAACTTTATGAAAGCATCTTATTCATTGACTATTAACATGTGCAGTACAATTGAATCATTTTAAATGACTTGTTGTATCAATCATTCATTATCTTTATAATTATTTTTTTTTTGCTTATGAATCATGCAAATTTAAAGATGCATTATTTCAACTTATTTTGACTGGTAATTTTAAAATATATCTTAAAATAGCAATGTTTTTATAGAATTTTTAAAAAATAAATGATTACATAGAATACATTTTTATATATAAATATTAATACGAGCCATTATTTTTATAGAAACATCTGAATTAATTAAACACTATATTTAATGTTCGATTAAATAATTTTTTTTTTCAAAACAAAATCACATCTTTTCAAAAAAAAATATTACTTTATTAATTTTTGCGGTTTTGCCTGACGATTCAAAAATATATTTTTAAAAATAGCAATGCTTTTATAGAATGTTTACAATGTATTGTAATACGTACTCTATGATTACATAGAGTACGCTTTTATATATAAATCCTAATATGCAGTGCAGCCATTATTTTAATAGAAACAACCGACTTAATGTTGGGTTATATCAAAAAAAAAAAATTTCAAAAGAAAATTACATCTTTTCAAAAAAAAAATATTATTTTATTTATTGTTGCTGTTTTGACAGACAATTCAAAAATATATCTTAAAATAACAATGTTTTTATTGAATATTTAAAGAAGAAATGATTACATAGAGTACACTTTTATATATAAACCCTAATACGAATTCGTGCAGCCATTATTTTTTTTTAAACATCTGAATTAGTTAAAATACTATCTTTAAAGTTTGATGTTTAACACCATCTTATAATTTCTTTTTTTTTTTCCAAAACAAAATCACATATTTTCAAAAAAATATATTATTTTATTTATTGTTGCTGTTTTCACTGACAATTTTTAAATATATCTTAAAATACCAATGTTTTTATAGAATATTTAAAAAATGAATGATTATATAGAGTACACTTTTATATATAAATCCTAATACGAATTCGTGCAATCATATTTTTATAGAAATATCTGAATTAATTAAAACACTATATTTACAGTTTGGTTATATCATAATTTTTTTTTCCAAAACAAAATCACAATTCTTCAAAAAAAAAATATTACTTTATTAATTTTTGCTGTTTTGACTGACAATTTTAAAATATATCTTAAAATAGCATTGTTTTTATATAATATTTAAAAAAGAAATGATTACATAGAATACACTTTTATATATAAATCCTGATACAAATTCGTACACCCATTCTTTGTATAGAAACATCTGAATTAATTAAAACATTATTTTTAAAATTTGATTATATCTTAATTTCTTTGTTTACCAAAACAATATCACATCTTTTCAAAAAAAAATTTATTTTATTTATTTTTGCTGTTTTGACATATTTTTGTTATAAAACATAGAAAATACTAGTTGAAAACGAATCATTTTATAGATAAAAAGTAGAAATAGAGTAAATATCGTTATTTTTTTCAAATTTAAATTAATGATTCGCATTACGGATACAGTTAACAATTTTTGAAGAAAACCGAGAATTCGTCAAAATCACAAAGAATGACGTGTACAACGTGCCAACTTAATAAAGAAAGTATAGAATGTATTAAATATAAATGAATACAATACAAAAAAAAAAGATATAAGTACAAGGTATACAATAAATGAATACAAAAGAAAAAAGATTAAAGTATAAGGTATACAATAAATGAATACAATACAAAAGGAAAAAAAGGTAAAAAGTATGAGGTATACAATAAATGAATACAAAAGAAAAAAAAGGTAAAAAGTATAAGGTATACAATAAATGAATACAAAAGAAAAAAAAGGTAAAAAGAAAAACAACCAAAAAACAATTTCAGTGAAATCAAAGTAGGGCTTTTAGAGTTTAAATGCCGACGTTAAGTAAAAAAAAAACCTTCCTTTTAAAATCTTTCAATAATTTTTCATCTGAAATCCAAAATAAATCTTACAAACAAACATAATTAGTAATATTCTGGTTATAATCAACACTTTGCATTGAAACTATTTATAGAATGAACCCTATCAAGATTTTTCTTGTAATTTAATTTTTTTGATAAAATTTTACATAGCATTATGTAATATCGTTTATCATATTAATTATAATAATCAAAGAAAATGAAAAACAAATAATGAAAAATAACAATCAAAGGAAAATGATTAATTAATAAAAGAAATAATCAAAGAAAATGATAAAATATTCAAAGAAAATAAAAAAAATTTAAGTGAAAAGTGCCTTGCATCTTTTTCTCTTTCATCTTCTAGATCGAGATACTCTTCTGTACTTGAAAATCATAGAATGCATCCTAGAAAAAAAAAGGTAACACATCAGAATTTTTTGAATATTTTCCTTATTTTTCAACATGCTTCTTTATTTTTTTATAATTCCATTTGAATGAAATGTAGGCGACTTTTAAAAATAATTTTAAAAAATCAATTGCGATTTTTTTAAGGTTCAATTTTTGGTGGCTATAAAGGAGAAATGTTGATTTTCTTAGAATGCATTGTCTACATTGCCATATTTCAAAAAGTCAATAGCGATTCTTTTAAGATTCAATTAATGCAATGGTTGTTTTAAAGGAGAAGTGATGATTTTCTTGGAATCCAAGGTCTGCATTGCCACATTTCAAAAAATCAATTACGATTCTTTTAAGATTCAATTTAAGCAATGGTGGCTATAAAGGAGAAATGTTGATTTTTTTTTTTTTTTAGAATGCATGGTCTGCATTGCCACATTTCAAGAAGTCAATTACGATTCTTTTAAGATTCAATTTATGCAATGGTGGCTTTAAAGGAAAAATGTTGATTTTCTTAAAAATCTATGGTCGACATTTGAAGGAAAATAGTTCGTACACCACATTTCAAGAAATCAAATTATAAGGATCGAGATCTAATCTATACTAATTTAAAGAATTAATTTCTAGGACTATGCTAATTCTTTTTCATTTAACCTTCAGTTAAATAAAAAATTAAATATTACCCTTTGAGTACCATCTTCATAGCAAGTAACAAAAAGTTTCCTTGCAGAATTTTGTAATTTATTTTCGAAATCAAATCCGGTAAGAAAATTTTAATCTCTTATAATAAAATATATTATAAGAAATAAAAAAAAGGGGATTATAAGAAATATATTATAAATAAAATATATAATATAATATATTATAATCTCTTATAATAAAATTTTAATCTAAAATATTTTATAGAAAGTTAAGAACTAGAAATGTAGTTTTCTATTATTGAAATGAAATAAAAACTTCATCTTACATTACATACGAAACGAAGTCGATATAATACTACCGTGTCCAAAAAGTAAGACCGATTTTCAATTTAAATTTCCCGGGCATATGGAATTTCAATTTGTTTTTTCTTTTTTAGGTTGCTGGCACTGTCCTTGACATCTGTGTGAAATTTGACGTCAAAATATTCATTAGTGTTTGAGTTACGCTTGGCTGTCTGAGACGCTAAAATTGATTTCGGCGATTTTTGAAATGTCCCAATTATTGCGACTGCCGATGACTTTTTAGCATGCATTGAGGATTAGAAAAAAAGTTGCCATAAGTGCATTGTGTCCGGAGGGGATTACTTTGAAGGCGATGAAATAAATTTGGAAGAATAAATAGTTTTAAAAAAATAATAATTAGTCTTACTTTTTGGGCTCAGTAGTATATTACACGCAAAACGAAGTTGAAGTAACGAATATAATTAAAATTAAAAATAATAATAATTAGAAAATAACAAAATAATAGAAAAAGTGATAACTAAATCTTCAACTTTTAGATTTTTTCTTACATATCAAAGTTGATTCTGTTCCACTACACCATTGTCCATCCAACGTCTTGCGATGACGAATACAAAGAACTCGTTTGGAACATTCTAAGGCAGATATGTCGGTTATAAATGTATGCATTTTAATAATGCAGACGATAATTAAACGTTGTTTGGAATGGATGCCATTCGGAGTTTTGTAATTTATTTAAAATTAATCCATGGAGAAAATCAGTATCGTTACAGAAATGCGTGAACATCCTTTGTATCACGGAACAAGTTTTTGCAATTTTCTTATTTTGTTTTCACTATTTTATTTTTAATATTATTAATTTTCTGCCATTAATGGTTATAAAAATAGTGTTTAATAAAAGAAGAGATTCCACCAGATTAAATATTCTTAGTTCAGAATTTTCTCGAATATTTTTAATGAATAATAGTCAACCATAGCTCAATTTTATAATGTGCAATATTGGTATTATTAATTGTTTTAAAAATAGTTTTTAATAAAAGCAGTTAATCCCAGATTAAATATTCTTAGTTAGGTTTTCTTAATTTTTTTTTAATCATCGTTACCAAACCGCAATTTTTTAATATGAAAAATTGTTATAAAAATTTTTATTTATTAATCATTATAAAAAATAGTTTTTAATAAAAGTAGTTAACCTCAGATTGATTATTTATAGTTCAGCTTTATTGAATTTTTTCCTCATTTAATGAATAATACCGCAATTTTATAATATGAAAAATTGTTATAAAAATTTTTATTTATTAATCATTATAAAAAATAGTTTTTAATAAAAGTAGTTAACCTCAGATTGATTATTTATAGTTCAGCTTTATTGAATTTTTTTCCTCATTTAATGAATAATACCGCAATTTTATAATATGAAAAATTGTTATAAAAATTTTTATTTATTAATCATTATAAAAAATAGTTTTTAATAAAAGTAGTTAACCTCAGATTGATTATTTATAGTTCAGCTTTATTGAATTTTTTCCTCATTTAATGAATAATACCGCAATTTTATAATATGAAAAATTGTTATAAAAATTTTTATTTATTAATCATTATAAAAAATAGTTTTTAATAAAAGTAGTTAACCTCAGATTGATTATTTATAGTTCAGCTTTATTGAATTTTTTCCTCATTTAATGAATAATACCGCAATTTTTTAATATGAAAAATTGTTATAAAAATTATTGTTATTAATTGTTATAAAAATAGTTTTTAATAAAAAGTAGTTAACCTCAGATTAAATATTCTCAGTACAGAATTTTCTTGATTTTTTTTTCTAATTTACTGAATAATAGTCACACCATACAGCAATTTTATAATATGAGAATAAAAGTGAATGAGACCACATTATAAACGTTTTTTTTTTTATCCTCCCAACATATTTATTCACTAAGATTTTTTTGCATATATTTTAAACGGGATATAGCAAACTGATTAAATTCATTTATTATTTTTTAGAAAAAACAAAAACTAGAAGAAAAATTTTAAAAATATTTAATTTTTAAACTGCAATGTGGCCAACCTAAATGATCTTGTGGGCCACTTTGGAAATGCATCTTAATTCTGCGGGCCGCATATAAAATTATATATCCCCATATTAGATTCAGACTCACAATAGACATTTTTATGGATGAAAAACTGAAATCAATATTTTTGTGTTTTCTTTTATTCTTGCATGTTAACCTAGATAATATAATAATAATGATACTAAACGCACATTGTAAATAAATATATAACACACTAAAAATGAAATATAAAAGATATACAAATATAGATGATAAAAAAAATGATATCATTAAAAAATATTTATTTTACACGTGCGATTTTTGTTTATCCAGTGTTTCACTTAGCTTTTGCAAATAGATGAGCGCGCATCATAAGTTCGCAGAATATAATTTAATTATTCTACGAACTTATAACTGTAAACTCATAAGTAAAATAGGCAATATCTGTCCTATATTCGCAAGAACATTATTTTATAATCAAAGCTAATTTTGTCTCATCATTTCAACAGTTAATTTCATAAAATATACAATTTATTAAATATAGCAATTAAGTACTTCTTACAAAAAATAAATAAAAATAAAAATACGCAACAAGTTTGCATAATAGTATATTAAAGTTCAATAAAATTTTTATCTATATATCTATATAATAGGCTAACTAGGCTTCAGCCTAGGGCCTCAAGATCAAGAGGGACATACATTCAAATTGTTAGCAAAATTAGAATTACACTCTTCTAAAAACAGTAAACACTAAAACACTGTATCAAAAATAAGGAGAAATTCTACACATATGAATAATAAACAAACATGATAAGTAATTTACAAACTTAAAAATGGGAGGTGAAAGGGCCTCATAAGTAGAATAGCCCAGGGCCTCTTTTCATCTAAATCCGGCCCTGTATATATATATATATATATATATATTGCTTTAACTAGATAATAAATGTATAAAATAACAATAAAAAAATAATTTCGTGTAATTAAAAAAACGTTTTTAAGATTTCTAATTCAAAATTAGCAAAGCATTATAAAAAGGAAGCGAAAACAAATGAATTGTATATCGAAGCATATTGATCTTATAATAAGGGGAAAAAAGTTTTTACCTAATCTTTAAATTTCATGCTCAATGTCTCAACAGCTAATTTTGCTTTGTCTTTCACCAGCGTCTTCCAAGGAGCTGAGTCAATAATCTCTTTGGAATGTTTGAGAATGAATTCTTGCACGTTGAGCTTCAGGTCTCCGTCCTGATGCAGGTCGGCGAGACGTAGGGCGTGGCAGGCATTAGATGGTTGCAGGTTAACTTTCAAGCTGGACGAACACCTCTTCTTCAAAGGGATGATACTATATGCGGTAGCAGCTGCGTACAACCGACAGGTGCTCTCCCAATCCGGAACATCAATGTCGGCAGTGTACATGTAAGAATGCATTCTTTGTGCTGTGTCGTCGTCCAGATCTGGGATGGCAACACTGTCGCACACGTTCCCTACTTTCGAAAAATAATCCGAGAACAGAGGAGAGTGTGCGCTGAGAATGCTCTTGTGTGCAGGAAACGAGCGAGTTTTTGACCTCAACTCCACATCAGTCGCGAAACCGTTGTCGATTAATGACTTCATGTTACTCTTCAAAATACGAAACGAAACTTCAACGAAACGAAAACGACTTTCTTCAGCAACTGGTTGCTTTGTGTGGACATTCGCCTTGCCATAACGAACCACCTCTATTTCTTGCAGTGTGATTCCGGTGCAAAAACGGGCCTCGCCTACCAGAGACAGTATATCAGAAAGTCTGCTATATCCAAAATGTATTTTGATTGTATCCTTTGTGATTTGTGATGTCAACAGTCTCTGCCTGTTTGCGGGACTATTAAACCACACCGTGTCACTCAGGCATACTCTTACGCCTCCGATGTTACTAACAAGTGCAACTTTGATTGTTGATAATTTTATTTCATGATCACAAGAAGTAAGTATGAAACTCAGTAACCCCTCCGAATTGAAAAAAAGAGCCAAATCCATCACTTTCTGAGCTTTCTTGCGTGATTCTATAGGAAAAGTGATTGTTTGGTAGACCTGTAAAGTGTTCAAGCACTTTACAATCTTCCACATGAAGTCAACCACCTCCACTACTATCAGAGTGCGAGCGAAGCACTCTCCGTTTCTTTCCGTCTTGCCATCACTCCTCCACATCCGGCAGCGAACCGTCAGCGTCTCTTCAGGCAAAAAACTCGACTTTTTCAGGCGAAATATGTTTTCCCAAGTCTCAATATTCGGGAATCCCATCATTTGACCTTTCGCTACTGTGTGTTTAGATGCCTTCATCGTTGTCAGTACGGAGCATCCATCCGCCGCCATGAATGACAGTTCGTAGTCTATTTCAATGCCTTTCACAACACTGCAGCTGTCTTCTCTGTGGAGAAATAATCCGGCATGACTTCCACCACTGCATCCTTTAGGATACAACCACAAAGACCATTTCGTGTTCTCCAACGTGTCCACAACAAACTCCGGACTCGAAATATGTTCCCCTGCCTTCTGCCAACAAAAATTCGCATTTTCAATCCACCACGTTATTGTGAAGTGGCTACCCGATTCATAATTCGATGCCGCCATTCTCAGACACCTCCTTTTCGCAGTGTGAAGAAACACTCGACTGTGGAAGCCCAAGACCTTTGAAGAGGATGAACGTGGAAGGGAATTCCCCTTTCGGACCGAACTAGTTGCGCAATTGGCGGGAATGCACGTGATATCTTACATGAAGCTTCAGCCAAATGAACTTTGTTCCCGAGGGAATCTCTCTCTCAATATATGTGCTGATCTATGGAATGTTGATGATAAGTATTGGGTTGTTTGGTCTAGTGCCAAGAACTTTGGATGCGTATGCATCGGTTAGCTTCTGCCTTGAAAGTTATTGCTTTGTTGAAACGAAACTATCCAATTTATTACTGAAGGATTTCAAAACAAATATTGCACGGGTGGGGTATTTCTTGATATTCCAAGAGCATTCGACAGAGTTTGGATTGACGAACTACTATATAAACTTTTTATTCTCACTTGATTAAACTTATTCGCTACTGTCTTTCTCACAGAACTTTTATTGTTAAAGTAAACAAAACTTTTTCTGCTATTAAAAATATTATGGCTGGTACTCCACAAGATAGTAAACTTTCACCTCTCTTTTTTGTGTGTTTTATTACTGATATCCCAATTAATCCTGAACTCTTAACTGCTATCTATGCTGATTGTGCTTTCAAATGTGTTTTATTGCTGATATCCCAATTATTCCTAAACTCTTAACTGCTATCTATGCTGATTGTGCTTTCAAATGTGTTTTATTGCTGATATCCCAATTAATCCTAAACTCTTTAACTGATATTTACGCTGATGATACTGCAATCCTTTGCAAAAATATAAACACTAAAGTCTTAGCTATCACCCTTACAATAACTGGTTCAATAAATGAAAAATTTCTTTAAATGTAGATAAGACTGAAGCTGTTCTCTTCTCTATTGGAAATAAACGTAAAAAAACTGCGATTATAATCAATAATAATATTATTCCTCGGAATAGTCAAACTAAATATTTAAAAGTTATTCTGGATCGGCATTTAATTTGGAAACAACATTTTCTGCACTCCAAAACTAAATTTCGTATTGTCTTCAGAAAACTCTACCCACTTATAAATAGAAATTCTACCAGACCATGGATAACAAAATTCCTCTTTATACGGCTATGCTTTGCCCAATTCTCACGTACGCTTGCCCGCTCTGGTCAAATGCAGTTAAATCTAATTTTAAAATGCTTGAAACTTAACAAAATATCACTATCCGCCAAATTACCTCTGCTACATGGTTCATACTGATTCCATTCTGATCTCTATAAAGCTATTAACATTCCTTCATCAAAAGATTTTCTTAAACACATCTCTATAAAAAATTTTGACACGTTTATTAATCATGAAAATATAGCAATCCAGGAGACGGACTCTTATGTTCCCAATTATGATTTAAAACGTTCGCGCAAAATTTTAAATTAATTTTTAATTGTTTTTTCTTTTCTTTAATTTGTTTATGATTGTAGGTTAATTGTATTATATCTGTGAATATATTCTGGGCAATTTTCATTGTTTCAACTGTATTTGGCCTGTCCTAACGTAGATGGAGCCCCTAGGGGCTAAAATGAAGAAAAACAAAATAAAGGGGCACAAAATAAATTAAAACTGGTTCAAAAAATGTAAATAAAAAAGTTTTACAAAAGTAAACAATTTCATATGTTAACTTCTTTTTTCGTGCTTTTTTTTATTTTAGCAAATATATGAGAACAAATTCTCCAAAAATTGGATTTGCATCAAAAAAATATGAGCGGAAAAAATGGTGAATCGTCAATTTTCCTGGTAAAGATTTTCCATTTACAGTACACCATGAAGTACCATTGCTATTTCCTCTTCAAAAATTAAAAGGCCTGATGGCCAATTGGCTAGTGCTCTGGCCTTTGGTACCACAGACTTCTGGTTTTAATCTTGGCTGTGGCGTGGATGTTTGTTAGTGATTCAGAATCCACATTAAATCAAACTGTAAAGGGACAACTCAGCTCTAGTCACAGTGATGTGGTGTGGTGTAGTTGAGTAATACACGTTAAACTGTAGGTCCCGTGTAATTAGCCTAAAGTGTGAACGAAATGAACGTATAGCGACAAACCGAGACAATCTTCAAAAATTATTCAAACTGCATTGTATTTGTATTTATATATCTACCTACATCTTAAAACATAGTTGGTAGAGAATGTTGTCAATAAGAATCCTTGAATTTATAAAACTTACTAAAATCAACCATGGCCGAAAAAGTGAATGACAATATGAAAATAAAAATTACAAACGATATTAAAAATGATACAAATAAGAAGGATGAGCCAAAAATATTGCTATTCAAGGGCTGTCTATTTTTGTCAATAATATTCCTAAATCACCGAGATTCAATATTCGTTTCGTTTTGGTTAACAAATTTGTGGCCGCATTACATCTTCGTGTTCTACTAAATATGATCAAAAAATGCATTCATTCTTACTTTCTCTTTATGCTTCCCCTCCTTATTTTAGCGGCCTGATGGCCAACTGAATAGCGCACTGGCCGTTGGTACCACAGGTTTCAGGTTGGAATCCTAAGCGGTGGCATAGATGATTGCGTGTGGTTCGGAATCCACTTTAAACTGTAGGTCCCGGTCTAATTAACCTAAATTGTGCACAAAATGACCGAACCAAACCAAACCTAAACCTTGGTATACGAAGACCAAACCCAAACTCCTCCTTATCTTTTTAAAGGTCCTACAATTGCACTCGAGACTACTGCCGATGTTTCCCCTGCCCATTAGGTTTGGTTTGTCCTCTATGGTCATTTTGTACACACATTGGGCTCATTAGACCAGGACCTACAGTTTAAAATGGATTCCGAACCACTCGCAATCATCCATGCCACCGCCAGGATTCCAGCCTGAAGCCTGTGGTACCAACGGCCAGCGCGCTATCCAATTGGCCATCAGGCCGCCTGCCCATTAGGAGCCGTATTTGGGAACCACTGCTATAAAGAGTAAGATACCCCTTTAAGACCTGAAAATTTTGTATACTTAAATTTTACTTTTAGTAGACATTGATTCTAATGATACTAAAAAATAATTTAGATAATCTATGCCCCTCCTAAAGTTTGGGGGGCACCTGCAAGATCGCGCGACCATGAAAAAATTTCAAAAATGCTTCCCCCGCATGATCGTACTTTCTCGGGCTTAAAGGGATACCCACCTCCGATGCAGCATCCTGCGTAACGCCGAATCTGCTACAAATTTGCCATGCCGATTACGAATAACCTCAGGATTTGTCAAACAAAATATTTACGTAGAATAAACAAAAAAAAAATGCTCAGTATCTTTGAAAACAAATTCAAAAACGGTTGCAAAAATAAGAATATATTATCGATATAATTTTTAATTAATTTCAGGCAAACATCAATTTTACAAAATACAGTCAAATTGTATTTATTTTTGCAGCCTATTTACAATTTTTCGTTTCTTATTTTTCTTTTTTTTTTCAAATGGTGAGGGAAGCAGACAATTAAATTTTACAAGTGAATTATTCTCTGTTTAAAGAAGCAAAAAAATATTGCACTTAGTACATCATATCAAGAATTCTGAAGATGTCTACATCATACACAAATATAAAAAAATGCATATTAAAAATGAAGAAATTACTAATAATCTTTCCACACTGGGCAGATGATTAAGATGGAAAATTCTTCTTAAATATACTCAATTTTTCTTCTGAAATTCCACCATTCCACCAACGCAGAGTAAGATTTAAACACAAGCAATTTTATTCCCTCAATTCCCAGAAAAAATTGGGCTATAAATGTTTCTTTTCTGATTAATTAGGACCACTAACATATGATAGGTTTCAAAAGGCATCATTAATACTCTCTCCCCAATTAAATTATTTGTACACGTTTTTTGTATTCTAGTTTTCCTCAAATGTGACAACAGGAGTAAAATTTAAAATTATTTAAGAAAGTATTTAACCTGTATCCTTTACGAAGTATATTATAGAGAGCCCTTATAAGCTAATTCCAATCTCAAACGGCAGCTTAAAAGTTATAATGATTCAAAGTGAATTCTGAATGATCAAAACTCTGTTACATAAATAAATATTTATTCAAAGTAAAACACATACATGTTCTGGTTAACATGTTTAACACTTCAATCCTATAAATTGCTAACTGAAATTAAATATAATTGCTCATTTTTTATTACCATCCATGTCCTCCTCCGTGGCCTCCTTTGCCACCATGTCCTCCATGGCCACCTCCACCATGTCCTCCATAACCGCCTCCACGTCCATGTCCCCCATGGCCATCTCCACCTCCATGTCCCCCATGGCCACCTCCACCATGTCCTCCATGGCCACCTCCACTTCCGCCACCTGCGACCACAGCAATGTGCTGCACCACTGGCACATGCTTCACGACAGGAACTTGCTTCACGACTGGAACATGTTGCACAACTGGAACGTGATTTACCACTGGAACAATAATGATGTTGCCTCCTCCACCAGCATGTCCTCCATTCCCACCTCCATGGCCACCCACAATCGAGCTGTGGCCACCATGTGCAGCATGGCTTCCTCCATATGAGCCATGGTTACCAGCATGTCCACCTCCAATCCATCCATGTCCACCACTATGACCAACTACATGACTTCCTCCGTGACCACCACTAGATACTACGTGGCCGGCATAGTGTCCGACTTCGCGAACCACAAGCATTTTTCCCGCTCCACCGCCTGCTCCGCCTCTATGGTGTCCTTCGTGACCTCCAGGGAATCTTCCTTCAGAGGCGATGCTCTTAGGATTGTCGACAGCAGTCTTCTTGGGACTGTCGCGCACTACCCCTCCGAGCGCCGAACAAAGACACATCCACAAAATCACTGCTGTTGGCTGTAAAAAGAAACAAAAGCAGTCTTATAAGAAAGATGATCACATGAAACAGTTTTACGCGACTTCGCAATTGAAAAACGTCAAACTGTGCATAGAAATCAATTCAACAAACAGTTTTTCAGAAAAATTAATTAACTTTCCAGAATGACCCAGTTGAGGTCTGAATGGATTTTCGAATTCAGCGAGCCGCTTTCTAAACCAGACAAATCGGAAGAGCTGATGTTGAAGGTGTGAACTTCCCGCTTGCCTGGTTACTCTTTTTTATGGTTACTCTTTTTAAAAAATTGAATCTCAAAATGTGGATTCTGTGTAATAGCTTTACCACTCCCAATAAACTCCCAACTCCCTGGAAAACGAAAAAAATTTCTATATTGGCGAATACATGCATCATAGAAAATGTAAAGCGTTGAAGATGCTACTATGGATCATTAAACTAATAGGTAAATCGTCCGTTATTATTTTATTTTTAATAAATATGGTAGGAAAACCTAAAAACTTCAATCGACGATCAATTATCGGATTACCTTTGAAGAAGTACGTTAAATTTACAGAAAAAGATTTTTTTTTTGTTCTAATGCAGCTGGCAAACACTTAGACAGCTTGGTCTTGGATGCCTTAAGGCAAGCGCTGCACAGACGCTACTCACTTTGCATTACCCAGGGGTCACGTGTTAATTGAAGATAAGTCACGGACGCGGAGTAACAATGCTCTACGATCCTATTAGGACCGGGACCAACGGTTTAAAGTGGATTCCGAACCACTACAAACATCCATGCTACCACCTGTGATACCAAAGGCCACACCGCTGGTCAATTGGCCATCAGGCCGCAATAGATTTGGTTTTGTCGCTCTACGGTCATCTTGTGCACACCGGGGCTAAACAGACCGGGACCTACAGTTTAAAGTGAAGTGGATTCCGAACCACTACAAACATCCATGGCACCACCGGGACTCGAACCCGAAACCTGTGGTACCGAGAGCCAGCGAATCGGCCATTCAGGCCCATACAGAAAAAGAATATTAACTGCAATAATAATAACAGTTTTAATTTCACGAAGTCGAATCGAAATGGATATGTAAGAATTGGGTGGCAATGGTGAATGATTTTAGAAATAAACCCCTTTATGAATTACTCCGAATATACTCGTATCTCCTCTTTTCTGAACAACACGAATTAACTCGCGTGAAAATGAATGTTTCATGCTGGATTAAAGAAAGTATTTGGGGCTTACATTGTATTATCCTAAGTCAAATACGAGTTTACTCCGTGCAAAGATTAACTTTTAATTTAGGAGTAAAACAAGTATTTTTGGCCACATTGTATTGTTGTTGTAGCTGTCGTATCCCTCATGGAAGGAGGGAAGAGGGGTGCAGCTTCTGTTCTGATGGAGCACCCGTAGGTAGAAGTCTGACTTCTGCTCCGTGACGCTCTTACAGTCATAGGAGACCGGAACCTATGGCTTAAAGTGGATTCCGAACCACTACAAACATCCATGGCACAGCCGGTTCGAACCCGAAACCTGCGGTGCCGAGCGCTAGACACTCGGCCATTCACATTGTATTATTTTAACACAAATACTAATTCCTTCGGGCTGTAGTATGTCTGGTAACAACCATTCTATCACGTTTCCATGTTTTATAGATTTGAAAACATTTGTATTCCTTCTGAATTTTTTAATCATAGGACGAGAGCGTTTTCTTTTGAAGGGAAATGCGTAATAAAAGTAACCTCTCTCTCTGTCTAAAAGAGGACAAAAAGAAAGTACGAGATAGCATATGTATAATTGTTGCAGCGGTGAATTTATGCAATTAAATAGCTCTCCGAATCACATACTTCATCAGACGTAATAAAAAGTCAATAAACGTGTTGCTATTGGTTATTCTCTTAAATTACCTTTACACCTTTCCCCCGATTTACACGGAAGATACGTTCTTTACAAAACCATGTAAATCGAAATCGTGGATCTTTATACGTAAAACGAAAACAAACTAAAATGTTCCTAAGTCAACTTATGTTCCAATTCACTTATTTCAACATAAAATAAAACTACCTTTTTTTCATAAATCTTCAAAAGACTTACCTGTAATTGTAATTGGTGTCAATTGGAATCCTTTTTTTGTTTGGTGTCTTCTAGCCATTTCATTAATGGTCTCTCCACATTTTCAATTGCAACATCTCTTACATATGAAGATGTGCTCATATTCGTAGAGGACCCAGTTGCTTCCCTTTCTATAATGGAATCTTGCAACCAGGGCCGGATTTTCCTATAGGCGAACCAGGCTTCGGCCTAGGGCCTCAAGATCAAGAGGGGCCTACATTCAAATTCTTAGCAAAATTAGGATGACACTATTCTAAAAACAGTAAAACACGGAATCGAAAATAAGGAGGAATTCTACACATACGACTAATAAGCCAACATAAAAATGTATTGGTTAGGATCAATCGACTCATTGGATCTGTTCGTTTGTATAGACTAGATTGCACCAAAGTATGCTTCATACGTTCACCGATTGCTATGGCAAATATTGACGTTCCTTATGCTACTGAGCTCTGAATTGTTCTTGCATAAATAAAGTGCAGATTGGAACAGACAAACGAACAGACCTTTTGATATCCCGACCTTCTGTTATATTCGTATTACTTCGATAATATGAAATAGGTGTTAGTGATATCTATCACAGTAATGATGCATTTTATTATCTCTCACGTAATTTACAAACTTAAAAATGGGAGGTGAGAGGGCCTCATAAGTGGAATAGCCTAGGGCCTCTTTTCATCTAAATCCGGCACTGCTTGCAACTATGCTTCCTGCTACGTACTGTTAAGAACTCCCTCTTTGGCGTTAAGAAGAAATGTTCAGTCGGCCTCGAGTCTCTCATCCTGAGAAGGAAGTATAATAAACACAACGCTGCTTATTAGTTATCCTACAAATTCTCACACAGAGAGGAAGTATATTTCGCGCATCTTGCGCTTAGCTGAGAATCCGTTTTTCGACTTAGAACTGGAATCCTTCCACAAATCTGTAATTATCTATCTTTAAGTGTGTTAAATATTGTATGTCTCTAATTGCATGTGTGTGGTGTTTGTGCGTGCGTCAATAAAGATGTAAGTTCTCCACCCTGTCCTCAAGTATCTCAACCCGACCATACCCAGTTACAATCTAGTTACCATACTTGCACACTACTATCTTCATTTTTACTTATTGTTCTTATTGCAGCTTTATTCCTAGAATAAAATTTTGCAACATCTGTGATTCTTTAGATGATATAAAATTTTAATTTTGCTTTGAAAAAATATAATATTTCTTTTCAGTTCTTTTTATTATTATTTCTTTTGGCATGATAAAACCCCTAAAATTTTAATAATAGTATAAAAATTATACAAAACTTATAATTGTTTCTCGCTAACCAGTAGATATGAAGTTTTAAAAATAGAAAAACACAATGATGTACACCTTCCTGCTGCTAAAAATGTACTACACTAAGTCATATGAACAGAAAGTTTGATTATACATACAAAATGAGAAATCCCTTTTTTTTTTACATTGGAATAAATGGAATTCAGAATAGAATGAAATTGAAAAATGAGAACAATGATGAAATGAATGCATTTAAAAGAATGCAGTAAAAGAATGCATTTAAAATTTCCATCAGTATGAAGGAAAAATCCTTTTTTCTTTTTTTTCACTGACAAACATATTAATCATAACACTAATCTCTCATTAAAAAGAGAAGAAGAAGAAAAAAGAAGAAAAGAAGCACATTTTGAGAAGCAAAAGAAGCAAATTTTGTGTGTGGTATAAGTATGCAATATTTGCTGAATTAGCCGGAATTTTCCAATATCATTTAAAAATGCAGTTAAGTTCATAATAAGAAAATTCAAAATTAGATTTGCGTTTGTTAATATGTTGTTGTTCTAATGCAACTGGCAATACAGAGACAGTTAATCTTTTACGCCATAATCAAGGGCTGCACTGCTTTTACTCATTTAGCAGGGGGCACGGACGCGAATAACACTACCCCCATAATATTCTACGATCCTATTACACCAAGACCTAAGACTTAAAGTGGATTCCGAACCACTACGGGCATCCATGGCGCCGCCGGACTCGAAACCGAAACCTGTGGTACCGAGCGCCAGAGAGCTAGCCACTCGGCCATCAGGCCCACGTTTTTGTTATTTGTAAGGGAAAAAAATTCATCATCAAGTAAAAAAAAATAATTAGAACTTAAATTTGAATTCAATCTCTTGTGAAAAAGTATTATAAAAGAGCTCTCCTCAGAGTTGCTGGTTTGGGACAAACATAATTCTCACGTGATTATACTCTTCCCGTGACGTTTCAGTTTATCATATGCGATGATAGCTTGACGAGTTTTGCCAACAACCTTGATTGTTGCTCATTACTATTTTCCCCCCGTGTATGTCACGGTTATAATAGCACCACTGTAGCCCATACATGACGTAAAAAGCGACTAAAATGGGCACCCTGTGCCCGGGGTACTTGTAAGCGGGTGGGATAAAGTCATATTTTTCTCCTTGGGTGCCCCATGTCTTTGTGCCGCAAAGTCAAGGACAAAAAGAAGCTGCATTTTTTTTTTTTAAACCCAACGGTTTATTGTTTGAGACCACACGGGTTCTTGGACTTAGTCTAGGTGTTGCTGTCGAACCAAATGGGATAAGAAACAGCAACATTACTACTCTATGCACTTGGCGCAAAAGGATAATAAAATCTACTATCCTCACTGATGTTAACTTTAAAATTATTGAATCTAAAATTAATGCATAACATGCACATAGGTTTGGTGTTAGAGATATGAATGCTTTCATTGGAAAAATATGTTTGACGCAGCTCGGAAAACACTGATCCTTGTACTATTAAACCTTATTAACAAATCAACCAACCTTCAAGGTCAGTGAAGAACCAAACCCCTTTTTTTATGAAGATAATATATTTTTTATGGACCTGAATGGCCGAGTGACTAGCGCTCTGGCGTTCTGTGCCCCAGGTTTCGGGTTCGAAACTTGGGGCACTGAACCCGCGGGTACCATGAATGCTAGTAGAGGTTAGGATTCTACTTTAAGCTGTAGGTCCTGGTGTAATATAACTGGTTGCCGAAAGTTAGGATAAGGCTGACAACCCTAGCCCGTAAAAAAAAAAGTCAGCGTCATGGAGCCAAGTCAGACTTCTCCTACGGGTGCTCCATCGCAACAGAAGCTCCCCCCCCCCCCTTCTTCCATGAGACGAATTCGGGGTCTTGAACTTAGATGTTGCTATCGACCAAGTGGGATAAGAAACAACTAACATATATTTTTTATATTATTCAGAACAAATTATTTATTTTAAGTATTGGATGATAGTTAAAATAAAGACATTAAAATCATCTTCCTGGACAAGACTTTCAAATTAATTTTCTTTGGTGGTTGAATTTTGAAGTTGAATTGCTTTTTGAATTTTCTTTTGAATGGTGTTTTAACAACATCATTTATTACTTCATTAATTCGACTTCTTTTGCATTATCTAGAAGATTTTTTTTTTTTTATCAAAAATAGTTTTGTTAACGAATTTAATAAAAAATTATAAATTCTTAATATTTTAATCCTTGAGAGAGGATGAAATCTCAAGAAGAAGAATCAAGTGAGCAACACTCATCATTCTTCAGGTAGGCTGATGGCCAAGTGGCTAGCAATCTGGCTTTTGGTATCATAGGCTTTAAGTTCGAATCCTGGTGGTAGCATGGATGTTTGTGAGTAGTTCAGAATCCGCTTTAAACTGTATGTCTAAGTCTGTTTAGCTTTCGTGTGCACAGGCTAGCTTTCGTGTGCTATCATCATTCAATGGCATAAACCCTGTGGTGTGCCAAGGTGGCCTGCCTACCGTTAAAAAAGATAACATCAAACAGTACAACACTGTAGGATTCTCAGCCCTGCACGCAGTAGTCATATTAGACAGCACCTATGGGTTTAAAGTGGATTTCGAATCACTACGAACATCCCTGGCACCGCTAAGACTCGAACTTGAACATTGTGATACCGAGGGTTAGAGATCTAGATACTCAGCTATATGAAAACATCTTCAATTGGCTCAAATTTCCTTCTTGCATGGAAGAGATAATCTTGATAAAAAAAAAATTGAACTATCCCATCTTTTATTGTTCACTTATTTTTTATTTAACCACTGTTAATAATCATTTTAATTAATTGGAAGATAAGCTTAATTAATATTAAAAAAGTTTTTAATCTTTAAATTAACTATTGATTGCAAAAAAAAAAAAAAAAAAAAAAAAAAAATTTACTGTAAATGTTATAAAAATTCTTTATATCATTATCATACTAATATAAGTGTCATTTTTGAATTGTACTATTGAAAACTATAATTATACGAGGTATTTTCCTTCAAGATTTCATGGCGGCCTTATGGCCAGTTGACTAGCGATTTGACCTTTGGTGCCTCAGATTCGAATTCTGGCGGTGGCACGGATGTTCTTCAGTGTTTCGGAATATACGTTAAACTGTAGGTCCATGTCTAATTAGCCCAAAGTAAACTGTAGGTCAAAATGGCCATACAATGACAAACCAAACCAAATCCAGATTTCATGATGGGCATTCGAAATTTCTTAAATATGAAAGCGATCCTTTAAAGAGGAAAGTTTTATAACCGCTTATATCGTAAAATGAAATTGTTAAATTCAGTTTCAGCTTTAAAATGTCACTACATGCATATTAAGTAATTGAAGTGAAACTTGACTATGCAGGTACTTGTAAAAGCTGGCTATACAGGATGTCCCTGTATTCAGGAGTCAAACTTTAAGAGGTTGTAAAATACTCATAAAGAAGCCATTTTTTATAAGCACTATGGGGTAGGAAGTGAAAAGTGTGAACTTTTTTTGCTTACAAAGTGTTCGATACAGTCTTGAAAGCGACTAGCAAGTGATTGGCTTCATTGCGAGTTTTGCAATGAAGAAGATGAGTCGCCATAAGAAAAAAATCAATACTTAATAAATCGTAGAATAATTAAATACTGAAATAATTAAAACAGAATTGCATAAATAAATATTTATTCAAAATGAAACACATACAAACTCAAGATTAAGACGACATTAATAATTCATTCAAATAATGTGTTTAGCTCTTCTTCACCATCCATGGCCTCCTTTGCTACCTCCATGTCCCCCATAACCACCTCCATTTCCACCATGTGCCCCATGACCACCACCTCCATGTCCCCCATGTCCACCTCCACTTCCTCCACCTGCAACTACAGCAATGTGTTGCACCACTGGAACATGCTTCACAACAGGAACATGTTTCACGACTGCAACATGTTGCACAACTGGAACGTGATTGACGACAGGCAGAGCAACTATATTCCCTCCTCCGCCAGCATGACCTCCTCCATATCCACCATGACTTCCTCCATGACCACCATGTCCTCCGTCTCCATATCCACCACCACCGTGTCCACTCGATACTACGTGGCCGGCATAATGTCCAACTTCATGAACCACGAGCACTTTTCCTGCTCCACCGCCTCCATGGTGTCCTCCGTGACCTCCTGGGAATCTTGCACTAGTCTTCTTGAGACTGTTGCGTACAACCCCTCCGAGCGCCGAACAAAGGCTCATCAACAAAATGACTGCTATTGGCTATAAAAAGAAATAAAAGCATTTTTATACTAAAGATTATTGCATGAAACATTTTTCTAGGACTGCAACAACATAGAATTGAAAAACTTTAAATTAAGCATAAATATGAAGTCATCAATAAACTTTAATTTTTCTGGAAACTTAATAAATGAGCCGAAAAGGCCTTGATAAATATGTCATATCGTTAATCTCGAGTCTACAAGGAATGGGCAAGATAAGTCAGTACACCAGAATGTTCGTTGATTGAAGTCCAAGAAAATAGGTAAGAATGGATGAAATCCGCATATGCTATTTCAACAGGGTTCTCGTTTAAAATTGTAGTGGCATGATGTTGACGGATAGCAGCCAACCCAGGATCCAAAATCGTGGAATACATAAAGTGAAGTATTTTTGCTTAACAAAAACAGATTATTTTAAATTAGCTAAATTTCGGATAATTCTTTTTATTTTTAAAAGTTAAAAATAAATAATTTTTTATATTTAGATATTTTGCTGGACCTGATGGCCGAGTGACTAGGGCTCTGCCGCTAGGTGCCACAGAATCCCAGCTGTGCCATGGATGTTTGTAGTGGTTCGGAATCTACTTTAAATCTTAGTTTCTCGTCTAATATGACAGTTGGGAGTAGGTCAGACAACCCTACCTCATAAAAAGAAAACATTTCCTCTCTCAAAATCTGCCAGTAGGGAGACAGCCTTAATCTACCATGGGGCTGTTGGCCCCTAATTATATTAAAATATTTTGCTAAAAATAGATGCATATCTATGCTTTTTAAATTCTTTTTCAGTAGTAAATACATCAATGCATTTTTTTAAATACACATGAAAGAGTGACGTGTATGTTGATTCTCTCGTTCCATCGGCGTCAAAGGGAGAATATTTTGGGTCTTCTGGAGGTCTGGTCTAAGTCTCTTTCTATCTGGTCTGTTCCGAAGATCTTTTAGTATACAAAGAAATAAGAATGATGAATCAGTTGGGCGGAATGTCCTTTTAATGGTATCAATAGGGAAGATGATTCGATGCCTAGATACGTTCATTTCGAATCGCGATGGCATAATGTGGGAGCAGTACTATAGGTCCCGAGTGGTATACATTGGATTATTCTGAATCCGCTATACAAATACTGTTCTCTTGACTTCAGATCAAAGTGTATAGCATTCGACAACGGCGTCTATAAAGTAAAAGTGAAAGGCTTTAATTTCAACGGGACATCTGTCGGTAAACCCTTACCTTGATATGCATCTTCCTGTTATCGTCCCTGTATCTTTCGTGAATTCGGTGCTGAAAGCAGAGCTACTGATTACCAATGGGTTCGAAAGCGCATCTGATGATCGCTGGTTTAGAGTGCTTAGATTATATACCCGAGAGATTTTTGATATTTATGAACGCAGTGATCCATTTCCCGCTCGTATTTATGATCCCCCGCGAGATTCCCGGTAGCCACGGACTCGTCTCTTTTCCAAAACTAAAGTTCAAACGGAATGGTTTATCATGAAACGGGAAAACTTTTTCTTGAGCAAGTAACATCTCATACATAATTATTTCTAAATGTGGTCATCCATAAGTAGGAAGTTGCGGATGTACCAATTTGTTCCACCGGATTACCAACATTTATTCGCACTTTCTTTCAAAGATAATGAAAGACTTTGCTATGCTACTTTAGATCATTAAATTAATGAGTCAATCGGCCATTACTGATTTGTTTTCAAAAAAATATATTGGAAAACTCGAAAAAATAAAAAGCTACAGAGTCAATTACAAGATTATAACGAGAAAAGAATATTAAATTTACAGAATGATAAATATTATGAAGATTAACTTCAGTAATAATAATAGTGCATAAGAATATTAGTATCATTCAATTGAGTAGAAATAGGTGTAGGTATAGAAATAGGAATAGGCTCTATTTAATGGTAATGTTTAACAAGAAGTAATGTTTAATTTAACATTTTGTAAAAAATATTTGGAGGTAAAATAAAACTTTTATTTTATAAGCTGTGCATGTAATAAGTTAAAAAATAGCACATATTAAAAGTAACTTATTTTTAAAGAAATCTGTTTGGCAGTTATCAGTTATCAGTTTCAGTTTCTTAAATTCAAACAATTCTATTAGATGGTAAAAAAGAAGTATACGTCTAAGTCTAAGTCTGTCTAGGGGTTAATTTCCGAACAAAATGAAGAAACGAGGTGTTTCTTTTAAGGCCAATAGACATTTATTAAAGCACATTATTACACACAACTACACTCATGTCCATAAATTAAGGGAAATTCAGAATCACACAGAAATTGAACTGTAAAATAAAAATTTCACCTGTAGAATTATCACACACATCTTGAAGAAGAATATGCAAATTACAGGAAACCACCAGATGGCGCGGATAGTACGTCACAATGACGAGAGTGTAAGAGAGGGGTATATAAGGAATGGTGGCAAAGAAGTAAAATTGTTCACAAGCGCTTTAAAAGCCTTTCCGTGCAATAACCGCATAGTTATGATACAAAGGAAGCATTTGGATGATTTTTTTACGTGGTAGAATTATCGAACGACTGAAACGTGGACGTACCCAGCTGGAAGTATCCGAGGAACTTGGAATCGCCCAGAGTGTCATCTCCAGGCTTTGGCAACGATTCCAAGATGATGGTAATGTGAGTAGATGTTATAGCACAGGTCGCTCCCGAGATACAACGCCGAATGAGGACCGGTATTTAGCAGTTACTGCCAAAAGAAACAGACGGAGCACAGCATCAGACCTGTCTCGTCAGCTCTCTTCAGCTACCGGTACGACAGTTTCAAGGCAGACCGCTTAGGGCACATTGGTCTATATGCTCGTAGGCCTGTCAGATGTGTTCCACTTACCGCAACTCACTGTCGCCTGCGATTAACCTGAAGTAGAGAGCAACGAGTCCAGGTTTAGTTTGCAGTCTGATTCTCGCCGGACTTTCATATGGAGAGCGACAGGTACCCGTTACCACCAAGAGAACACCATTGAACGACACCGTTACGGTGGTGCTGGATGGCTCGTTTGGGGAGGAATTATTCTTGGTTCCAGAACTTACCTGCATGTTCAGAGTATAACGATGACAGGCCACATCTATCGGGATGTCATTCTGGAGCAACATGTACGTTTGTTTCGGGGCGCCATGAGTGCTGAATTTCTGTTTATGGATGACAACGCCCGTCCTCACCGTGCAAACATTGTAGACGAATGCCTTCAATTGGAGGATATCACCCGTATGGATTGGCCAGCATACTCACCGGACTTGAATCCAATAGAGCATGTGTGGGATATGCTTGGCCGACGAATTGCAGCCCGTCAACCCCCTCCCACCTGTCAACCGGAACTTCGGAGGGCATTGCTTGATGAGTGGTGTAATATTCCCCAAGATCAGATTGATAATTTGATACTCAGAATGCCTAGGCGGGAGACATAAGACTCCATATTAACCATCATACTAACCATGTTATACTGTTTTTTGTAAATAGGTTCTTTTTTTAAATTTGCTCCAGGGAGTAAAAATCACAATTTTTATTAATTATGTCAAACATATAGCATCTTTTTTGCTCTTTACCTTTTGTTTAATAAATAGACTTTACAAATAAGTCAAATTTTTTTTTCTTCTGTCTCTTTCTTTGCCTGAACTTCATTATCCTTAATTTATGGACATGGGTGTATATACAGCATTCTTAGTTATACAGTCATCATTTTCATTCTCTCGCTGCGTCCCGCAGTTATCCCGTCAGCCGCCAGTCTCTCTTCCTCTCTTCTCATCTACCTGTTCCCTTCTCCTGGGATGAAGGGTCGGAGTTCAATACTCCCCACATGGTGAAAGGTCTGTGCCATCGGCACCTAACCGTATTGTGTAGCCGTCTGCTGATTAGCAAACAAACAAATCCTACATATATCTATTCGAACAGCTGAATCGGTTGAATGGATAACACTTGTGCCCTTCAAATTGGTGTGCTTTGTTCGCATCTTTATATGCCACCTAGACCGAGATAACCATAATACTTAAAAACTAACCTAACACACATCATCAAACAAACAAAATAGGAGTCGATTATAAAATGTCTTTTAAATGATTGAAAAAAAAAAAAAAAAAAAAAAAAAGCTTCTTTAAAGCTGTAAAAATATTTTGGTATATAAAAAAAATAGTTTTTTTTTAGTTGACTGAATTCAATAAAGATCATTGAATTTATTTCACATATTCTTCTAAATCCATTAGTAAAAATGGCGGAACAGTTGGAAGTTATGAATTGGTATAAAAAATCCGACTCAGTAGTCGGATTTGTTGGTGGAGTCTCCAGTCCTGGATTTTCGCGACTCCAAATGACCGTAAAATCCGCGTTAACTGTTTTGGGGCTTCTTTTACCAGGTAAAACCACAATCTTGAGAACTAACGAAGTTTTCTTATCATATTCTGAGAACAAAATTTTAGCATAATTTGCTTCAGAACATTTGTTTTCTTTTAAAGCCTTTTACATAAAATGACTCCCATACGAATCATATGCCCGAGGAGTGTACTAACTTCAATGATCTCAATTTAAGAAAACTACTCATTTTTTAATTCCAATGCTTTATTACAGTTTAACTACACTACCATGGAAGTTAGAAAAAAATGTTGAGAGGTAGTCTTGAGATAATAAAAAAAAAAATCCGATTTTTTTTTTTTTTTCTCTTCTGAACTTGCTTCTAGGATGTCAAGACCTCTAATAGTTAAAATAGTTGAAATTTAAAATTGTTACAACATAGAATCACCCATTAACAACTAAAACAGTGTATCATTTTTTCTCCAGGGAAGAGTTTTAATATTTTATTCCCATGAAAAAGGATTGTATGTTATTTGACAAGTATATAACAAACCAACAAATTTCACAGCATACAAGCAGTATTGTGGGTAGTTATATTACATGCAATTAGAGTTTTGTGCTAATGAGAACAACCTGTCACTCAAATCGGATAGCAGATATTCGTTATCTTATATAATGAGGAAATTAGCGAATGTCTGTCCGACTTTCACAGGTCGAAATAACTATAGATTGAATATGAACTATACCATCAGTTGTTCCAGCGTGATGGGTGATAAATCACAAACTGAGAAATGTCTACTCCAATGAGAAGTGACGGAAACTGACCCCCCTCCCCCTTGATGGATTGTCTTAAAAGAAGGTATTTGGTTAAGAAGAGAAAGTTATGTGACGAGTAGACCAGAAGTGTTGTTGTTGTTTTTTCCCTATATATATATATAGTGCTTGTAAATAAAATTTAAAGTGTTCCCATGATTCTGAAAGTGACCCTCTTCTTGAAGTCGTTATAAGTATAATATAGACCCAGACGTTACAAAGGTTCGACATTACAAATATGTATCCTCTCATTAAAGGAACGAATCTCACTTTTACGAAGATAATATTTTTTACTTTATTAATTTTTTTTAAATATTCTTAGATGGCACTTCTGTCAAAGTTTTTTTACAATATCATTTATTATATTGTGTGAAAATGGTGCTGTTCTGATTGGAGATCCGTGGTGTCTCCAAAAAAAATTAAGAATATAAGTTAATTAACGAATAAATCTCTTCGCCCAACACGAGAAACTTTCATTTCAAAAACTTTTTATTTAAAACAAGTAATATAAAAAAAAAAAAAAAAAAAAAATTAAAGTCAATTCCTACTTTTTTTTTTCACTCCATTGCGGAAAGTCCTTTATAAATATTTTTCATTCCTTTTTTTTAAGTTTATCTGGCGCCACCTATTGGTAGATATATGCAACTTATATATGCAACTTATTATATATTAAATCTAAAAAAAACCAAAATTAATGAATTAAATTTAATTCCTGAATCAATATTGGAAAAAACGGTATAAACATCAAGTGTCATCCGCTACAAGTTCAAAAAAAAAATGCATTTGAACTTGAGTGGAGCAATAAAAAGTATCTCATGAACGATTGAAAATGTGAACAAGATATATATAGGGAGAGTGTGAGCTAATAGAGGGAATTGAATAAACGCTGATTTTCACGAGATTTCATTCATGTGTGTGTTTTAAAATTGGCATGAAATGTGTGTTGCTAAATAATAACGATTGACACACAATAAGTCACGTGCTCTGTACTTCATTTGGAATAGTCTGTCTTTCAAAATATGAACAGATTATTGTTTCAATATCTTCAAAATAGTGTGTAAGGATTAGCTTATGTTTATAAAAGTTATTCTAACTATCACTTAACAGACTTATCTGCTTGAATTGATTAGTGTGTCTTGGAGCATTTGAACATTTGCTTCTTCATAGTTACTAAAATGTATTATATTCCTGTCGCTATTGAATTTGATAGTTCTTGCGGAGATTCAGCACTTTAATGTTCCGATTTCGCCAAGTCTCTTTTCTGCGCCAAGTGGAATCGTCGAAACAACATCTTGTATTTTGTAAACGCTGCGGCCATTTTGTTCGTTTAGAAGGGGACTTGGCGAATACATTACGGGAGAAAAATCTCCAAATAAACAAGCGAAAACCTTATAGTGCAGAACTACCGCTATTGTAGTATTCTGATCAACTTCTTCTAACTTTCTTAGGTTATTGAACATTGGTATATTATGTGTAAACAACAGTCCTACAATACTACTGTGTCCAAAAAGTAAGACCAATTTTCAATTTAAAATTCCCGGATTAGAGATTCCCAAAAAATTAAAGATTTGGCGCTTGCAAACCGTCGATTTACAATTCGAGACCTTGATGATGATGTTGGAATTTCGAAACGATCGGTCAGTTCCATTTTGGGCCTCAAACGTGTCAAATCTCGATTGGTACCGAAAACACTGCATTGATTCTTCGTGACTTTTTCTCCAAAAATGAAACCCATATCGTTCCACAACCACCGTATTCCCACCGTACGAATTCTGGCTAACTTAAAAGACCACCGTTTTGAGTCGACTGGTGAGATTCAACTTGAATCGGCGTGCGATTTGAAGGCCATCCTTGCCGACGATTTCTTAGCATGCATTGAGGATCGGAAAAGAAGTTGGCATGAGTGCATTGTGTCCGGGGGGGATTACTTTGAAGGCGATGAAATAATTTTGGAACAATAAATAAACAGTTTTTGAAAAAAAAAAAAAATTGGTTTTACTTTTTGGGCACAGCAGTATTTCAGATTTTCAGGTAGGCGCATTCAAATAACGTGACGTTACAATTTTCTGGGTTTTTACTTGAATCTACCACCGGATTGAACACTGTGTGTCTTCAATCAAGAAATTCAGAGACGTATAATATACATATAAATAAGAGAAATTGTAATCCTTCCGTTTTCAGAAAAATTAAGCATCAAACTATTATTATTATTTTTTGAATAATATGGACCACGGAGATTTACTATACTGAAAAATGCTTCTATAATAATTCTATCTTCTTCTATATAATGCTTCTATAATATTATGTCTTTTTTACACTACCAGATTGATTGCATACGTGTTTTTCTGTCCTTTTTTTTTCAAATGTGACAATATATTCTAGAGAACAATCCATCGAATAACTTTTATAAAATGTATTATAGAAAGTCCATCTGAGTTATCAGTAACCCCAAATAAGATTTGTGAATATGATGATCAATAAAAAATAATTAATAATTAATTTAGTCATATTTAATTTAAATTTTCAATAATAGAAACTCTGTTTGTACATAAATTATTTATTCACAATGAGACACATACAAGCTTAAGATGGAGTGCTTAAGAAGACATTGATAGAAGACATTCAAATATTACGATTTAATTTATAACACAAACTGAAACTAAATATAATTATTTATTTATCTGTTCTTCACCATCCGTGGCCTCCTTTGCCACCTCCATGTCCCCCATAACCCCCTCCACTTCCACCATGTGATCCATGACCACCACCTCCACTTCCACCATGTGCCCCATGGCCACCTCCATTTCCTCCACCTGTAACTACAGCAATGTGTTGCACCACTGGCACATGCTTTACAACAGGAACGTGTTGCACAACTGGAACATGTTGCACAACTGGAACGTGATTGACCACTGGCACAGTAATTATGTTCCCACCTCCACCTCCATGTCCTCCATGCCCGCCACCAATCGAGCCGTGACTTCCGCCATATGCACTATGACTTCCTCCAAGTCCACCATGGCTCCCTCCATGTCCACCATGGCTTCCTCCGTGGCCACCATGTCCTCCACCTCCGTATCCACCACCACCGTGTCCTCCACTTGACACTACGTGGCCGGCATAATGTCCTACTTCATGAACAACGAGCACTTTTCCTGCTCTACCGCCTGCTCCACCTCCATGGTGTCCTCCTGCGAATCGTCCTTCTGGACCGACGCTCTGACTGGTCTTCTTGGGACTGTTGCGCACCACCCCTCCGAGGGTCGAACAAAGACACATCAACAGAATCACGACTGTAGGCTGCAGAAAGAAATAAAAGCAGTCTTATAATAAAGAATATCACATGAAACATTTTTCTGTGGCTTCAAAAAGTTTTTGAAAGCATTAAAATCAATCCAATAAGCCGTAATTTTTCTGGGATTCTCATAAATGGACCAGAATGATCCAGCAGATATCTCATTGGGTTACCAAAATCGGCGATCTGCGATCAAATCCTAACAGAAAACTCTTGGAATTATACCGGGTATGGGCATGAAAACTACGTACACTAAAAGATTATTCGGTTGTATTAGACGAAGTAGGAAATAACTCGTAAACTCCTCAAATGGCGTCACCTTAAGTAACGCTGAATCTGCTATATATGCGTTATAAGGGTAAATAAACTCTATTCAAAGTATGCAGTTTAAAAAAAGTATTATCTAATTTAACTGTATTTATTTTATGTATGGCAATATAAGAGATTGGTTTGTCGCTGTGTGGTCACTTTAGACTAATTAGACAGGTTGATTGCACAGCACATATTGCTTTATACAGTTTATTATTACTACACCACATCACATCATTCTGCCTAGAGCTGAGGTGTCCCTTGACAGTTTGGGAATGATGTGGGTGAGGAGACTGATTGAGCTGACTAATTATGATTTTTTTCCCTAATGCAGCTGGCAAGTATAGACCGTGATCTTTTATGTCATAAGGGCTGCACCGACGTTACTCACTTTGCACTACCCAGGGGGCGCGTGTCAGTTGAAGACAAGCCACGGACGCGGAGTAACAATGCCCCCGCAACGCTCTACGATCCTATTAAGACCAGGACCTACGGTTTAAAGTGGATTCCGAACCCCTGCAAACACCCGTGGCACCGCCGGGATTCGAACCCGATACCTGTGGTACCGAGCGCCAGAGCGCTAGCCGCTCAGCCATCAGGTCCCTTGACTAATTATGAGGAGTATTTAATTTAAAATTTAAAATTATTTTTGTGAATAAAATCTCTACGAAGCTACCTTTCTCCCCTTTTTCATCTGAACCCGTCCACATTAGCCACTTGCCAAATTTCCATGCAGTTAGTGATAGAACTGTACATAAATGCTGTTCTGTTAACTTTAGAACAAGGTGTACAACATTCGAAAGCGACATTTATAAAGTAGAAGTGAGAGGACTTCAATTTCAACGGGACATCTATCGGTAAAACCTTACCTTGATATGCATCTTCCTGTTGTCGTCCCTAAAGAGTTTGTGAATTGGATGCTGAAGACAGAGCTACTGGTTACCAATGGGTGCGAAACTGCATCTGATGCTCACTGGTTTGAAGTGCTCGGTTTATATACCAGAGAGATTTTTGGCGATATTTAAAAACGCAACGATCTGGTTTTTATTTTCAATTTTAATATCTCCCGCGAGATTCCTGGTAGCCACAGACTCGTCTTCTCTTTTTTGAAACAAAAGTTAAAACAGGATAGATTATTATCAGATGGGAAAATTTTTTTCTTAGTTGACAGTCTCTTTTAGCTCATAAAGAGAAAAAAATGTTCGAATTCAACATTATGTGTTATTGACACCAAATAAAAAGTTAAGTGTTGAAAGAAAACTTTTGTTTCTTTTTCTCTATGTATGGAAAAATTTCATAAGCTAACAAATGTATAACTTATTATCGTTTATAACAACTGATTGCCACTGGATGTTATCAATTTTTATATAAAATTCAGAAAAATTTTGGACAATCTTTAACGTGAGACAGTTTTTCTATTTTCTTCTTAGCTCGGAGAAGAATTACTACAGCCCGACTCGTAACGCAGTGCGCCGCTGGTGAATATTAAGCCTTCTACTACTACTACTACTACACCACACCACAGAACATCACTATGCATAGAGCTAAGTTGCCCCTTTACAATTTGGGAATGATGTGGGTGAAAAGGTCTCATTGGGCTCTGTGACGCTCTACGATCATATGAGACCGAGACCTACGCCTTAAAGTGGATTCAAAACCACTTCCAAACATCCATGGCACCGCCGGGATTCGAACCGAAACCTGTGGTACCGAGCGAAAGCAGTATTAGGACTGAAGTTCCATCCGCTGGCAGCTTTGTTATACACATATATGTACACTTTGTTGTACACACGTACATATTTTTTTTTGGCTCTGTTTCAAAAAAACGAGGTAACTCGACAGCATTTGTGATGTTCAGTCTCTTGCCTCATTATACAGACTGCCTGATGGGAGTTTTTTCGGTTTTTCTCCCATACGATACGCAAATGCAGAACAGTTCCCCCTATTAAGTCCTCCCGGAAGGCACTACCCTTCTGCTTCAGTGACACGGAGCCCAGTCAAACTTCTACCTACGGTGCTCCGTCATAACGGAAGCTCCCCCCCCCTTCCCTCCTTCCATGAGTAGACTACTCATGGGGGGTGTCTGTCCCGCGCTAGCAGGATACTGAGAATGAGTTACAACAACAACAGAATTACTACATAACAAAAAAAAAGTTTTACATTTTAATTTAATTTGTTTTATTTTTTATTTTAAAAGATGAATCGGCTGAATGGATAGCACAGTGAGTTCCTTCAAATAGAACAGGGCAGTTTGAAGCCCGTCAAGTCAAACCAAACAAAAACAACTGATAGTTAAGAAAGTCACTGAATGTTGTTGTTGTTGGTTATTCTAATTCAATAAAAACTTAAATAATGAATATTGAAACAAAGAAATTATAAGAAAGTACAAGAAAACAGAAAGGAAGTCATTAAAAAAATCATCAAAATTTAAGTTATGTTTATCAAAGGAAATAGGGCAAAAAAGTGTGTGTTATTCAAATTTATTATTTTAGACAATTTAAAAGCGTCCAATTGCTACTGCAATTAAAGAAACGTAACAGCATTAATCATTAATTCTTAAAAAGAAGATGTAAAAATAATTTATAGCTTGAAGCTCCCAAGATTGGTTTTTTTTTTGGGGGAGGACTAAGCAAAATAAATCGTAACCGTTTATGAATGTTCTGTAGATCATACTACTACTACTACCCAAACCACATGTGTCTAGAGCTGAGTTGTCCTTTTACAGTTTGGGAATGATGCGGGTGAGAAGAATGCTGATGTGCCCTATCCCATGCTTGACAAGTGATTTTATTACTCTTACAAATGCCACATTCTTCACCAGCTGTACTAAGAGGACGCTGAAATATGAGAAACATTTGCACCACCAATTCCTTACATCGCAGCTGTTTGGCTGTGGGACGCATCTCCTTCAAATGTGTACGAATATCAAAATACTGGGGATTCCCAATGATCTTTCCCTTCAATCTTCTCCCTTTTCCTTTCATTGTCGAGACTACAGGTTTCATCATTTTCGTAATAAATTGTTACGACTCATTTTCTTCGTGTATTTTGTGTAATTTGTTTTGTATTTTGTAAGTCACTTTTAAATTTGAATGCTGTATTCCACTCTACCTGAACTACCCCAGAAATTAGAAAAAAATATATATAATAAAAAAAAATGGGGGAAAGCATGGAATTTTTGGAATTACGAAAAAAAAAATGGTGGAGGGCATAATATATATATTTTTTAATGCATGTGCTCCTAGAATGCTAACATTTGGGGAAACGGAACTGGCTAAAATGGCTAAAATCTGGAATCCGTGACTAAACTAGATGGTAAAAAAAATTTTGATTTAAAAAATATATATGCTCATTAAAAAACAAATCGGGCTTTTACAAAGATAAAATTTTTCTTTTAAGGTTTGTGTATGTGTTATTTAGAACAGATGATTTCATGATATCTTAACTATCAAATAATAATTAATATCTTAACTATTGAATAATAGTTATACAAGAAGATGATTTGAATTTTATTTTACGAGTTTTAAATTGTTTTCTTTCAAAATGTATTAGCATCATTCATTATTACATTAGTTTCATCTTTTTCATTAACTACAATGTTTTTTACATATTTATTACAAATAGCTTAATTGATACATTTATATTAAAACATTTTATAAATGTTTTAATTTTACAAAAACAATGAAACCATCTAAATTTTTCATTGTGTATATTAGCAACACTAAGCATGCTTTGATAGAATCAAAATGTTTTTTTTTTGTTTTTTTTTTTAATTGATTAAAATGTTGCTTCTAAGTAGATGATGCGGAAAGAAAAAATTCACCCTACATAACTTGGCATGTTCTGTCTTACATTAATCAATTATTTTAATTCATCATTGCCAATAATCATTTAAATAAATTTGAAAAAATGTATAATTAATATTAATTTTTTTTTTTTACTTTTAATTTTACAAGACAATTGCAAGAGAATACACAATACAACTCTTCATATGAATGTTGTATCCATCATGTCAAAATAATGAGGAAAATACATCATTTCAATTTAGAATGATATACATAATCAAATGCATTAAAAAAAGGTGTGCATTAATTATACATAACTAATAAAATAATTCTTATAACTTCATATTTATCTATATATATTTATAATGATACATGTAGTTATATTTTTATATAACAACATATCTGTTTATTATAAATACATTACATCATTAAAGTATAGTGATGTAATGTATTTTAATTAAAAAAGATTTTATGATGAATACTGCAATTGTCTTAAACATGAAAATGATCTTTTAAGGAAGAAAATAAATTATAATTGATTTGAACTTGAGTTATTAAGTAATTTAAAATAAGAATACTTTAAGTAACAACAGAAAAACTTGTTTAATCAGACTGTTTTCATTAAAAACAAGATCAGTGTTTTGTCTTGAGGGTGGAGAAGGCAGTCAACAAAATAAAGTGTATGAATTGGTTTGGTTTGTCGCTCTATGGTCACTTGTGCACACGAGGGCTAGACAGACCGAGACCTACAGTTTAAAGCTAAAACTCAATAGATCATACTAAACTATAAATAATAGAAAGGATATTTGAAGTCAAAATTCAAGTTTTAATTATTAATTTATTAATAATAGTTGTATTGTACTCATTGGGTTCAAATGCATAGAAAAGAGAACATTAAAATTAAGAAGTATTGCACAGAAAAATACATAAATAAATTGATATTCAACCTTTGCGATTTCATTGATTATGTCAATTTCCCTATTTCTATGATTATTTAATAAAACTAAATTGGGAAAGACACCAGCTCAATCAACAAATTTAGGTATGCTGTTAAAATTGACACTAATAAGAAAAACATTAATTCATAATAAATAATCGGGGAAAGCAGCTTCTGTTGTGATGGAGCACCCACAGGTAGAAGTCGGACTTCAGCTTCATGTCGCTGAAGAAGGAGGGCAGTGCCCTCAGGGAGGACTTTTAGGGGGAACTGCCCTGCATCTGCATATTGTATGGGAGAAAACCCGGAAAACTCCCACCAGGCACTCCAACTAACAAGGCAAGATGTTGTGCATCACAAACACCATGGAGTCGTTTTTTGAAATAGTGTCTACAACAAAGCCGCTAGCGGATGGAACCTCAGCCCTAATGCTCACCAGTGGCGCACACTGACATTGAGCCATGAGTTAGCCATTTGTATTGGTGGTTTATATAATTTATTCATTTTTTTTTTCTTGTAGCAATCACTAATCAATAAAAGTTTAATTTTCCCAGTAAAAGAAAAAAAAGAGAGAATACTATAGTGTATAAATGTCCACAACTCAATGATCAGTAACTTATATTACAAAAGGAGAAAAGAATCATGTATAATGAATAAATTATTATAACTGTAATGTTGTTACAAATGTTTTTTTTTTTTTTTTTTTTTTTTTTTTGGAACAGAATGTGAATATTATATTCAATCAAAAGACATACAGATTGGTATATAGGTTTATTTTGTAAATGAACTAACACAATAAATTTATATATATGAACACAACGATTCATCTTCCAAAAATCCAATACTGAATCTAGAAAAAATATATATATTTATTAATTTTCATTTCAAAAAATATTTATAATCAAGAAATAATAATTCAAATTTTAAATCCATTTGTTGAAATGTAATAATAATTGCTTTTGAGATTATTATGATAAATAATGTACAGATAATAAAAAATATTTTCTGTGCAATTTTTTGACAAAATGAGAGCTGGCCATTTAGGAAGAGAAAAAAAAAAAATTGTATCTATAAATTGTATGGAACAAAATTAAGTATCTTTCATATTTAATACATTTTTATCTAAACATCTATTTACAATTAATCTGAATTTTGAATTGCAAATCATTGCTTTTTTGTTAATTTCAATGTCTTTTTTCCTCTTTATACACTGATAAGAAAAATTCCTTCTTTTTAATTAATTTCTAATTAAATCTATTATTAAATAAATGTTAAAAATGTTCAAAATCAATAAAATCAGAAGTCATGTTAATCATTTTTATACCAAAGTAGGCAACAAATTGGAGTAATATTGATACCTATTGCAAATACCCTTCTACAAATAAATGTTCTCTTCAAACAGCAGCTATTTAATAAAAAAATTTAATTTCATGTTTTTTTTTTTATCAAACCGAGATGGAGACATATATAGTATTTTTTTTTTTAATTGAAGACAAAGTTACAATGAAAATATTTTATGAATTTAAAATTATTTTTTGTTCCATGTATTTAAAGTATTTCAAGATAAATCGATGATTAATAAAAACATCTTTTTTGGAAATTACCAGATTTAATCATAACAAGAAAACTTTAAAAAAAAAATTACCTCCTTTTATAGCATAAACTATAAATAAAATATATTAGAATCTAATAATTAAAGATAAGACTGTGAAGACTTATTAAGTGGAAATTTCTAAAGCATTTCACAAAAATTTGATTTTCTTTATATTAGGTTAAAATGTAATATCGCTCTTAATTGATATAGTTACTGAATTCCATAAAATGTTTAACTCCCAATTTCACAGTCAAAAACTTGGTTAATTGAAATTTTACAATTTATTTGAAATTTTACACTTTGTTCAATATTTCATCAAAATAATTATAATTTTAATTCATTCCCAAACCCAGTTCTGTTGTTGTTGTTTCTTATCCCACTTGGCTGGCCAAGCCCACGAGCCCATACGTACTGATGATTGAAAGGGAAGGAAGCAGCTTCTGTTGTGATGGAGCACCCGTAGGTAGAAGCCTGACTTTTGCTCCGTGACGCTCTTACAGTCATAGAAGACCGGGACCTACGGCTTAAAGTGGATTCCGAACCACTACAAACATCCATGGCACCGCCGGGATTCGAACCCGAAACCTGTGGCACCGAGCGCTAGACACTCGGTCATTCAGGTCCCAAATTTGCCAACGGCACGCAGTGTTCCCAGGTGGTCACCCACCCAAGTACTGACCGCGCCCAATGATGCTTAACTTCGGTGATCTAGCGAGAACCGGTATATTCAGCATGGTACGGTCGTTGGCAAACCCAGTTCTAAGTCTGTAAAGAATTTTATAAAGTCTTATTTTTGTAATATAGCATTAATAAATTGAATTAACCCCATTTGATATATTATATTTATATATAATAAATAATTTTATTATATATAAATAATATTTCTATTTAAAAATATGCTATATAATACTAAGATTAATTTCAAGTTCAAAACACACTTTCCTTAATATTTTAATATGCATTTTCATCCAACAGTACAGCACGTTAAATTGAAATACCTATTTTTGATAGAAAAAATTATCAGTTAAAAAGCGCTATGAAATTGGAACTTTTTTTTTAACTTACCACAGATAAAAAAAAATAACGAACTTATTCCAGTTATTGAAAATATAAAGACTTCAGTCTGTTCCAAAATATTTCTGACCAAAATGATTTGGGGCCACTGGGTGAACTTCAGATGTCAAAATAGTCATGGCTGGATATGCTTTCATCACTGAGGTAGCAGCTGAATTGCAAAAAATATTTAAACTTGCAAATTGTTGTGTTTAAAATTTAAACTTACAATTACCTTTTTTTTTAAATTTTATAAGACATATTATTGATGTGTGTGTATTTCTAAAAATTGAAACATAACAGAATCATCAGAAAATAATTAAAATTTTTAGTAATGTCCCCCTACGACTTACGGCAACATAAACAAATAATTAAGATTGCTATAAAAAGTCAAATAACTAAAACTAGTAAATTTCCATAAAATGGACATAAAATTAGTAATATGTAAAGAAGTCACAAGTGACAATAGCATCTAAACGCCTACTAAAGTTATTTTGATACAAGTTTACAATTTATTGACAATGCTTGAGTATGATTTAGTTTGATTTTAAAAGGAGGATCAATAATAGATGTATTGCATTTTATAAAAATTATTACCAACAGATATAATATTCAGTAACAATTTAGATTTCAAATTTATTTAGATTATAGTTTCAAAAAATTTATTATTATGAGGCTTGCTTATTTACTTTGGTTTGACAGCCTCATAGCTCATTTATATCATTACAATCAATAATAATGTGAAGTAACAATTTCAATTTATATGAACTAATTTATTGAATAGTTACATGCATACACAACTATAGCCTTGAATTAGCATTACAAATTTATTTTCTCATAATTTTTTTTTATTTTATTTATTCTTATTTCACAGAATTAAAATTCTAATAACTTATATATACCAAAATATATGAAATATATTATACCAAATTATATAAAAAAAAAAAGTAACGGCAAATAAAAAAAAAGTAACGGCACATATAATAATAATGATGATAAATGTAATGGCAGATGAAAGAAACATGTTTTTGTTTATTTTGTACATTATTAACAATTAGAATTTGAAAAAGAACATATTACAATAAATATTACAATATTACAATAAATATTACTCGGCAAATATCATCATGCAATGTGTATTTCTCAAAGTAAAAAGTAATATTTTTTTAATTTCAAAAGCTTAATACATGTATTTATTTCTAATATATCATGATTAATTTAGATGATCTTGGATTTGTACAGTATAATTCTTAGTGTTTTGCATGGTGGCATAATTCTAATCAAGTAAAATGGACGTGTTAATACACAATAGCCTCTGTTGCTACAATTTCAAATAAAATACAGTTAAATAAATGAAACTAAAACTTCATAGCCAAGTTTGTAATATAGAAAATGAACAAAACCTATTGTATTACTGAAACACTGACATAGAAACAAGGAAATAGCTGGTCAACAATATAAACCAGAATTGCAATACTCTCAACTTTATAGAGTACAATGGCTACAGATCATAACAAAGAAGGTGTTATGCAGTATCTGTAAAATGTCTGACTATTTGGCACAATGAATTTTATTCTTTTAATAAAAATAAAAAAATTCCTTATAATAAATTTTTTTAAATGTAATCCTCTTTTATGATAATTTTACAGAATACAGTAAAATTATATGATTTATAAAGTCAGCCATAAACTTATAATTTTAATGAAAAATCAAGAATGATCTCATTAATAAAATTAATATCGCACTATAAACAAAATTGTTATAGTAAAATATGCACTCACCATGAGGAGTACAGAATAAGTTTAAGAGAATAATGTTATCTTCTTTCACACCGTGGTCTTTTAGAACTTTCACAGATTTGATGACTGTATTGCCCGTACCTTGAAAAGAAAAGAGAAATTTCTAAACATTGAGTAATATTTCAAAAAACAAAACACAATATGAAGCAAATATAATTAATAATTTAAAATATATGTATTGTCTATTATAATCTTCAAATTTTCAACATCAAAATGTACACAACTGTCAGCTATAATCACTATATAATATTACATAGGTCCTTAAATAGTAGAAAAGCCTGCTGGTACTTGCATCAAGATGCGAGAAAAAATTAAAAGATTTGCTTTTTATAATTCTTACTGCAAATGGATATGAGTTTCAACACATAAATTATTTTTATTAGAAAATATGTATACACATTACAGCAAATAATTGCATTTATTAATAGAATGGGTCACTCTCAGTTCCTGATGACTTTTTCTGGAAAATGTGATGGTATTTGGAAAATTTTTAATTTAGAAAAAGTCTAAAATCTAAACAGCTGTGTTTTATGTCAGCTTCATACAAATTTCATTTAGAATAATAAACAACACAAACATTAATTGATAAAAAAAACTTAAGTAAATAATTATTTAAATAATATTATCAATTTGTTAAAAAACAGAATTGTAATAAATGAAAAAAATATTGATGCTTAAAAATGGTTAAAATTTAAAAAGAAATTAAAAGATCTAATAACTCTAATTAATTTTTTTTAATCTAATAGCTATAACACATACAAACACATGCACATGCATACAATACAAATGTCACATTTTATAAAAATTTATTTCATATTTAAAATATTTCATAATAAAATAAAATAAAAACTTTCAATAAGCACTTAAATTGTACATGGATTTTGTTATTTGGAACAAATTATTTGAGTGGCACTTTAATTTTATTGATCAGTAATTTATAACATATCATAGCAAAACAGTACAATTAAAAACACAAAGGGGGGAAAGTTGTGCATTTATACAACAAGAACATATATCAAGTCACATTAAAACGACTCAAAAAGATTTCTAGTTTAATTATTTCCCCCTGAAAGAAACAGATTAACAATTAACAGTTAAAATGCTTTCCAACAAGAGCTCTAAAATAATATCAACATGTTCATTAAATAATGCACGTTTACAAAAAAATTAGTACATTTAAATTGGTGATCAACTGAAGTTTTTAAATTATATTAACTAGAATACTCTATATAAAACATAAGGCTGCAAAAAGAAATGTAGCATTCATTTTATTTTTAGAGATTCGATATTGAAGCTAAATGCAGAGTGAAAATTCCTTTTTACATTCTAATTTTATTCAATAAAGTATTAAATATATGCTTTGGTTAATGAAAAATATTCTTCCTCATTCTATTATTGATATTAAAAGATGTATTTCAGATAGAAGTATTTAAAAGTAGTCTAGCAAAGCACAATAACACACACATGTATATTAATGAAATAATATATCAGTATAAATATATTAATAAGTAATAAGATAATTTTATTTCATTAACAATCTCATTTTGTAACTATTTAGCATTACAAATAATTTTTATTCTCTTATAAAGTTTGAATTTTAATTACTTGCAAACAATCAATTATCAGATTTAAAAATATACAAGCCTTTACAAGAAATTAACAATTTTAAAAACTTTTTTTTTTTTTTTTTTTTTTTTTGCCCAGAATTATATTTCATAAGTACATTGCATATGATTATGTAATGACAATATATACATATATATATAATTACTTAAATTACACTTACATAATTTACTTCAATATTATTACTGTAATTGCATAGAGTAATAAAATTACAATTTTTTTTATTTTTTTATGAAAGATATTGAGAAGTAAGGATTAAAATGCATATTTATGTCATTACAAATAAAAATTCCTAAAATTTATATTTGCTTAAAACAAATAAGAGATTTTAGTTAAAGTATTTTATAAACAATGATCGATTCTATTTCACCAATCTTAAATGCATAAACAAAAGATATCATTGAATTTTACATGTGCACCTAAGTAGCATTCGAGTTATATTAACATATATTAGAATGAGTGATAATGCTAATATTTTACAACTCATATTAATAATATTAATCAAATATTAAAACGTAAATGACAATTTTAGCATTTAATCTGCACAATAATTTAATTTTTACTACTCAAATATGAACAACAGTCAATTGCATTTAATTTTCCCTTTTGTATAACATTCTAGATCAATGATCAATATATAAACAAAGACAAATGAAATCTATAGAACTTAATTTTCCCTTTAGAGTTATCTGAAAGTATTTCAGGACAGGTTGCTTTGAGATTTATGTTTTATATTACAGTGCACCTTTACACAAAATTAAATTTATTTCAAAACAAATGATAGAACATTAAAAATATTGCAATTTTATAAAAAGAATAATAATAATTATTATTATTATTATGCTAAACAATCAATAAATAAACAAAGATAAAAAAAATGTGTACTTAATTCCCCCCTTATTGTAGCATTTTAAACAATTATTTTTAAAATGTTTCAGAAAATGATTGTTCAAAACCATTTTGAAACAAATTACATCAAAATGTATGTTTTACAAAATTTTAAAGTTTATGGTTCAAAAAATGATACAACATTTGCAATTTTTGTATGTATAACAATTAAATTTCCTTTTTCAGCAAAACATGAAGAGAAAAGAAACATACTAACTTTAATTTTTTCATTTTGGGTAATATTCAACAATTGTTGTTAAAAAGCTTTCAAAGAGATATTTTAAACCATCAGAAATACAAAACATCAAAATTTGCTTCATAATTTAACACAAATTCTTACAATTTAAAAAATAAGAGAACATAATAACTTTTTTTTTATTGGTTGAACAGAGATAAAAAAAAAAGTGTCCATTAACAGTATTTATTTTTTTTCTTTTCTTTTTGTAACATTCCCAAGACTAATGCTAAAAGCTTTATCAGAAGGAATGCACCTTAAATCCTTTTGTCATACATTACTTTGATCAATACATAAACAAGATTAAAATAATTTCTAATGAATTTAATCTTATTTTTTTTCAGACATTCAAATGTGATTATAAACATGCTAAAAAAGGGATATTTGAATAGATTTCAACACACATTACTTCGAAATTTATACTTTAACTTATAGTGATCACCACTTAAAAAAAAAAAAAGAAAAGGCTTATTTTTGTATGTACAATAACAAAATTTCTGTGCTCAATGTTCAACATGTGAACAAAGACAAAAGTAGACTATTGAATTTGGTTTTCCCTTCTGTGTAACATTCCAACAACTGTTGTACAAATGCTTTCAAAGAAGGGATATTTGTAACCATCTTGGCAAATATTGCATTGAAGTTTGTTCTACATACTACTTCAAAATTTATGCTACAAAAAATAAATAAATAAAACACTATTGCTAATAACTTGTTGATTAAAAAAAAAGGCAATTTTGTAAGTATGATAATTAAAAGTCTTGCTCAACATTCAATATATGAACAAAGCTAAAAAAATTTATTGAATTCAGTTTTCCCTTCTGTGTAACATTCTAACAAATGTTATTAAAATGTTTTCAAAGAAGGAATAATAAAAGAAACCATTTCAAACACCTTATATAAGAGATTTTTTGCATTATAGTAAAAATTTGTTTTGAAAAATGAAAATATAAAAATTTATAATTTTTGTGTGTACAATAATTCTCTGATAGTGTTTAATATATGAACAAAGCTTGAAAAGTCTATCGAATTTAGTTTTTCTCTCTGTGTAACTTTCTGTCATTAAAATGCTTTCAAAGAGATATTTGTAACTATTTTAGTAGACATTACATGGAGATTTGGTATATTATAGAAAAACTACATCAAAAGTTATTTTTGAAAAATAAAAACATAAAAATTTATTAATTTTTATATATACAATAGTTAAATTTCCTTGCTCACCATTCAAAGTATGATCAAAGACAAAAGAAATCTATTGAATTCAGTTTTCCCTTCTGTGTAACATTCTAACAAATGTTATTAAAATGCTTTCAAAGAAGGAATAATAAAAGAAACCATTTCAACACATTACATAAGAGATTTTGTGCATTATAGTAAAAATTTATGTTTTGAAAAATGAAAATATAAAAATTTATAATTTTTGTGTGTACAATAATTCTCTGATAGTGTTTAATATATGAACAAAGCTGAAAAAGTCTATTGAATATAGCTTTTTTCTGTGTAACATTCTAACAATTGTTGTTAAAATGCTTTCAAAGAAGGGATATTTGCAACAATTTCAGTAGACATTACATAGAGATTTGGTGCATTATAGTAAAAATTACTTCAAAATTTATGTTTTGAAAATGAAAACATAACAATTTGGTAATTTTTGCTGTATAATAATTAAATTTCCTAGCTCAGCAATCAATGTATGATCAAAGACGAAAGGAATCTATTGAATTTAGTTTTTCTTTCTGTGTAACATTCTAACAATTGTTATTAAAATGCTTTCAAAGAAAGAATCATAGAAACCATTTCAGCACACATTATATAGAGACATTATAGTTATTGTTACATTACAGTAAAAAATACTTCAAAAGGTATTTTCGAAAAAATGAAAACACAAAAATTGGCAACTTTTGCTGTACAATAATTAAATTTTCTTGCTCAGTATTCGACATATGAATAATGACAAAAGATATTTATTGAATTTAATTTTCCCTTCTGTGTAGCATTCTAACAACTGTTGTTAAAATGCTTTCAAAGAAGGGATATTTGAAATCATTTCAGCACACATATATAAACTTGTTGCATTAAAGTAAAAATTATTTCAAAAGTTAATTTTTGAAAAAGGAAAACACAAAAATTGGCAACTTTTGCTGTACAATAATTAATTTTCCTTACTCAGCATTCAATGTGAGCAAAGTCAAAATAAATTATTGAATTTAGTTTTCCCTTCTGTGTAACATTCTAACAATTGATGTTAAAAATGCTTTCAAAGAAGGGATATTCAAAATCTTCATGGTGCATATTACATAATAAAATATAATTTATATAATAATCATAAATATATGATACAATAATCATAAGCATAATATTAAATATATTTATTTTATATTCAATTATTTTACAAAGTTAAATATTTTATTGAATTAATTTATAACTCAAATAAATATTATATTTTTTATTTGATTTATTTATAATTCAACAATTACTGTAGAACGTTACATTGTTAACAGTAAAAAATGCCTTTCACATTTTTTTTTCCCCTCCAATATTCCATGTATATTTTTAAGTAAAAGAAAAATTATGATGATGCTAATTTACCAATCTTTTCAACACATATGGAATTTGAAAATAGTGGAGGATGGGAATCTATCGGCAAAATAAATTGCTGCATCATGTGCATACATATTCTAGGGTAATATCTCAATAAAGGTAAGAAAAAAAAATACAATTAAATGCTGGCTATTGCCAACACTTTTAAATATATTTTCTTCATTTCAAAGAGATTATTAAAATACTGGATAAAAAATCATCCCTATTTTTTTTTTAGTAATTTGCAATATTAAAGTATAATTATTTCGAGAGTCAATTAGAATGGGAATAAAAATATTCACTTTCAATTTGGAAATTAAATCATTAGAATTCGTTTAGTTCTGAATACTTCAAATTAACAATGGATATTATTGTGATTTATAGTTTGTACAAATGTTAAAATTTATCTACATTGACAAGCTACACTGCTTTTTCACATACTAAGTTGTATGTTGCTCGCTCCAAAGTGAGAATGTAAATAAAATTTTTCATCTTTTCACCAAGAAAAAGAACCATACAACCAATATAAAATAATATCCAATTTTCATAAATTAAAAAAAAAAAAAAATAAGCCTTAGTTTACATTTAGATGCATTAATAACTTAATTGATCAGTTAAATTCTTTTACGAATAAAACAATTCAGTTCATATAATAATTAATACAAGAATCGCTACTCACTCATGATAGGATACATCAACAGAACTTTCCTCAAAGCTATATCTTCAGGAAATTTAGCATAGACAACATGAGCTTCATGAGTATCTTCATCACTCTGAATCAAAATCTTTCCTATGCGAATGGAACGACAGCAATCTCTTAAACCTTGCTCCATAGCTTCACCTGTTTTAAATCAAAAGCAGAAATATTATTCAAACTTAAATGACAAAATTTTCATTCCAAGTTAATAAAAAATTATCAAAATATTAAAATCTGGAAATTAATAAATATTAACTCACTAAAATAAAATTATTTGAATAGTTAGTGTGGATTTTTTACAAACTATTTCTTCTTTTAAAATTTTAATAATTAAAATTCTTTTTATCACAAATAAAAATACCCCCCAAATTATATTTTTTTCCTATATGATGCTAATCTTTTTAAATCCATTCCATTTAGCTGCTTGCCAATTTTCCACACTTACAGTATCAATCTTCAGTAAACTAAACAATAATAACTTTATCTTCATTTTTCTGTATAATGCTTGCTATATTGTTGATGTGTGTGCTCATTCTTTTAAAATCATAATTACAAATTAATTGAAAATGAAGAATGTTGAACATATATACATATATATACACACTTTTTTTTATCCTGAATTTATTTTAATAATTTTACAGCTTATTAGTTTTCAATATTTAAAAAAAAAATGTAGAACATTCCTCTTATATAAGGTATCCTATTTATATCCATTAATGTTCCTTTATGGATCAAAGAAATCACAAAATATGCAATTTAATATTGATTAATCCAAAATGTATACTAAAATGTATATTTAAAGAAATATTTGCATTATAAGCTCATTTACATTAAAACTTTTTTTAATTCATAATATAGAATGATTAAATGATCATGTAAAACTGTAAGCTTACCACTGCGTACAATGCTGACACCACAGTTTCCTTTTAAATATTTCAATCCTTCGTAAGTTCCACCTAAAAAGGAACTCAACTGTAAAGACAGCTCATTCAGCATTAACAATTTAAATTTATATCCCCTTGAGTATCTGGTAACATTTCAAGTAATTGTTCCTAAAAGATAATAAAATTACATCCAAGTTTTTATTTGACATACTCAATTAAGTGTTTCTTTTATATTTTATTTAAAGACAATCTTTTATGAAAGGCCTTTTTAACTTTTTTAATAGCTCAAACAACAACTTGCATGTTAAATATATAATTATTATTCATAATTTATATATTTTTTTTTTAATTTGTCAAATTAAGAATTGCTTTTTAAACTAATTAATTTGACAAAAAAAATTAAACAATAACAAATAATCAAGCACTATTAGTGTTATCTAAAACAATAAAAGACAAAAATTAAATAAAAGTTGATTATAACTAAGTTAAATGAAGTTCAAGTTACGTCTATATTTTCATCCCAATTAAGAAATGTGTACAGCAAAATGCTCGATTTTTTCTATCTATTATTTGTACTATTGTAGATGCCTTTTTTGATCATTAATTACAATCTCATAAATAATCATGAAATTGCATAGTCAGAATATTGAAAATTAATATTATCCATAAAATATAAATATTCCTCAGTGATCACATTGATGCCAAATAAATTTTAGAATCCTTACAAAAAACTTTTGATTTATAGCATTTTGGTGCAAATTTCTTCAAAAAGTAAATTACACAATTAACTTTCATTTCACATTAAAGTGAAGTGAAGCTAAAAAAATGAAAGTGAAATTGATTGTGACATTAAAAAATAGAAAGTGAAAAAATGAAATTTTTTTAATTGGAAATTAGAAAAAATTTTTGGACAAAATTATTTTTAAAAACTATTATAATATGACATTTAAAATTAAGACATTATGATTGAATTTATTATCAAAATATTTCAGAAAAATAAAAATGTAAATAATAAAACTGTAAAATAGAAACATTTACAATGAAAAACATTTGTTTACATTATTTTTAATGCATACAATTATACTGCTTTTACTATTTTCAATTAAAAAGGTCTTTTTTCAGATTGTTTTTATAATTTTAATGAAATGTGAATGCACTGATTGTTTCAACTTGCAACACAACTTTAACTGTGTGACTACAAAACCTTTATAGGCTTTGCAAAAGTCCTAAAATCTCAAAAAAATTGCCTATGAAAAATATACTGATTGGTACAGAATTTCGTAAAATTTGAATGACCTATAAATGAAACTACTTTTGAAGTAATTATAAATAAATAAAATAACATCATTCCTTATAAGTTAGAATTAAGTGTATAACTAACAAATATGATAACATTTGCTCAAAATTATACACTATAGCATTTCTTCTTCTCCCTTCATTTAAAATATTTTTAAGAAATTTAAAATATATTTTACTCAGGTGAATTCATTAAAAAATTGTTGTAATTATAAATGATTTTTAGTTTAGTTTTTACCTGTTGGAGTTATAATTGAACATCTTTTATAAGGTAGCTGATTTAATCCTTCTTCAACTACTAAGCGGATCTGAAATCATATTAAAAAAAGAAATTAGATACATAGTCCAAAGTAATTTTCAAATGAATCCTGATAATAAAATTGGAAAACAAATAATAAAAAAAGAGAAAGCATCTATAATTTGCTATTCTGAAACAATATTTGAAGAATTTTACTAACATTAACTTCCTGCTTAATCATTCAATATTTTCTCAAACTAATTAAGATCAATATATCCCCAATTTCTCTGAATGTATTCCCTATTTTCACTGGTAGAAAAATGATCCTCCTAGTGCAAATACCTAACATAATTCACCAATAAGAAAGATCCTAATTCATAGAACTGTATCTTGAAATTGAACAAATTATCTCATTTCAGTTTAGAAAAAGTAAAAAATGAAAAAGATAAATAACTGGCTTTGCCAATATAACATTACTCATAAAATTCATCCAGAAAACCATGAATCCACTCTTCCCAGAACAATAACCGTAATTTTCATGGGTTGACAAAATCCAAAATATACCACAAATGAAATAATTTTGTAAACAACGAAACTTTAAGTAATGCAAATTGATCATTTAATAAAGCTTACTAAAGTTATTATTTAAATCAAAATCAATGCAGATATGTAAAACACTCTTATAACTTAAATGAGAAATCATACCCATCAGCAATATTAGTGTATTTACTGTACAATTAATTTCTGATGTTTAATGATCAAGAATATTTACAAAGTTAAATTTCATACAATAAAAAGAAATCAACCAAATCACAATTTAGGAATCCTGAGCTTTAGTAAATTTTTTTTTTTTTCCAGATCTCAATTCCACTTGGATTTTGATCCATTCCTTCTGTCAATTTTGGATTTTTGACTTCTACTCTTACATGATATGTTCATTTTTTTAAGTAAAATTATGAAGCTTGACTGAACATATGGGAAAGAACACATCATTTAAGGTACAAGGGAATAAAGATTCTTATATTTTCTTATAGCACATCCAATAAGGTCAAAAATCATAAGAAACAAAAAAATAGGCCGAAGAAGGTCTTTTTTTTTCATTCCTGATTCAGTTCCTCCTAATCGTTGGCATTCAGGAAGGATTAAGAATGATATAGGATTGGTTGCAATACCTTTATTATTCTTGTTTTAATAAGTCAGGATTTTTTTTAGTTTTAAAAATTCAGTTAAATAAAAATCAATGAAAACATTGTGGTAGTTTAAAATTTCAGTTCGAAGTGTGAACTGTAATTAGGTACAAAATCCAATGTCCCTTGCTCTGCAATTTTACCAAGAAATCCTTTCAGATCATAAGTCTGCCATAAATTAGTTTTATATTAAATAATTATTAATACAAAAATATGTTACTTGATTATATGTTTTTCAAGTTATACTTGATATTATTGTTTAAAAATTTGCTTTCGAAACAAGCTTAACTTTCAGAAATATATATATATATATATTTTAAGATATTTTATTACAGTATACTGCATAGCATATTACTGCATACAAAAGTTTTTCTAATTTTGTTTCTCTTACATGAGAAAAATATATTTTATATTTCAACCATAGCCAATAATAATAGTATAACTATTATAAACTCACCAAACGATCAGCATAAAATACAAAATCACTTCTGTTTGTATTTCTGTAGAATTAAAAAAAAGATAGCATTAAAACCTGACCAGAAAGCTAGATAAATACTATAATTTTAAAAATTTATTTGTAAAAATATTTAACCAATAAAAAAATTTCTTATATAAAACACTTATAATTAACTATTAAAAGAATCCAAAGAAAATTCAGAACTTGTGAAATAATGAATTATTGTATTATTTTATGACTAACTGAAAAATGATAAAATTAATAAATATGAAATATTGAAGAAAATTAAAAGAAAGCAAAATTTGTAAGTATATTTCTCTAAGAACAATTAAATATTACAAAATTTTAGATCAAAATTTAACATAAAAATATTTGACCATTAAATTTTTCAATCCTACACAGGTTATAAAAATATTTCACACACACTTTTCGTCACAAATTCGTCATAAGTAATACACAAATAACAATTCATTAACTTTTGAGAAAAAATTAATTAAAATAGATACTTTTCAATAAAAAAAAATACACAAATATAAGAAATCATTGTATTAGCCATGAAAAAATACATGAATTTATTGTAAAGCATGCTTACTTATCCCGTATGACAGTTTGAAGTTCTCGTACTTGATCGTTTATAAGAATCACTTTAAAATTAGGTCCAAATTCATCTGTCTTAATATCGGCATTTAAATTAGCCTGCTGACTAGGTTTCAAAACATCAGGTACATCAGCTAGCATGATTATTCAAGACTAGATATATCTGATTTATATTAAGGATGCCAAATTTTTTTTTTTTTACAAAGTGCTTTTATAAGTTGTAAAAAATTAAACGCATACAATTGCAACAATAAATAAATCAGGCATTTCACGGAATTGCTAATCTAATTTCACAACGTGTTATTGTTTTTCTTATTTCTTAACAATTGCATCAATAATTACGGTCACAGTAACCAAACCATCACATCATTACGTAAGTTATGAATCATTCATTTTCATCCTTAAACTGTTCAACGGTTCAAAATTCGTTTGTTAAATGCTAAACGAACTGTTTGAACTTCAAACAGATCTCTCATATTTTAACAGCATTTGGATAAATTGAAATAAAGCAATATTAGCATCTACAAATCTCAAAATCACAAGTCAAAAAGTTCATATTATATTACAAATACAGATTCGAAAGCGTTCGGTGCTGTATGGTACCGGAAATACTGCTCGATCTTGTAAGGTGCTAACATGCTGATTCAGTGTATAAATAACAAGCACTAACATTTAATTACACTTTTGTATGACTTAGTTATTATTAGGAGGACGAGGTGAATTATAAGGAGGACTACAGAGGACTAAGGAGGATTATTATACGACTAATAAGTATTATTAGTCGAAGATTAAGAATTATGTGTGCGTGTATTTAAATTATAATAAAATCTGAAAATTTATTTTTGTTTGACGTATAATAGACATATTTGTTTTGAATTTCAATAATAGACATATTTGTTAACACATTTTGTATTACTTTCAAATATAAGTAATTTTTCTTTATCCTTCGTGCAATTTCGAATATTTAAAAAAATTTTAATATTGAATATTTTTATCAGAAATTTTTTTCGATTTTTAATGAATTTCTGGAAATAATATTTCGTTTTGGCATAATATGTTATTATTTGAAATATGAATTATTTTTAATTTATAATAATAAGAAAAAAAATCATTTAAATTCAAAAATATCAAATGGTATTGAATCTTAAATTGAATCTTTGATAATGCTGTGATAATGATAATTATGATAATGCTTTGATAATGATAATTTTAAAATGCATGTTTACTGTAATTTACCTCTGTTTCCAGAAGCAAAAGCATTGTTACCTATATTTAGAATTGAATCTAAAATTAGTTATATTAAATTTTTTCAAAAAGTGAAAGCTATTACTTAGCATAAGAAAACAATATGTCAAATATAAGGTGAAAAAACGACAGATAAATATCATGAATATAGTTTTAAATAAATAATTAATATTTTTAAATATTTATTTAATATATTTTTTAATTAATAACATTATATATTTAGAAATGCATAGCATTTTATTTATTTATGTATTTACGTACAGATAACAACGAATAGGCTGATTTATTAAAATTTATTTTATTCTTCCTTCCAGTAAGGAGGTATCACTTTAACACTTTGCATTACTTTTAAAAGCAAGTTAGAATATTGGTATTATAGAAAATAATGATGTTATGAAGACTTTTTTAATGATTTAGTACTATAAATACAGTTTAATATTACATTTTGTTAGTAAACTTTATAAGATTATGTTAATTATTTAATATATAAATAAGCGTATCCATACCCATAAAGGATGTATTTATTAACATATTTTGCACTTTTTTTTTCTTTTTTTTTTAATTTTTCCTTTATCCTTCTTACAGCTCAAATTCATAACATTGAAGATTTTTAATAGAAGAATGATATCAGTTTTTAATGGATTTCTTATAAAAATATAATTACTAGATTTTTTTAACAGGAAAAAAAATATTTAATTGTTCTTAGAATTTTCTTTTGTCATGCTTTATTTACATTAAATATGTTCTTTAATTGAAATACGAAACATTTTAAATGCATTATAATATGAAATAAAAGATTCATTTAAAACTTAAAAGAGTATCAAATGATATATGACTTTCGATCGATTAAGAAAAAAAATATATAAATTACACATTGATTGTACTGAAAAAAATTACCATTTCTTAAAAATTTTAAAATTTGCAGTCACGTGGAATAATTATGCATGGTGGTGAAAAATTTAGAAATATCTTTCTTTTTCCTGACAACTTACTCCTATTTTTATGTCTACCTCTTACCAGTTAAAAAGATGAGGAGAGAATCATATAACAGGTGGGCTGAAATGTTCATAAGCTGACACATAGATGGCGCTACTAGTATTAAATCCATATGATTTTTAGTTAACTCTAACCTTTATGTAATTAAATTGAATAAATAAGTGATGTATAACTTGGGCCCATCGTAATTCGTCATATTTTATTTTCTCACACTGTGGCATGCTCGTTGAAACGCAATAGAATTTGGTTTTAACTAAAAATTATTAACATAAGATTATTCTGCAATACATTATTTCTGAATTTATAAAATTTTTAGGTTGCCTTGCAACCTTATATATTAGGTAGCTCAGCAACCTTACATATGAAACTAATTTTTATGCATTATAATACAGTAAGTGATAGTTTTGTTTTTATATATATATAGTAAATATGTTTATTTTTTAAGTGGTAAGTTAAAAAAAAAAATTAAAAAGTGGTTTATTTCATGAAAAATATTTGGTTTTTAAATAGAAACAGTGAAGATCAATGTGGAATTTTAATTCCCGTTTAATTTTTCTGTTTAAGTATATAAGAGAGTTTTTGCATAGCGAAAGCCATCTGCTTTCACTTGCCCGCTATCAGGCAAATTCCACTGGTTCTCATCAGAATACGGTAATTTAACGGAAGTGAGTTTCTTAAAATTCGCCTTGCCCATTGCCAGTGTGATAAAAAAAAAAAAAAAAATGTATAAATTTATAGAAAAAGTAGATAATTGAATAAAAATTCCGATTACAAATAAAAAAAATAAAAGCTGATTAAAAAAAAAAAAAAAAAAAAAAAAAAGGATAGGAATTAAAATTACAAAATGAAAGCATACTGTAGTAAAAAAGAAAAGTTAATAAAAAACTGAGCACCGCCGTAATGAAAATCAGTCATCCATTGCAGTATAGAAGAAAGCATTGGTCCTTCAGAAAGAGGAAATAGTGATTTAACTATTGATATTTAAAACAGATCGCGGTCTTTTGCGGTTTTTGGGGAGAGAAATATCATAGCTGTAATTTTGAAGATCTTGTAATACAAGATTGTTAGAGTTGGAGAGATTATTATAAAAATTAATCGCTAGTTTTTCAACATATTTAACAAAACTGGGGATAGAGATGGCATCTCGTATTTCCGCATTTCTGAAGAACCAAGGCGAATCCGTGATCATTCGGATAATTTTGTTTTGCAGTCTTTCGAGAATTGTGATGTTTGTTTTAGAAGTAGAGCCCCAAACTGGACTCGCATATGCTATAATGGGTCTGAGGTAAGAAAGGTAGATTAGCTTTTTAAGTTCAATTGTTAGTGAGGAGTTTCTACGTATTAAAGGAAAGAAATTTCTTAATTGGTTATTAAATTTATTGCGAAGGTATTTAATGTGAGAGCAATAGTTAAGATTCTTATCTAATATCACACCTAAGTATTTTGCTTCTTTAGACCAGGAAATGTTAGTATTATAAATGGTTATGTTAGGAGTATTAAATTTATTTTTCCTGGTAAATAGTACTGCTTCAGTCTTCGCGACGTTAAGTTTAATCTTCCAATTGTTAAGCCAATTTTCAAGTTTATAGATATAATTTTGTAGATTTTTCTGTATAATCTGTATATCTGTTCTCTGCCCCTGAGTAATTAAAGCTGTATCATCTGCGTAGAGAGCAAAAATAATTTTGTGATCTTGAGGAATGTCATTAATATAAATGTTATAAAGACATTATCCCAAGATCGAGCCGTGAGGTACCCCAGCAAGAATATTACAGACTGTGGAGTCAGTATTTCCAACAGATACAACAAAATTTCTTTTCGTTAGATAGTTTCTGATGGTATGAATTAAAAAAGAAGGATAATTAAACTTAATAAATTTATAAATCAACCCGTCGATCCACACTCTGTCTAATGCTTTAGCGACATCCAGAAAAATAGCAGCAGAATCTCGCTTCCAGGAAAATCCTTCAGATATGGTTTCAGTAATATCATACAGTTGGTGGGTGGTGGAAAGATTTTTAGTAAATCCAAATTGTTGAGGGATTAGTATATTAAGATTAGTAGAGTTTTCATTCAGAATATTAGCAATTACGCGTTCAATTATTTTACTGAGAGAAGAAAGCAGAGAGATAGGACGGTAACTATTAGGAGAAGTACGGTCTTTTCCAGGTTTGCGTATCGGAAGAATGCGAGCAGTCTTCCAACACTGAGGAAAATAGTTAGTATTAAGAATGGCATCAGAAATTTTACAAATTTGGAGAATGAATTTGAAAGGCAAGTTTTTGAGCATTTTATTAGTGATTGAGTCAGTACCAGGGGTTTTGTTAATTTTAAGAGAAGAAATACATTCGATAATAAAAGAAGCTTTAGTAGCTGGGATATTGTCAGCATCCTTATTTTGCGCTAAGAATGAAGAAATCGTATTTTGAACATCATCAGAAATATTACGATTATTAGTATCTTTTTTAGTAAATTGGTGTTTTGAAGTGTCTGCAGTAAAGACCTGGAGCTTGTCTGCTTTATTATTTGCAGAGCTTAGCTGTTGGATGAGACCATCCACGTTGTTTAAGTTATTAAAAATTGACACAAACTCTTTCATAATGAAAAGTGATTTTTGAATAAATTGGGCGTTATCAGAGAGACTCTGTAATTCAGTCAGTTGGTTTTAAGTTGTGACTTTGGTGGAGCTATTGACTGTATTAATTTGTTGCGTTTTGGCTGCCGCCGCGGAGGAGAAGTTAGCATTAACCGGTCGTGACGGGATGTATCTAGGAAAAGTAGCAAATTTGGTGGAGTTAGGTTTAATTTTGGGGAACTTAGAACATCCTCTCCATCCAGCAATATGACCTGATTCCCCACAGTTGATACACTTAGGAATTTCAAGACGTTCCTGATTTTGGCACTCCGTATGGGAGTGTTCTTCTCCGCACTTTAAGCATCTAGGTTTGAAACCACAATTATTAGAGCTATGATGAAAAAAGTTACATTTGAAGCATTGTAATGTAACAGGCCTTTTATTGAATTTTTCCACAGTGACAGTTAGGTATAACAGTCTATTTAATTTAAAAATTTCATTATTTTTATTAGATCTGGCTAAAGAAATTTGGAATATTGGGAGAGGTTGTTTGTCCTTAGTGCGCGTGAGTTGTATAACTTTTTCAACTGCAAATTCTTTTTCTGCAAGAGCAGCCTGAATATCTTCTATCGGAGTATTTTTGGAAGTCCTTTGATAACTGCCTTTAGAGGCCTTAAGAATTTTGGCGTGATGATAAAGAATTCAATTCCGTTTTTATTGAGGTATCTGGTGATTTCACGATGCTGATCCTCGCTGTTGGGAAACATTTTAAGCATTTCCCCTGCTAACTTAACGTTCACAGTGCTATTGAAGGCCTCGTCGAATTTTTTAAGCATTTCTTGCAAGTTTGATTGCGGTTTGACCATGATTGAGGAAGCTTCCTCTCTACTATAACCGTTTCCTCTGATTCATCAGTTACGGCAGTGCTCAGCGTAGCATATTTATTATCAGTAATAGTTTTGACATTTTCAGCATTACCGGAGATAAAGTTGGCCTTAGCCGTATGCTTTCGATTAGGTTTTTTAAAGTCTTTAGAGCTATTAGCCTGATCATTATGAGAGGATATCTCACTAGCTGCACGTTTAGTAGTAGTTTTTGACTGATTAGGTTTTAAGTCAGCATGATGAATTTTACACTCGGCAATAGGGCAAATACCAAAACGACTTACCCATTTCAGGAGATACTCCTTCTTCTTGGAGAGGTTGGCATTAAGCTCGAGATAGTCATTTTGAAAATCCGATTTCTTTGCAGAGGTGAGGATTTCATCAATCACTTCCATTTCTTGATGCGCTGATATCAATCGGCGGCACAATCCTTGCGGTGGCATCTTATTTGATTCATTAATTTCAATAATAACGTTGGCGTCCAAGCCCGGCGACGAGGGTACTTGCTGATGGACCTGAGAAGGTCCGTTCCCCTCCATAGAAACTTCCATATCGATCATCGTTAAAAGCAGACAAAATCAGCAAACGGGAAAAACAGAAATTCTAAACATTTTTCAGCATCAAGACAAAATTTTCACCACTATGAAATAGCTCTCTTCTTCAACCCTTCTCTTCAATTTTTCGATATCCTCCTTTCCGAATTACCATGCAATTTATCCATTGAGGCACAATTTCCCCTCCAATCTTTTTTGTTTGTTGTTATTTTTTATCTATTTTTTTATTACCTTCTTGAAATTATAATAATAATATAAAAAAATTATATATGCATAATTCTTCTTTTATTAATTAATAAAAAATTTGAATAAATAATTTTTAAATAAATTAATAATATACGTATAGTACTTTTTTTCTATCTAATCAATGGGCTTAAAGCTTAAGAAATTTCCCTCACTCACAAAGCAGGAGATAGAGGTTGCTAAGCAACCAAGACTCTCCGTCAATCTGGCATATCGTCGTCGTAATATTAGTGCACAGCATCCTAATGCACAGCGTCCACTATCATTTCCGATAAATTACAAACAGCGCCAATACGAAGTCTCGAATGCGAGGCGCTAAGTGATGATATAAACAGAAATATGAAATTCTTTCTTTTTAAGAATATGTTAAGAATATTTATAGTTATTCTTATAGCTGTAAATAAATCTAAATAATCACAAGAATTACTATCAATAATGAAAAAATTAAGAACACATTTTCTTTAGATTTCAGAATTCTCAAAAAAGAATAGACGAAAATTTATTTTTGTTATGTTATTATATTTTGAAAACAATATATTTTTGTTTATTTATTTATTAGATAAATATTTGTCCAACAGAAAAGTAAATTATCTTATCTACGAATCTTTTCAAAATAGACAGTTTGGCCAAGGCCTTCTAAAAACTGGACTCTTCTCTTATTTGTCGCGATGATCCGGCCCTAAGCAAAACTAGTGTTATTACCCATACAGATACATGTATATATATATATTAACTCGGTGTGTATAAGTGTATAATGAGAAAATCTCACTAGTTAATTAAGAAAACTTAAGTGTTTACGTGTACAGTCACGCCAAAAAGCAGACACTCTTAATAATTTTTTGCAAATATCATTAGATCTTCATATAAATGGTATTGCTAGAAACAGAAACTTATGGTGCAACGCAGTTGATTAACAAAATTAATTAACATGGTTAATTAGCCTCTAACTCGCTTTTTAAATTGAAATTTCATTACAGAAACCAAGATTTTTCATGCAATCGATACAGTATTAGAAATTAGTATTTGTTAATTTTTTTTATAGAGATCTGATTAAAAGTTTTGGAGATATAGGGGTCATTTTAGTACCCCCACTCCTTCAGATAATTTAATTAGATGTTCTCACTTTGGAAACATATATTGTTATTAATATTATTATTATTATTATTTTGAAAAAAAATTTAGTTTTATGTAATTCTGAAACGAAAAGGATTAAAATTTGACTTCATAAAACATTAATAAATAAAACGTAAAAACACACGCACATAATTTTTAATATGTATACTTTATGCATAAAATAATTAACCATTTGCTGTATTAAATCTTTTGAAATATTTTTTTCTCTTTAAATCAGAAATGTGTCGGTCTCTGATTTAATATAAAATTAGTTATATTCAAAAATTATTAAATGTTTTCTATTTATATTTAAAAAGTATTAATTTAATTTTTTATAATATGCGCATAATTGATTTTCTAATACATATTTCACATTATTTTCGTGCTTTTTTTTTCAATAATATTCCAATAATTTTTTTCCAAGGTTTATTTCTGCATAGTATATATTTATTTAGATATGATCTGGTATTGCCAGTTATAATAAAATTATAAGACATTTAATTTGTTAAGTTGTGTTGCAAAGAAACAAAGGATTATCTCAAATTATAGAAATTAAAAAAAAAAAAAAAATTTTAAAGTGGACATATAATATATAAATTTTACACAGTATCATTTATGCAAATTTTTTTCACTGCAAAACAGCGACCATTTTATTCGACTTACGTATATGCGAGTAGTCCATCCACGAATAATAAGTTAGTTTATAAAACAAAAGTAATTCGGATAAGAATGGGTTCGGTCATGCCTGGATTTCCCAATAGGCTAACTAGGCTTCAGCCTAGGGCCACAAGATCAAGAGGGGCCTTAATTCAAACTGTTAGCAAAATTAGAATGACACTATTCTAAAAACAGTAAACACTAACACACTGAATCGAAAATAAGGAGAAATTCTACACATATGACTAATAAACAAATATAAAATTGGCGAGGTTGTCTTCATTAAATATTTTGTGCATCGAAAATGAAACCTTCAGAAAAATAGATTTTGATGAACTTATCAAGAAATTCTGTGGGAAAAAGTTTAGAAAGAAATTCTTCTAATCTACTATTTCGAATTAATGTATACTTGGATTGAATCAGTTCTTAAATACAACAACTATTAACATAAAATTTAATATAATATACAATTTGATATTTTCTTTTTTGTGATCTGGATTTTGTTTGAATAAAGTTCCATTTTTGGTCCAGTTTAAAACTTAAAATTCATAATAATTTACAAACTTAAAAATGGGAGGTAAAAGGGCCTCATAAGTGGAATAGCCTAGGGCCTCTTTTCATCTAAATCCGGCTCTGGGTTCGGTTAATAATAGTAAAATGGTTAATAATAAAATTAAGGAAATTCTTTTTATTAAATATCAAAAATTGTAATCCTTTAAAAATATAATCAAGTGATCTTTTACTGGATTTCAACTATAACAATTTGAGTAAAATAGACAAGATATATATATATACATATTATATAGATAATATATATATATATACATATTATATAGATAATATATATATATATATATATATATACATATTATATAGATAATATATATATATATATATATATATATATATTTAGGTATATAATAAAGTGTATGGCATTGGAAATTTGAAAGAGAAGAATTTTCTTTACGTGCCATTAATGCAACATTTTGTAATGATTACTTAATATTTCACTATAAAACTTTTACAATAAAAGCTTCATATTATGCATATATACATCCAATGATAAAGATGAACGACTTGCATTATAAAACTAAAATTCAGTAAAGGATGTATTACTTGTTGTGGCATTTTTTCTTCCATTTGCAAGTTCACTATTAACAAATTTATCTAAAACTGCAACCCATCATATCTATACATATTTAGGATGTTACAATTATTTTATTTTTAATAAGTATTTTTTTTTTTTTTTTAATTCTTCTGATTTCCTGGATAACTTTTTTCGCTCCTATTAATGTGTATAAATAATCTGTGTTCTTTGATCAACAAATGCAATGCCTTTTAATATTTGTGATTTTCAATTTCGTAGATGCAAGTTATGAACATTGATGCACAATTTCTTTCAATCATTTCAGGTTTTTGAGGGCCCTAAATATGAAACACTTATCATATAACGTTTCTATTTTAAGCACGTTATCATGGTTTTGTTTGACGGTGTTTCTACGATGCACATGATAAATTACGTGTAGCGAAGACCGCTGTTGCTCTTGCTATGCAAAATTGATCATGTTTCTAGTTCATATCTTGTTATTTCTCCTTTGATCCTTGTATTCATATTTTAAGTTCTTTATATCAATATACTCTCATCTGTAGGAGGTCACAAAAAGTTTCAATAAAATATATTTGCTCAGATTATATATGCTAATAAATTGGTCTTATAGTGACACTTCCAAAATTTCTATAATGTTTTACAGAGTATTTTCAAGTCTCAATAATTTTATATATTGTAATATGCTTGCATTTTAATGTATTATAACAATATTGTTTTATTAAAAAAATGGAACAATTTTGAGTATTTGTTTTAAAAAATATTAACAGGAAACATTTCTCAGTACATTACTATATATTTTTAATATTGTTTTAGCTTTTATTAAAAAACTAACTTAATAAAACTAATTAACTTCTTATATTTTTTTTAATTCTTATATATTTTGAATTAAAAATGTCGAGCTTCCGTTATACCCATTCTCTCTCATTTAAATTTATTGGTTCCCTTGTACAGGCACATGTGAGAGTTAAGAGAATTGTGAAATCAACCATAAATCGTAACTTATTATATAATAATATGATATATATTAAATAGATATTTTATTTAGATAATTGAAACTCTGTATAATAATATTAATATTAATAATATATGATAGGGAACAGATACATATTTAGATATTATTGTATATAAATATTTCAAAGGGCACTCAACATAATTAATTAAAATTAACATCATTTTCATTATCTTAATACTTATTCCATGGACGGTAAATGTGGAGGTGATATGATTAGAAAAAGTAAACAAAATGAACAAGGACATACAAATAATATCATTTGCCATAATGAATACTTATTTTGATACTTCAACTATTCTACAATTCATTATATAAGAAATATTTCCTTGAGAAAAAATTAAAATGTTAAAACATTGACATTATTCGTATACAAATTCAATTATGATAACTAAAAATACAAATTAAAACTCCTAATTATTAAAAGAACTGTTAATTCCTTTTTCATACATGATAGAAAAGGAAAGAAAAAGGAATTAACGGTTTTTAATGCAATTTTGAAAAAAATGAGTATAAAAATAGATAAGCAAAAAAAAAAAAAAATGTTGTTTTAATAACAGAAAATAGTTTTACATTTTAATAAGTATGATTTTTTTCATCATGTAATTTCCGAAAAAGTAATTAACATTATAAAAGGCAAGAGTCAATTTTATTTAAAATTAGAATAAGTAATATATAGTAATCAAATGTATACAGAAGCAGATAAATGCATAATGCATAGTTGAAATAGTAAAAATGTTGAAATTTGCACTTTTTGGGGAAAAGGTGCTCATCTCATTGTTCTCAACTATTTATTGTTCAATCAAACTCATTGTAAAACACACGAAAATACGACGAACAGTAGCTAATACAAAATGCAAATGAACGACGAACAGTAAATGCAATATCATATTTAGCTCAAAACGCGAATATCGACAAATAACTACTTATTTTCCTTTTGATTGGACTCTGAGAGTACTTTGTCTGGTCAATCAGCCACCCTGTTTTGCACGTGACGCTAGTCTGACCTCTACGAGATCCAAGGATCCTCAGACCTAAAAAAAAAAAAAAAAAAACCTCTCACTTTGGAAACATAATCTGCCCATAAAGACAGATTTTCACTTAACTTCGAAATTGATCCCTTCGGTGAAGGAAAGCTGTCAATTTAATGTATATATTCATACCTATTTAAAATTTTAGTGGTAGATACAAAATTTAAAAAAAATATATATAATTTGAGGCTGCAAGTTCCACCATGCGAATAAGCACAATGGGCTGACATATTTAATTATATTTCTATTTATTATTATTATTATTATTTATACGATTCAGACATATAATTATATCAGTATTACTAAGAAAGTACATATATCTATATATATATTTCAAAAGTGTTTTAATTATCGTTTTGGCCTAAAGTATTTCAAACATTTACATTAATCGCTCTTTTAAAAGAAATTGTTGATTGTTTAAATATCATCAGCGAGTTCTTTGTTGATTGCACTTTTACGAGAGAAGTCATTCACAGGTAGGTTATATTAAAACAATTGTTATTAAGCAATTACGATAAAGGTCTAAACAGTATATTACATATTTTACAAACACAGTTTAATTGCAATTATTTAATATTTATAAGGAAGAGTTGGGAGCTGAGAGACACAGACTGTTTGTTTTCTGAACTAGCGTAGTCCAGTTAGAAAACCATTAGGAGATAGCAAACCAAAAAATTGCATTTCTCTAATGGACCTGGGTGCAATTAAGCGCAAATCTGAAAAACTTTGAGAGAAGGAACAGAGAAGGATTTCAATTTGACGTGCCATCCTTGGGATAATTCATTCCAAATTGTGCCTGCAGTATGTGGCTACATTGTAGCAGGCTACATAGTGTATTCCAGGTAACATTGAATCAGCTGCATGTCTGCAGTTCCAATAGAAAATGACCTCACACAATTTTCTTTGGGAAATCAATTTTTGCAACTGTAATCATACTTCTCCTTATAGACTGCCAAGAGCGTACCCTGTGGCGTGTGACGTAACATAAAAAATGAAAATAATAATAATAATAATGGTAATAAAGAAAAACGCGAAATGAAAAATTGCTTAGTTAGGCGAAATGGATGCGAAAACGAGTTTGGCGTAGGCAGTCTGCAGTGGAACTAAGTACAAGGTCAGCGCTTGAATGGTTTTCTAAATACAGATTAGCTGGTGAACAATAAACAAGTAAAAATCAGGAAGCAGTATTAATTAAGAGTACAGTTCGCGGGCGTTTTGATTTTTAGAATTTTCAATATCGTAATCAGGCAGCCTTTTGATCAAACCATTATTAATGTTTGGGAGATTGGAATAAAAATTTTGTGCGAAAGGGAGCACACATTAATTATTGTTTTGAAAGAATTTGGAAAATCCATGCAGAATAACAAATAGTTTATCTTCTTTATTTTGAGCGTTTTGCATATCATTGTACATAGTACGTGTGCCATCTTTTGAAAATAGTTGTGCAAATTCTTTTTAGATATACAATAATTGAAAAATTTCCGGATTATTAGAATCGTTAGGAGGGCTTTGTGGAGAATTGATTTTAGGAGGAGATGGAGAATTTTGTGAAGTGATGTCGCCAGAAACAATATTTGCAAATGAGACGTTAGGAGAAATATTTCGAGTGGGATAAATATTTCTGTGATTAACAGGATTTTGAGGGTTAATTTTAGGTTTTGGAAACTTAGAGCAGCCTCTCCAGGCTGCTAGATGACCTATCTGGCCACAATTGATGCATGTTGGATTTTCTAATCTCCCGGTAATAGGACATTCTTTTATATTGTGGTCTTTTCCACATTTGAGGCATCGAGGAGTACTGTAACAATTTGCGGAGCTGTGGTGGAACCGGTTACAGCTATAGCACTAGGTAGTGTCTGGTCGTCTGTTAAATTTTTCAATTTTAATAGTTAAGTAGAGAAGCTTAGTTATTTCAAAATTTTTTTCATTGTGTTTGATTTTATTGAGTATGACTTTCCAGACAGCAATGGGGGCCTTTGTTTTCAAATTTGATAGCTGTTGGACTTTAACATTTCTGAAATTTAGCTCAATTACAGCTTCTTCCATTTCTTTGGCATCTGTATTTCTGAATAGCCCTTTGATAACGGCTTTTAGAGGACGATCATTCTTGGGGGTGATTATAAAGAATTCAATTTTTAAATTTTTGAGAAATGTTGTGATACTACGATGAGCATCAGCGTCAATGGGATAAATTTTAAGTAATTCTCCAGATAAAGTAATTTTTATGTCTTTGATTTTATCGTTAATAATTTTTAGCTGGTCCTTTAGATTTTCCTTTTGACGGACCATGATAGGTGGAATTTTCGGGGATTGAGGTCCAACAGTTTTATTGATAGGAGTATTTACAAGTTGGGAAAATTTATTGTTAGTTTGGGTAATAGCCGAGTGGCTGTAGATAGGAGCTTTGACGGTATTTCTTTTTGGGGAGAGTTGAATCCCTCGTCATCGCAATCATTTCCTACTAGTATTTGTAGTAGAATTAGAGGCAATAATTTCTTTAACATTATTAGACCTATGTATATTACAATTGATTTTTGGGCAAGAACCTAAAAGTCTTACCTGTTCTTCATGGTGCCGGATCTTTTGTTGCGCTGTGTGGCGAGATTTTCTATGACTTCCTTTGCTCTTGGTGTAGATAGGACGGTGGTGTGTCTCAGGTACATAAGGTGATAAGAAAGTTCCATTTGATAATTTTCGATAACCTTTTCATGCTGATGGATGATACCGCACATATAATCAGGCAATTGCTCTTGTCCATTTCGGTCTGAAGTCAATGGTGTCAAGGGGTCTTGAAAAGGACTCTGCCTATCCGCACTACAGAAATCCATACCTTCCGTCATCATTTCTTTTGAACTCTCTTCTCCATAAGACACATATCCAATGAAATACTCCAAACGGTAGCAACGTAAGATATTTACTCAAGCAAGGCGATAACTTCGGTAGTAGTACAATCTTCCGAATCGAACAATACTCCAATATTTCTGAAAGCATTCCAAAAAATATAGAGACGATCATCACGATGACTGATGATCTTCAACTTATGCAACCTTCGGAAACCTACCCGTGGGGTGTTTGGGTAACTTAATATATATTTTGGTCAATTAACATAAAACTTGTAAATTTGGTACTGGTAAATTTTAAATAAAATTGTTATTATTATATATATGTAGTTTGCTGTAACTGAGTATGTTTGAGGTGAGACTTGAGACGCAGGTTTGAGAACCCACAGTTTTATTTACACTCGCATAAACACCATACACGTATAATTAAAGGAAAACAATATTTAACACATTTAAAAAAATATAATTATAGATTTGTGGAAGGTTTCCACTTCTAAGCTGAAGACCAGATACTCATTCATGCGCAAAATATTTTTCCTCTCCTGATCTGTACGCCAAATATTACGCAGGGATGCGTTAAATATATTTCCTCTCGGGATGAGAGATTGTAAACTAAACGTTTCTCAGCGGTAGCGCTGATTGTGCAGTACTTCCTCTCAGGGGAGAGCCAGCAGGCCTGCTGACCATCTCTCCTGAACGCCGTAGGAAGCTCTCTTGGCAGTGCGTAAGAAGAAGCACGGTTACATATAATATTTATCTGATAGTATATTTTTGAAATAATTATTTATGAGCATATAAATAATTTTTTTGCTACACTGTTCTTAATTTTTTTTTTTTTTTCGTGTAATTTATTTATGAGCTTCCAAGATAATTGAAAAAAATATTTGATAAAATGGTTTTTCAATACTCGTTATAAACAATCTTAAAACACTTGAATGAAGGAATGATTTAAAAAAATGCAAGCATAAATAATTCAATGAAATTATACACAATACAAAAAATTTGAAATAATTTATGAGAGTTAACACAAAAATAACAAAATAAGTAAATGGCCCCCTTAAATTTTATGCTGAAAAATTTCAGCGAACTCAATTTCTATGATGATTATTATCTAATTGTAAAATATATGTCAGTGCTGTGAATTTGGGAAAATCATTAAAAGTGTTATCATGTTATGCGTATAAATACCAATTATGCAATATTAGACAATGTAATCTGAATAGCAACTCACATGAATAAATGATTGATGTATAACTTGGGCCCATCGTAATTCGACATATTTTATTTTCTCACACTGTGGCATGCTCGTTGAAACGCAATAGAATTTGGTTTTAATTAACAATTATTAAAATAAGATTATTCTGCAATACATTATTTCTGAATTTATAAAACTTTTAGGTTGCTTTGCAACCTTATATATTAGGTAGGTCAGCAACCTTACATATGAAACTAATTTTTATGCATTATAATACAGTAAGTGATATATAAATCGGGGTAAGTACACGGAGTTGCTTGGTCGCGCAGCGACCACACCTCCAACCTGGTAAATGGGATTACGTAACGTGAGGTCTTGCCCTTTGCCAGTTATAAAAAATATAGAAAATTTAATAAGAAAAACAATAATATCAATTAAGTTACTAAAAGCAACAAATAAAATTTAAAAAAGAAACAAAAAAAAAAAAGAATTTAACAAAAAAAAAAGAAATAAAAAAAGAGGAAAAATTAAAAATCTTAGCAAAAACGAGCACAAACGGAGTAACTAAACAAAATCACGCGAGATGCGAGAGAGAGAAGATCCATTAAGAAACCAAAACCATCGTTTCAGTCCACCAGAGCGAAGGCGAAAATAACCTTTGATCTTGAGAAGCAACCATCTGTTGTCTGGGAAGAAACTAAAAGTGAGCGCATTATTTATTAATATTAAGTACGTATCGTGGGCGTTTGCGGCTGCTGGGAAGAGATATATCATAATCAAAATTTTGAAGATCTTTTAGGACCTGGTTATTGGAATGAGAAACAGAATCATAGAAATTAACAGCAATTTTTTGTACGTAGTCTTTAAAGCTGGGACTAAAGACTACGTACAAAAAATTGCTGTTTGATGTAAAATTTTTATTTTCTAAGTTTAAATCTACTTTACAGTGGAAAATATATTTTTATTACATTTATCAAAATTATTAACTTTGACTATTGGAAAAAAAAAAAGAAAAAAATATGGATTTCAAATTTTAATAGATGTATTTTTAATAACTAAAATGTTATTAAGTTTTTTTTTTTTGCTTTCTTTGCATCTCTTATTAGAGAAAAACACAGCATATTTCATGTTATATTCAATTTAATTTTTATTAAAATTTTTCCTAAAAATTAAATTATTCAGTATATTATGCTCTGAAAAATTGCTTACAGTTATTTTAAATAGCTATACAAATGCAATGCAAATTAAGTAAAAAGTATTTCATTTTTCTGTCCAAAAAACCTTCAAAAAATTTTATCTGTCAAGTTCTTTGTAATGGGCGATCCTTTGTTAGAGAATGATTTTTAAAAAAAACATGTTACATTAATATGTTCTAAATTCTCTACTTCACATCTACTTTTTCATATAAACTAAAAATCGGATTCCATTTTCACAAGAGAACAACATCAGATTAATGCTAATATGTAATTTCACCATGTTTTTTTATTTTTAAGCTAGCATAAAAGTAGGTCAAATGTGGAAGAGAAAAATTACTCAGTTTGATAAAAAATACACACACATGTATTGAAAAATCACATACTAGAATACACACATAGACTTCTTAAATAAATTGAGGAAAATTTACCATTTGTTAGAAGCCTCATGATTTTTGTAAATATATTAAAATCAGGTGAATGCATTGATGAATAATGCACAACATAGAGTTTAGGTTCTTTATATGTCAATAACATTAATGCATAATGTTCTAGCTAAAAGTTATGAGGGTTGTGTAATATTAAAATACATTTGCACACTACTCCTAAATCTTCATATCTGAATGTGATTAAAAACTTGAATCTGTTGAAAAAAATCAGTTTAATAACAAAATATTAGGTTCAAATAACACAATAATATTACAAAAATAATGGCAAAACATTATTTAGCAAAACCACACAAATTGTTGACAGCTCTACCATTTGACAGCCATTTTAAATCTATTATAATTTAATTCAAGCTTTTTTTTTCCTTTTTGTTGGCATATTGTAGTAGATGTATAATCCAAAATATTTTTTACACAAAAACTTGTAACTCTCATGTAAAAATTATACAAATAAAAAATTTATTGATACATATAAGCCTAATATATTTCTTAATACATATTTTGTTATTTCTTTAAATATTATTTTTAAAGGGAAAGAAATTAAATAAGAATATTAACCATAAGAAAGAAAAATTAAATGCAATTATTTAACATATAATAAAGAGAATTATACAGCAAATAATAAGTGATTAAATTTTCAAGAAATTTGGGTACATAGATCCTGAGAAATCAGTACCCAGAACAACCTCCTCTGGCTGAATAACAGCATTCATACGCCTGGGCATTGAGTGAAATAGAGATTGGATGGCATGTACAGGAACAGAGGCCCATGCAGCTTCCACACGATGCCACAGCTCATCAATCGTAGTGACTGGCGTATGGTGACGAGCCAGTCGCTCGGCCATCATGGACCAGACGTTTTCTATTGGTAAGAGATCTGGTGAAAGTGCAGGCCAGGGCAACAGCCGAACATTTTCCGTATCAAGGAAGGTCCGTACAATACCATCACGCCGGGTAAAAGGTCAGTATGACGATGACGAATGCAGGCTGCCAATGTGCGTTCACCACGATGCCGCCAAACACGGATGCGACCATCTTGATGCTGTAAAGAGAACCTAGATTCATTTGAAAAAAGGACGCCTCGTCATTCGTGCCCCCAGGTTCGTCGTTGATCACATCATTGAAGACGCTCCTGTCTGTGGTGCAGCAGCAAGGGTAGTCTTAGCAATGATATCCGAGCTGAGAGTCCATGCTTCTGCAAACGTTGTTCGTGCAGACAATTGTTGTCTTGCGATCCACCCCAATTCAGGCTCAGGGACTCAGGGCTCGTGACATGGCTGCATGATCCATTAAGGCCATGCGGGTAACATACCTTGAGATCCAGCAAGGCTTTCCGTGTTACCATCCCGAACCCATCGATTCCATATTCTGCTAACAGCCATTGGATCTCGATCGACGCGAGCAGCAATGCTGCGATACGATAAACCGATTCCCGGTACCCTCCAATTCGACCTTTATTAAAGTCAGAAACGTGCTGGTACACATTTCTGCATCTTACACGAGGCACCACAACAACTTTTCACCACGCAACAATCTTCAAATGTAATTTGTGTATGAGAAATCATCATCATTCTACGCACGGAGTACCTTGGCCGGTTATGGCCTTATAACTCCTAATCTTGCACAGTAATGTTCATTGCAAAACAAAAAACATGAATAAAAACAAAAAGCAGTGAGTATAATTATGTCCATTGTTAGTAAAAAAGAAACAAAAAAGTAAGAAGAAAACGCGGAGTAAATAAAAGAATGGCGCAATTAAAAAATAAAACAATTAATTAATTAATTTAAAAAGAAGCTGCATTTTTTCAAAAGGATTAGTAGCGTTTTTAAATTGCGTATAGATATTGTCAAGCCCTCCAAACATGTTAAAGAGGTTGACGATTTATGTTAGTACATACAGCGCTTTATTGGCGGAATCAGCAGTTAGGTTAGTGTTGTTAGTATTATTAGCATTTGCATTTTGATGATTTGAGACCGATGGCGTAGCGTGAGAGGTTTTGGGGGTTCCTTGCAATAAAGTTGCGAAGGATAATCCCTCAGAGACTGGCCGGCTGGTGAAGGCGGGTTTTCCTGGCGCTCGGCCCTGTGTATGAGAAACCGGCAAAACAATTTCCCATTTAAACACATTGTAGGTGTCGCTACCGGCGCCTGCTTTGTCTGAATGCGCTGTAAAGCTAATCGTTTGCATATCACAGCACCTTCTTCCTGTCGTTTAAATTTCGCGTCTTTAGCACGCTTTGTTCGGTGTGTAGGAATTGTAATGGCCAATAGTATATATATATATATATATTTTACATTACCATAGCTGACAGCACAGAAAGCTACTTGGAAGAATAATTTTTTTTGTAATAATACTGTCTATAAGAATCTAATTGATAAAGACTTTAACTGTCTTTTGAAAAATCGTAAATCCTTTTATTTTGTAGTTCTTTTTTCTCAGGAGAAGAGTTTTGGCAATTCATTTCCAGCAGAAAGATATGTATGTTATGTGCAAGTACATAATAAGAACACATCACTGAGATTTGACAACCGACAAGCAGTATTGGGGCGCTGGTTGTGCAGTACTTCCTCTTGGAGTGAGAGCCTGCAGGCCTGCTGACCATCTCTCCTGAACGCCGTAGGAAGCTCTCTTGGCAGTGCGTAAGAGGCAGCACGGTTTCATATAATATTTATCTAATAGTATATTTTTGAAATAATTATTGATAAGTATATAAATAATTTTTTTGCTACACTGTTCTTAATTTTTTTTTTTTTTTCGTGCAATTAATTTATGATCTTCCAAGATAATTGAAAAAAATATTTGATAAAAGGGTTTTTTAATACTCGTTATAAACAATCTTAAAACACTTGAATGAAAGAATGATTTTAAAAAATGCAAGCATAAATAATTCAATGAAATTATACACAATACAAAAAAATTTGAAATAATTTATTAGAGTTAACACAAAAATAACAAAATAAGTAAATGGCCGCCTTAAATTTTATGCTGAAAAATTTCAGCGAACTCAATTTCTATGATGATTATTATCTAATTGTAAAATATATGTCAGTGCTGTGAATTTGGGAAAATCATTAAAAGTGTTATCATGTTATGCATATAAATACCAATTATGCAATATTAGACAATGTAATCTGAATAGCAACTCATAATAACAACTGCTGTAGTATTAATTAACTTTTTGACGTTTGTCCATATGTAATTAAATTGAATAAATAATTGATGTATAACTTGGGCTCATCGTAATTCGACATATTTTATTTTCTCACACTGTGGCATGCTCGTTGAAACGCAATAGAATTTGGTTTTAATTAAAAATTATTAAAATAAGATTATTCTGCAATACATTATTTCTGAATTTATAAAACTTTTAGGTTGCTTTGCAACCTTATATATTAAGTAGCTCAGCAACCTTACATATGAAACTAATTTTTATGCATTATAATACAGTAAGTGATATATAAATCGGGGTAAGTACACGGAGTTCCTTGGTCGCGCAGCGACCATACCTCCAACCTGGTAAATGGGATTACGTAACGTGAGGTCTTGCCCTTTGCCAGTTATAAAAAATATAGAAAATTTAATAAGAAAAACAATAATATCAATTAAGTTACTAAAAGCAACAAATAAAATTTAAAAAAGAAACAAAAAAGAATTTAACAAAAAAAAAAAAAAAAACAAGTGGAAAAATTAAAAATCTTAGCAAAAACGAGCACAGACGGAGTAAGTAAATAAAATCACGCGAGATGCGAGAGAGAGAAGATCCATTAAGAAACCGAAACCATCGTTTCAGTCCACCAGAGCGAAGGCGAAAATAACCTTTGATCTTGAGAAGCAACCATCTGTTGTCTGTGAAGAAACTAAAAGTGAGCGCATTATTTATTAATATTAAGTACGTATCGTGGGCGTTTGCGGCTGCTGGGAAGAGATATATCATAATCAAAATTTTGAAGATCTTTTAGGACCTGGTTATTGGAATGAGAAACAGAATCATAGAAATTAACAGCAATTTTTTGTACGTAGTCTTTAAAGCTGGGACTAAAGACTACGTACAAAAAATTGCTGTTTGTTGTAAAATTTTTATTTTCTAAGTTTAAATCTACTTTACAGTGGAAAATATATTTTTATTACATTTATCAAAATTATTAACTTTGACTATTGGAAAAAAAAAAAAAAAAAAAATGAAAAAATATGGATTTCAAATTTTAATAGATGTATTTTTAATAACTAAAATGTTATTAATTTTTTTTTTGCTTTCTTTGCATCTCTTATTAGAGAAAAACACAGCATATTTCATGTTATATTCAATTTAATTTTTATTAAAATTTTTCCTAAAAATTAAATTATTCAGTATATTATGCTCTGAAAAATTGCTTACAGTTATTTTAAATAGCTATACAAATGCAATGCAAATTAAGTAAAAAGTATTTCATTTTTCTGTCCAAAAAACCTTCAAAATATTTTATCTGTCAAGTTCATTGTAATGGGCGATCCTTTGTTAGAGAATGATTTTTAAAAAAAACATGTTACATTAATATGTTCTAAATTCGCTACTTCACATCTACTTTTTCATATAAACTAAAAATCGGATTCCATTTTCACAAGAGAACAACATCAGATTAATGCTAATATGTAATTTCACCATGTTTTTTTATTTTTAAGCTAGCATAAAAGTAGGTCAAATGTGGAAGAGAAAAATTACTAAGTGTGATAAAAAATACACACGCATGTATTGAAAAATCACATACTAGAATACACACATAGACTTCTTAAATAAATTGAGGAAAATTTACCATTTGTTAGAAGCCTCATGATTTTTGTAAATATATTAAAATCAGGTGAATACATTGATGAATAATGCACAACATAGAGTTTAGGTTCTTTATATGTCAATAACATTAATGCATAATGTTCTAGCTAAAAGTTATGAGGGTTGTGTAATATTAAAATACATTTGCACACTACTCCTAAATCTTCATATCTGAATGTGATAAAAAACTTGAATCTGTTGAAAAAAATCAGTTTAATAACAAAATATTAGGTTCAAAGAACACAATAATATTACAAAAATAATGGCAAAACATTATTTAGCAAAACCACACAAATTGTTGACAGCTCTACCATTTGACAGCCATTTTAAATCTATTATAATTTAATTCAAGCTTTTTTTTTTTTCCTTTTTGTTGGCATATTGTAGTAGATGTATAATCCAAAATAATTTTTACACAAAAACTTGTAACTCTCATGTAAAAATTATACTAATAAAAAATTTATTGATACATATAAGCCTAATATATTTCTTAATACATATTTTGTTATTTCTTTAAATATTATTTTTAAAGGGAAAGAAATTAAATAAGAATATTAACCATAAGAAAGAAAAATTAAGTGCAATTATTTAACATATAATAAAGAGAATTATACAGCAAATAATAAATGATTAAATTTTCAAGAAATTTGGGTGCATAGATCCTGAGAAATCAGTACCCAGAACAACCTCCTCTGGCTGAATAACAGCATTCATACGCCTGGGCATTGAGTGAAATAGAGATTGGATGGCATGTACAGGAACAGAGGCCCATGCAGCTTCCACACGATGCCACAGCTCATCAATCGTAGTGACTGGCGTATGGTGACGAGCCAGTCGCTCGGCCATCATGGACCAGACGTTTTCTATTGGTAAGAGATCTGGTGAAAGTGCAGGCCAGGGCAACAGCCGAACATTTTCCGTATCAAGGAAGGTCCGTACAATACCATCACGCCGGGTGAAAGGTCAGTATGACGATGACGAATGCAGGCTGCCAATGTGCGTTCACCACGATGCCGCCACACACGGATGCGACCATCTTGATGCTGTAAAGAGAACCTAGATTCATGTGAAAAAAGGACGCCTCGTCATTCGGGCTCCCAGGTTCGTCGTTGATCACATCATTGAAGACGCTCCTGTCTGTGGTGCAACGGCAAGGGTAGTCTTAGCAATGATCTCCGAGCTGAGAGTCCATGCTTCTGCAAACGTTGTTCGTGCAGACAATTGTTGTCTTGCAATCCACCTCAATTCAGGCTCAGGGACTCAGGGCTCGTGACATGGCTGCATGATCCATTAAGGCCATGCGGGTAACATACCTTGAGATCCAGCAAGGCTTTCCGTGTTACCATCCCGAACCCATCGATTCCATATTCTGCTAACAGCCATTGGATCTCGATCGACGCGAGCAGCAATGCTGCGATACGATAAACCTCAGTCCCGGTACCCTACAATTCGACCTTTATTAAAGTCAGAAACGTGCTGGTACACATTTCTGCATCTTACACGAGGCACCACAACAACTTTTCACCACGCAACAATCTTCAAATGAAATTTGTGTATGAGAAATCATCATCATTCTACGCACGGAGTACCTTGGCCGGTTATGGCCTTATAACTCCGAATCTTGCACAGTAATGTCCATTGCAAAACAAAAAACATGAATAAAAACAAAAAGCAGTAAGCATAATTATGTCCATTGTTAGTAAAAAAGAAACAAAAAAGTAAGAAGAAAACGCGGAGTAAATAAAAGAATGGCGCAATTAAAAAATAAAACAATTAATTAATTAATTTAAAAAGAAGCTGCATTTTTTCAAAAGGATTAGTAGCGTTTTTAAATTGCGTATAGATATTGTCAAGTCCTCCAAACATGTTAAAGAGGTTGACGATTTCTGTTAGTACATACAGCGCTTTATTGGCGGAATCAGCAGTTAGGTTAGTGTTGTTAGTGTTATTAGCATTTGCATTTTGATGATTTGAGACCGATGGCGTAGCGTGAGAGGTTTTGGGGGTTCCTTGCAATAAACTTGCGGCGGATACTCCCTCAGAGACTGGCCGGCTGGTGAAGGCGGGTCTTGCTGGCGCTCGGCGCTGTGTATGAGAAACCGGCTAAACAATTTCCTCATTTAAACACATTGTAGGTGTCGCTACCGGCGCCTGCTTTGTCTGAATGCGCTGTAAAGCTAATCGTTTGCATATCACAGCACCTTCTTCCTGTCGTTTAAATTTCACGTCTTTAGCACGCCGCGTTCTGGGTGTAGCAATTTTAATGGCCAATAGTATATATATATATATATTTTTTACATTACCATAGCTGACAGCACAGAAAGCTACGTGGAAGAATAATTTTACTTTGTAATAATACTGTCTATAAACATCTAATTGATAAAGACTTTAACTGTCTTTTGAAAAATCGTAAATCCTTTTATTTTGTAGCTCTTTTTTCTCAGGAGAAGAGTTTTTGCAATTCATTTCCAGGAGAAAGTTATGTATGTTATGTGGCAAGTACATAATAAGAACACATCACTGAAATTTGACAATCGACAAGCAGTATTGTGGCGCTAGTTGTGCAGTACTTCCTCTTGGGGTGAGAGCCAGCAGGCCTGCTGACCATCTCTCCTGAACGCCGTAGGAAGCTCTCTTGGCAGTGCGTAAGAGGAAGCACGGTTTCATATAATATTTATCTAATAGTATATTTTTGAAATAATTATTGATAAGTATATAAATAATTTTTTTGCTACACTGTTCTTAATTTTTTTTTTTTTTTTTTCGTGCAATTAATTTATGAGCTTTCAAGATAATTGAAAAAAATATTTGATAAAAGGGTTTTTTAATACTCGTTATAAACAATCTTAAAACACTTGAATGAAAGAATGATTTTAAAAAATGCAAGCATAAATAATTCAATGAAATTATACACAATACAAAAAAATTTGAAATAATTTATTAGAGTTAACACAAAAATAACAAAATAAATAAATGGCCACCTTAAATTTTATGCTGAAAAATTTCAGCGAACTCAATTTCAATGATGATTATTATCTTATTGCCAGTGCTGTGAATTTGGGAAAATCATTAAAAGTGTTTAATGTTATCATGTTTTGCATATAAATATGCAATATTAGACAATGTAATCTGAATAGCAACTGCTGTAGTATTAATTAACTTTTTGACGTTTGTCCATATGTAATTAAATTGAATAAATAAGTGATGTATAACTTGGGCCCATCGTAATTCGTCATATTTTATTTTCTCACACTGTGGCATGCTCGTTGAAACGCAATAGAATTTGGTTTAATTAAAAATTATTAATATAAGATTATTCTGCAATACATTATTTCTGAATTTATAAAATTTTTAGGTTGCTTTGCAACCTTATATATTAGGTAGCTCAGCAACCTTACATATGAAACTAATTTTTATGCATTATAATACAGTAAGTTAGTTTTGTTTTTTTATATATATAGTAAATAAGTTTATTTTTTAAGTGGTAAGTTAAAAAAAAAAATTAAAAAGTGGTTTATTTCATGAAAAATATTTGGTTTTTAAATAGAAACAGTGAAGATCAATGTGGAATTTTAATTCCCGTTTAATTTTTCTGTTTAAGTATATTAGAGAGTTTTTACATAGCGAAAGCCACCCGCTTTCACTTGCCCGCTATCAGGCATATGATTCCACTGCGCATGCGTCACCAAAATACGGTAATTTAAGGGGAAGTTTAAAATGAGTTTCTTACAAATTCGCCTTGGTTTTTTCGAAATGAGGATATCAGATATGCTCTTTCCCTCCCAAGTTTTAAACAATTTGTGTATAAAATGGCAAAAAAAAAAAAATAATAATTACATTCCCAATATTAATAGTTCTGTTTTGTATGATCTAAGCAACTATGTTCACGACATTTCTGATTTTAAAAATTGCAAAAGACCTCGCGCTGTTCTGTGTATTATTCATTAACATTCCGATATCCTCCTTTCCGAATTACCATGCAGTTTATCCATTGAGGCACAATTTCCCCTCCAATCTTTTTTTGTTTGTTGTTATTTTTTATCTATTTTTTATTACCTTCTTGAAATTATAATAATAATGTAAAAAAATTATATATGCATAATTCTTCTTTTATTAATTAATAAAAAATTTGAATAAATAATTTTTTAAATAAATTAATAATATACGTATATTACTTTTTTTCTATCTAATCAATGGGCTTTAAGCTTAAGAAATTTCCCTCACTCACAAAGCAGGAGATAGAGGTTGCTAATCAACCAAGGCTCTCCGTCAATCTGGCATATCGTCGTCGTAAAATACGTGCACAGCGTCCTAATGCACAGCGTCCACTATCATTTCCGATACATTACAAACAGCGCCAATACGAAGTCTCGAATGCGAGGAGCTCAGTGATGATATAAACAGAAATATGAAATTCTTTCTCGCCCCGTGGTTTGTTAGAAGGAAACAACTCCACAGAGACCTGAATATAGAACCCATTATGGACTATATTTTCAAAATTTCTAAGAATTTTCATTCTAAATGCCCTCAGATCCGCAACGAAGCGATCAGACAAATACCTGTATACCATCCAGCTGTGGCTAGCTCCAGGAAGAGACCCAGAGCCATCTATGATCAGCAATGGCAATCTTTCCCGGCATTGAAGAGGCGTTGTGGATATTATCCTACAACCGCCGATCCTACCGCTGTGGCTGTTGTCTAGTCACTCCGATCACTTCAAGCGAATCTGAGCTGCTAATCTTTGGCATATAAATCTTAACTTGTTTATTTGCTACGATGTGCACCTTAAATTAGAACATGGCTATCTGACTCTTTAAGTTGTAATTTTAAATTTAATTGTAAATTTTTAATAGTTCACTTTTATTTAATTACATTTATCCTCTAATTGTTAGCTTATTTTAAATTAATTTCTTGTAATCTTTTTACCAGCATTAGTTTTTACTTAATTGCATAACCTTGATCTATTGTTTACGTTTAACTCTTAAAATTCTGTTACCTGGCTTAAGTCCTTTTCTTTTTACTTTAACGTTTAATCTTAATCTTTTCAATAGTAAATCTGAACTGTTCGCTGCTCGTGCTTAATTGTAAATATTATTTTATGTATATTTTGTATAAAAATTTGAAAAAAAGAATGTACTTTCCTAGCCTTGGCTAGGTTTTGAAAAATTGTATCTTTTGACTCATGGCGCCATCTATCGGCTAAATAGTCAACCTGACATGTAAACAAGCTGTGTATACACAGCTTGTATATCACACCTTTTTATTTCTTTTTATTTGTTTTATCTTAAATTCTTTTATTTTTCTTTATTCATTTAAACTTTTGTTTTAACTTTAATTTTTTATTTTTGGGCATCGTCAACGGACTCTTAATTGTACCTAAGCTTTAGCTTTTTCGACCTCCTGCTTTAATTGTTAGCAAGCAGGAGGTGTTTTTCTTAACCTTTATTTTGTTCTAATCTTCTTTTATTTTTGTTCATTAATTTAAGCAACTTTATTTTATGCTAATGTTTTAATTAAATTAAGATGTGGAGGTGTTGTGGCTCTTATAGCCACCTAGGAACTCCGAAATAGGTACGCCCGTTGCCCGTTGAACCAAACTAGAAACATGATCAATTTTGCATAGCAAGAGCAATAGCGGTCTTCGCTACACGTAATTTATCATGTGCATCGTAGAAACACAGTCAAACAAAACCATGATAACGTGCTCAAAATAGAAACGTTATATGATAAGTGTTTCATATTTAGGGCCCTCAAAAACCTGAAATGATTGAAAGAAATTGTGCATGAATGTTCATAACTTGCATCTAAGAAATTGAAAAACACAAATATTAAAAGGCATTGCATTTGTTGATCAAAGAACACAGATTATTTATACACATCAATAGGAGCGAAAAAAGTTAACCAGGAAATCAAAGAATTAAAAAAATATATACTTATTAAAAATAAAATAATTGTAACATCCTAAATATGTATAGATATCATGGGT
>BPLQ01003249.1:0-77239 GCA_021605075.1 Caerostris darwini
GCAATGCTACTTTCTTAAACAAAAAAATTCCATGGTGATTGTCGATTATAACAACATAGATAAATTTCTCGGATCCGTAGTTAGGCTGATGATGAGAGTTTTACAGTTTTCTCCCATATGATGCGAATACAGGGGTTACCATTAAAAACTCTTCCGTAAGGCAATATTTTCCTCTCATCATACGTCAGTGGACTGTTCGTGGCATACATTAAGTGGTCCATTGATGTTCAACAAGTTTAGAACTTCAACATTGAAAGTCTAATATTGTAGTGCTTGGAACATTTTACTACTACTACTACTACTACTACAGTACACAAGATCACTATGGGTAGGGCTGAGGCTCATGTTGTGGTGATCATGCTACGATGCTACGATCATGTTAGACCGGGACCTATGGTTTAGATGGATTCCGGCCCACTACAAACATCCATGGCACCGCCGGGATTTCGAACCCAGAACATTTAGAAAGGTATACATGAAGAAACTGTGGTATTGAATTTTTTACGGGATAGGGTTGTCAGTCGTACGCCCTATTCTCTACAATCATAATAGACCGAGACCTAGGGTTTAAAGTGGACTTCAAAAAACTATAAATATCTAAGGCACCGCCAGGACTCGAACCCGAAACCTGTGGCACCCAGCACCAGAACGCTAGATACTGGGACACCCTTGCAAAATTTTAAAAGAAGTTAAAAAAGAAAACATAGCAATTTTTGCAGCTAAATAAAATTAAAAAGAGTTAACGTGAAAATAAGTAAAATTAAAAGGGCCATCTAGATACTTGTAGATGAAGACTATTTTCATTTAAACAATTAAATGCAATAAATTATTTAGAAGCTAACTTTATCCCTCTACATCAAAAAGGGATACAACTTGAATTGCAGAGCATTGATTCTTTCGCAGAGTGAAACAGAAGTATTGAAAGGCTTCTGGCTATACAATGACATTACATTATAAGTTCCGCTGTCAGCAATCTTCATCAATGAGCTTCTCCGTTCATTGTGTTGCATTAGTTTCCACCCGACTGTTGAAAGCAATCAATAACAAGCACAAAGTAGCCATCGCATTAAATCATTTCATGTTGCTTCTCAGTTATGTGTCAACAGATATTATTGAATGGAGAAGAAGGGAAATAAAGTGCTTTTTAAAAAATTTTTAATTGTTTTCTCTCCTGAAGCTGGGAAATATTTTTAAAAAATGAATGTTTTTGCAATGCTACTTTCTTAAACAAAAAAATTCCATGTCGATTATGACAACATAGATAAAGTTTCTCGGATCCGTAGTTAGGCTGCTGATGAGAGTTTTACAGTTTTCTCCCATATGATGAGGAGACAGGGGTTACCATTAAAAACTCTTCCGTAAATATTAATCCGCAATATTTTCCTCTCATCATACGTCAGTGGGCTGTTCGTGGCATACATTAAGTAGTCCACAGACGTTCAATAAGTTCAAAATTTCAACATTGAATAAATGTATAATATTGTAATGCTTGCAGCAATTTACTACAACTACTACTCCACGCCACATCACTGAGCCTAGAGCTGAGGTGCCCCTATACAGTTTGGGAATGATGTGGATGAGAAGTGTGACAGGTCTCTGTGACGTTCTCCAGTTATATGAGACCATGGTGGTAGTTACATACATTAAGTGGACAACTGATGCTCAACAAGTTCCAAACTTCAACAATGAATAAAAGTTTAATATTGTAGTGCTTGCAACATTTTACTACTACTACTACTACTACTACGCCACTCAACATCACTCTGCCTAGAGCTGAGTTGCCCCTATACAGTTTTGATAATGATGTGGATGAGAAGTGTGACAGGTCTCTGTGACGTTCTACAGTTATATGAGACCGTGACCTAAGACATAAAGTGGATTCCAAATCATTACAAACATCCATGGCACCACCGGGATTTCGAACCCAAAACCACGTTGAAAGATATCCATGAAGAAGCTATGGTACCCATTTTTTTAGGGGTAGGTCTGTCAGTCGTACGCCCAATTCTCTACAGTCATAATAGAAAGAGATCTAAGGAATTCAAGTGGAATCCAAAAAACCTATAAATATTCAATGCACCGCCGAGAGTCGAACCCGAAACCAGCGGCGCCATCTCTAGACACTCGGCCATTCAAGCCACATGCAGCATTTAAAAAAGAAATTAAAAAAGAAAACAAAACAATTTTTGCTACAAAATAAAATTAAAAAGGGTTAACGAGAAAATAAGAAAATTTAAAAGGGCCAACTAGGTACTTGGACTTTTCATTTAAATAATTAAATGCAATAAATTATTTAGAAGCTAACTTTATCATTCTACATCAAACTTGAAGTGCAAAGCAACATCACTGTGCCTAGAGCTGAGTTGTCCATTTACAGTTTGGGAATGATGTGCGTGAGAAGCCTCATTGGACTTTCTGGTGCTCTACAGTCCCATGAGACCAAGACCTATGGTTTAAAGTGGATTCCGAACTACGACAAATATCCATGGCACCACCATGAAGTAGATGTGTTACCGAGTTTTTTACGGGGTAGGTTGTCAGCCGTATGCCCGATTACAGATCTACAGGCCTATTAGACTGAGACCTACTGTTTCAAGTGGAATAAAAAAAACTATAAATGTCCAAGTCACCGCTGGGACTCAAACCCCAAAACCTATGGTACTGAGCGCCAGAACGCTAGATAATCAGCCATTCACGTCCCTTGTACAATTTTAAAAAGAAATTAAAAAAAAAAATTTGCAACAAAATAAGAAAAATAAGAAAAATTAAAAGGCCATCTAGGTACTTGTACATGATGACTATTTTCATTTAAATAATTAAATACACTAAATTATTTAGAATCTAACTTTATCCTTCTACGTCAAAAAGGGATACAACTTGAAATGCAGAGCATTGATTCCTTCACAGATGGAAACACATAGAGTCGAAACAGAAGTACTGAGAGGCTCCTGGCTATACAATGACATTACATTATAAGTTGTCAGCAATCTTCATCAATAAGCTTCTCCGTTCATTGTCTTGCATTAGTTTGTTCACTTTAAGCCGTAACTGTGCTTGTCTTTAAAAATTCATAATTGTTTTCGCTCCTGAAGCTGGAAATTTTTTTTAAAAAAGAATGTTTTTGCAATGCTACTTTCTTAAACGAAAAACTTTAATGGCGATTATGACAACATAGATAAAGTTACTTGCACCCATAGTTAGGCTGATAATGATAGTTTTACAGGTTTTCTCCCATATGATGCGGAAATAGGGGTGCAGTTACCTTTAAAAATCATACCGGAATGCAATGTTTTGCCCTCGCCATACGTCAGTGGACTGTTCGTGGCATACATCAAGTGGTCCACTGATGTTCAACAAGTCCACAACTTCAATATAAAATAAAAGTTTAATGTTGTAGGTCTTGCAACATTTTAGTACAACTACTACACCACACCACATCACATTACTATGCCTAGAGCTGAGTTGCCACTATACAATTTGGGAATGATGTGTGTGAGAAGTGTGACTGGGCTCTGTTACGCTATACAGTCATATGTGACGAAGACCCACGGCTTAAAGTGAATTTGAACCACAAAAAAACATCCATGGATTTGGAATTCAAAACCATATAGAAAGGTGTCCATAAAGAAACTGTGGTATGGGAAGAAACTATGGTACCGATTTTTACGGGGTTGGGTTGTCAGCCGTACGACCTATTCTTAACAGTCATATTAGACCGAGACCCACGGTTTCAAGTGGAATCCAAAAAACTATAAATATCACAAGTTTCGGGACTCGAACCCGAAACCTGTGGCACCGAGCGCCAGAATGCTAGACACTCGGCAATTAAGGTCCCTTACAGCATTTTAAAAAGAAATAAAAAAAAACAATTTTTGCATTAAAATAAAGTTTAAAAGGGTTGTAAAATATAAGTAAAATTAAAATAGGCCCATCTAGAACTATTTTCATTTAAATAATTAAATGCAATAAGTTATTTAGAAGCTAACTTTTATCCTTTTACATCAAAAATGGATACGACTTGAATTGCAAAGCATTGATACCTTTGCAGATGGAAACACATTGAGTTGAAACAGAAGTATTGAAAGGCTCCTGGCTATACAATGACATTACATTATAAGTTCCGCTGTCAGCAATCTCCATCAATGAGCTTCTCCGTTCATTGTCTTGCATTAGTTTCCAGTTGACTGTTGAAAGCAATCAATAACAAGCGCAGAGTAGCCATCGCATTCATTTATTTCATGTCTCTTCTCAGTTATGTGTCAACAGATATTATTGAATTTTTACTTAGGGGTAGGGTTGTCAGTCGTACGATAAATTCTGTACAATCAGAATAGACCGAAACCTACGGTTTGAAATGGAATCCAAAAAACTATAAATATCCAAGGCACCGCCGGGACTCGAACACGAAACCTGTGGCACCGAGAGCCAGAGTTATAGACACTCGGTCATTCAAGCACCTTGAGCAATTTTGAAAATAAATTAAAAAAAAAAAATTTGCAACAAAATAATGATCATAAGAAAAATTAAAAGGGCCATCTAGGTACTTGTAGATAAAGACTATTTTCATTTAAATAATTAAAGGCAATAAATAATTTAGAAGCTAACTGTATCCTTCTACATCAAAAACGAATGCAACTTTAATTTGCAGAGCATTGATTCCTTTGTAGATGGAAACACATTGAGTTGAAACAGAAGTATTGAAAGGCTTCTGGCTATACAATGACATTACATTATAAGTTCCGCTGTCAGCAATCTTCATCAATAAGCTTCTCCGTTCATTGTCTTGCATTAGTTTCCACTCGACTGTTGAAAGCAATCAATAACAAGCACAAAGTAGCCATCGCATTCAATTATTTCATGTTGCTTCTCAGTTATGTGTCAACAGATATTATTGAATGGAGGAGAAGGGAAATAAAGTGCAGTTTTAAAAATTCATAATTGTTTTCGTTATTCAAGCTGAGAAAAATTTTTTTTAAAAAATGAATTTTTTTGCTCGTGAAGCTGGATAAAAAGTGTTTTTAAGTTTAATGCAGTGAAATGGTAACATACAGAATACTATTCGAGTTTTAGGGACATTACTCATAATATTTCATACTAGATAAATGTTTATGCTTTAAAAGAGCAGATATTTTTCAAATATTTTGTTTTTAATTTTCTTAGATTTTTCGACTGTTTGAAAATGAAACTTTTTAAGTATATCATAAGAACGTATATTAATATTTGCTTACAAATGATTTTTTTATCAACAGTTAAAAAATGGTGACTTATTTTGTATTCATTTGAAAATTTTAATTTTAAATGTGTTCGTTAAATAAATTAAATTAAACATAATGTTTATAAAATACTTAACAACAATATGTTTTTATTAATTTATGAACAACAATTTTATTAAATTATCTACAAAGATATTAAGTTATGAACAATGATTTATTGATGATTTTATTATTATGATGATTGATTTAATGATTTACCACAATGATTTTATTTATTCGCGAACAATGTTTTTATTAACTTATAAATAAAAATATTTTATTAATTTATGAGCAATGATTTTATTAATTTATGAACAATGCTTTTCCTAATTTATGTACAATGCGCATTCTTTTATGCACTCATGTCCATAAATTAAGGATAATTCCTAATCACACAGAAATTAAACTCTAAAATAAAAATTTCACCTGTAGAATTAACACACACATCTTGAAGAAGAATATGCAAATTACAGGAAACCACCAGATGGCGCGGATAGTACGTCACAATGACGAGAGTGTAAGAGAGGGGTATATAAGGAATGGTGGCAAAGAAGTAAAATTGTTCACAAGCGCTTTAAAAGCCTTTCAGTGCAATAACCGCCTAGTTATGGCACAAAGGAAGCATTTGGATGATTTTTTACGTAGTAGAATTATCGGACGACTGGAATGTGGACGTACCCAGCTGAAAGTATCCGAGGAACTTGGAATCGCCCAGAGTGTCATCTCCAGGCTTTGGCAACGATTCCAAGATGATGATAATGTGAGTAGATATTACAACACAGGTCGCCCCCGAGTTACAACGCCGAATGAGGACCGGTATTTAGCAGTTACTGCCAAAAGAAACAGACGGAGCACAGCATCAGACCTGTCTCGTCAGCTCTCTTCAGCTACCGGTACGACAGTTTCAAGGCAGACCGTGTACAGATGCTTAGGGCACATTGGTCTATATGCTCGTAGGCCTGTCAGATGTGTTCCACTTACCCCAACTCACTGTCGCCTGCGATTAACCTGGAGTAGAGAGCATGCATTGTGGACACCGCAACAATGGTCAGGTGTGATGTTTTCCGACGAGTCCAGGTTTAGTTTGCAGTCTGATTCTCACCGGACTTTTATATGGACAGCGCCAGGTACCCGTTACCTCCAAGAGAACACCATTGAACGACACCGTTACGGTGGTGCAGGATGGCTCGTTTGGGGAGGAATTATTCTTGGTTCCATAACTGACCTGCATGTTCAGAGTGTAACGATGACAGGCCACATCTATCGGGATGTCATTCTGGAACAACATGTACGTTTATTTCGGGGCGCCATGGGTGCTGAATTTCTGTTTATGGATGACAACGTCCGTCCTCACCGTGCAAACATTGTAGACGAATGCCTTCAATTGGAGGATATCACCCGTATGGATTTGCCAGCATACTCACCGGACTTGAATCCAATAGAGAATGTGTGGGATATGCTCGGCCGACGAATTGCAGCTCGTCAACCCAATCCCACCTGTCAACCGGAACTTCGGAGGGCATTGCTTGATGAGTGGTGTAATATTCCCCAAGATCAGATTGATAATTTGATACTCAGCATGCCTAGGCGTTGTAAGGCCTGTATTGCATCGTCCGGGAGATATACTCCATATTAACCATCATACTAACCATGTTATACTGTTTTTTGTAAACAGGCTCTTTTTTGAAATTTGCTCCAGGGAGTAAAAATTGCAATTTTTATTAATGTCAAACATATAGCATCTTTTTTGCTCTTTACCTTTTGTTTAATAAATAGACTTTACAAATAAGTCAAATTTGTTTTGCTTCTGTCTCTTTCTTTGCCTGAACTTCATTATCCTTAATTTATGGACATGAGTGTATTTTAATAAATGTTTTCTTATATTTTAATATTTTGTATTCCTTTAATATTTTATGGATAATAATTTTATTCCTTTATGAATAATGTATTTCTAAATTAATCGAACTTTATTTTTATTATTAGACAAGAACTTCCTAGTTCAAGATCACTTAGACAACGACTCACCGACTCTTGTCTAGTTGTCTAATGCAATAATAAAGTAGTGGAAATGATCCATTTTAGTTTACTAAAAAGTAATCATTAAAAAAAATTATTTTAATTATTGTTTACTATTCTACTTCAGATTAAAAAATCAGATCCTTTGTCAATGAGCTAGTATAGATAAAAAAATCATTATCTAAAGATTTTTTGTTTTTAACTCTACGATTTTTATTAGCAAAAAAATGGTTTTTAAAATTGCAATAAAATATTTTGTGAACATGTATTTATGCTGCTATAGCAATATTAATATTCAAATACTACTACTACTACTACTACTATTACTACTACTAATAATATATTTTTATTTTAAATGTTCTGAAATTCAACATTATTACTTTTAACAGTATTTTTTCCTATTTAGTGCTTTGAATGGTTTGAATATTGTTGTTCAAAATATTGTAAGAAAGCAGAGAAGCAAATGGAGCCTAATTGACGAGAGACTGGGTTCGGTGACATGTGTTTCGGGTTCGAAAAACAGCGGTGCCACGGATGTTTGTAGTAGTTCGGAATTTACTTTAAACCGTAGGTCTCGGTCTAAAACTATTAGGCGTAGGTAATACTATTATACTCTAATTCTATTATATTTAATACTATTGGGCGTAGGTAATACTATAATACTACACACATCCTATTACTATTGGGCGTCTAATACTATTGGGCTAATACCCGGTGTAATACAATTGGGTCTAATTCAATTGGGCGTAGGACTGACAGTCCTACCTCCTAAAAAGAAAATAACTCCTGTCTCGAAATTTGACAGTAGGCAGACGGCCTTGGCCCACCATCGGACTGTTGCGCCAGTTAAGAAGAAGAAAAGCGAATGTCAGAGATATTGAACTGTTGACACTTGAAAACAAATGATTTCTTAAGTATAGAGAAAAAAATATAATTAGAAATGCGTTATAGTTCACAGGAATATAGAGTATTTTAAAACATAATTTATAACAAAAAGAAAAAAAATGTTTTTTCTTTAAAGAAATGTAAAGCATAATAAAACAGGTTCTACAAGGGAAAGCCCTACAAAGGAAAAGCCAATGCTATTTTATGTGAAATCATTTTCTCTTCCAGCGTAAAGGAAAAAAGCATTCGATGAACAAAAAGAAAAAAAACGAAACAATTTTACAACTAATATACTAAGTATAGATTCCCCGAAGTATAAATAAAGAAACAAATAACAAGCCATGATAAAAACATATAAAGCTAAATTATTTTTAACGAGACGATATTCGATAAAAAAAACATACACAAAAGTTTCTTTTTCTTCTACGGCAGTGATTCCTTTGTCCAATTGAAGAACAAAAAAATAAATAAAATAACCGCATTCCAATTCCTTTAAGGTCCTATTTATTTATAAAGTAAAGAGAGATTTTAAAAGAACAAAGTGAAAAAGAAAATCTTCGAATCTTTGTACTTAGTTTGGCTACTGTTAACATACACTTAGCAAGAATTTCAACGATTTCGGATTGTATGAACCACCTACACGAATATATGGATAGATAGAGAAAAAAAGGCAAAGGTGCTTTACCAACCAATTACCAGTCCGAATGCTTGAGTGGAGAAGCCAAGAGAATAAAGGAGAAATGCTTTTCTTTTGAAATCTGCTTTTAAGAAAGTTACGAAGAATAAGTACTACTTAGTTTTGGATATTTGATAAAAAAAATAAGTAAACAAATGCGCTCAGTATCAAAACTGCTATATTGAAATACTTTTTAAAAAACCCACATGATACTGTAGGAAATGTTTGTACCAGTAAATTTTCTAAACCTATTTCTAAGAGCAAATAAAAATCTGTTTGCCGGTGGTTGATTAATTGTTTATATGGTAAATTATTGTAAATATATATTTTTACTACACCTTAGTAAATGATAAAATTAAACACACAGTTATTAGAAAATATGTAAACAAGTAATAATATACTTAATATTTGTACAAGTAATACTATAATTAATACTTGTACAAGTAATACTGAAGTAAATATTTGTACAAGTAGAGCATTGTGGGGATAGTGTTACTAGCGCCCGTAACATATCTTCAAGCTACATGTGCCCCTGAGAAGTGCCAAATGAGTAACAGTGGTAGAGCTCTTCCTTACGGCATAACGATTACCTGTCTCTGTACTGCCAGCTGCATTAGACAGTAGAAAAGTTAATGGCATATATATTGAACTGTTTAAACCCGAAAATAAATGATTTTATAAATATAGAAATAAAGTGAGAAAAAAATTATTAAAAATATGTTATAATTAATAAGAATATATAATATTTGAGAACGTAGTTTACAACAAAAAATGAAAAGCTTTTTTCCTTTAAAGAAATTTAAAGCCTACTGAAATAGGTTTTACAAGGAAAGCCCTACAAAAGGAAGAGCCAATGCTATTTTATGTGAAATAATTTTCTCTTACATCGTAAAGGAAAAAAGCATTCCAAGTACATAAAGAAAAACAGAACAATTTTACAACTAATATACTAAGTATAGATTCCCCGAAGTATAAATAAAAGAAACAAATAACAAGTCATGATAGAAAACATATAAAGCTAAATTATTTTTAACGAGACGATATTCGATAAAAAACATACACAAAAGTTTCTCTTTCTTCTACGGCAGTGATTCCTTTGTTCAATTGAAGAACAAAAAAATAAATAAAATAACCGCATTCCAATTCCTTTAAGGTCCTATTTATTTACAAAGTAACGAGATTTTAAAAGAACAAAGCGAAAAAGAAAAATCTTCCAATCTTTGTACTTCGTTTGTCTGCTGTTAACATACACTCAGCAAGAATTTCAACGATTTCGGATGGTATGAACCACCTACACGAATATATGGATAGATAGAGAAAAAAAGAAAAGGCAAAGGTGCTTTACAAACCAATTACCGGTCCGAATGCTTGAGTGGGGAGTTAAAGGCCGAGAGAGGAAAGGAGAAATAGTTTCTTTTGAAATCTGCTTTTAAGCAAGTTACGAAGAATAAGTACTACTTAGTTTTGAATATTTGATAAAAAATAAGGGGAAAAAAAAGGTATTTTGAAATAAAGTTTCTAAATTTTTTTCAAAAAAACCCCCAAATAATACTATAGTAAATATTTGTACAAGTACATTTTCATAAACCATTTCTAAGAAGTGTTGTAGATGTTAGCAAATAAAAATCTGTTTATCAGTGGTTGATTACTTATTCAAATTCTAAACTATTTTTCTAAAACATATATTTTCACTGCACATGTAATAATATAGTAAATAATTGCACAAGTAATACTATACTAAATATTTGTACCAGAAATGTTATTGTCCAATTGAATAGTAAATATCTGTACAAGTAATACGATTTTACATATTTGTACAAGTAAAATTATAGTGAATATTTGCAGAAGAAATGAGATAGTGAATATTTGTAGAAGAAATAAGATAGTGAATATTTGTAACGATAAAACTATCAAAATATTACTATAGTATAGCTATCAAATAATACTATAGTAAATATTTGTACAAGTAAAACTATAGTGAATATTTGTACAAGTAAAACTATAGTAAATATTTGTACTAGTAACATTATAGTAAATACCTACAAAAGGAAAAACCAATGAAAAAACCAAGTCCTACAAAAGGAAAAGCCAATGCTATTTTATGTGAAATCATTTTCTCTTCCATCGTAAAGGAAAAAACATTCGATGTACAAAAAAAGAGAAAAAACCGAACAATTTTACAACTAATATACTCTAAGTATAGATTCCCCGACGTATAAATAAAGAAACAAATAACAAGCCATGATAGAAAACATATAAAGCTAAATTATTTTTAACGAAACGATATATGATAAAAAAACATACACAAAAGTTTCTCTTTCTTCTACGGCAGTGATTCCTTTGTCCAATTGAAGAACAAAAAAATAAATAAAATAACCGCATTCCAATTCCTTTAAGGTCCTATTTATTTACAAAGTAACGAGAGATTTTAAAAGGACAAAGCGAAAAAGAAAATCTTCGAATCTTTGTACTTAGTTTGGCTATTATTAACATACACTTAGCAAGAATTTCAACGATTTCGGATTGTATGAACCACCTACACGAATATATGGATAGATAGAGAAAAAAAGGCAAAGGTGCTTTACCAACCAATTACCAGTCCGAATGCTTGAGTGGAGAGGCCAAGAGAATAAAGGAGAAATGCTTTTCTTTTGAAATCTGCTTTTAAGAAAGTTACGAAGAATAAGTACTACTTAGTTTTGGATATTTGATAAAAAAATAAGTAAACAAATGCGCTCAGTATCAAAACTGCTATATTGAAATACTTTTTAAAAAACCCAAATGATAATGTAGTAAATGTTTGTACAAGTAAAAACTATTTATAAGAGCAAATAAAAATCTGTTTGCCAGTGGTTGATTAATTGTTTATATGCTAAATTATTATAAATATATATTTTTACTACACCTTAGTAAAAGATAAAATTAAACATGCAATACATAAATAACATAAATATGTCGGTGGATTAATTATTTAAATGGTAAACTATTTTTCTAAATTATAAGTTTTTACTACACAAGTAATATTATTGAATATTTGTACAAATAAAACTATAGTAAATATTTGTATAAGTAATACTATAATAAATATTTGTACAAGAAATGTTATAGTAAATATTTAAACAAGCAATACTATAGTAAATATTTGTCCATGTAATACTATAGTAGATATTTGCAGAAATTACACAATAGCAAATATTTGTACCAGTAATACTATAGAAAATATTTGTACAAGTAATATTATAGTTAATATTTGTACAAGTAATACTATAATAAATACTTGTACAAGTAATACTAAAGTAAATATTTGCACAAGTAGAGCTTTGTGGGGATCGTGTTACTCGCAGCCCGTAGCATATCTTCAAGCTACACGTGCCCCTGAGTAGTGCTAAATGAGTAACAATAGTAGAGCCTTTCCTTATGGCATAAAGATTACCTGCCTCTGTACTGCCTGCTGCATTAGACAGTAGAAAAGCGAATGGCATATATATTGAACTGTTTAAACACGAAAATAAATGATTTTATAAGTATAGAAATACAGTGAGAAAAAAATGATTATAAATGTGTTATAATTAACAAGAATATATAATATTTGAAAACTTAATTTATAACAAAAAAAAATGAAAAACTTTTTTCCTTTAAAGAAATTTAAAGCCTACTGAAACAGGTTCTACACGGGAAGCCCAACAAAAGGAAAAGCCAATGCTATTTTATGTGAAATTATTTTCTCTTCCATCGTAAAGGAAGACGGCAGTGCTATATAATATACTAAGTATAGATTCCCCGAAGTATAAATAAAGAAACAAATAACAAGTCATGATAGAAAACATATAAAGCTAAATTATTTTTAACGAGACGATATTCGATAAAAAAACATACACAAAAGTTTCTCTTTCTTCTACGGCAGTGATTCCTTTGTTCAATTGAAGAACAAGAAAATAAATAAAATAACCGCATTCCAATTCCTTTAAGGTCCTATTTATTTATAAAGTAAAGAGAGATTTTAAAAGAACAAAGCGAAAAAGAAAAATCTTCGAATCTTTGTACTTAGTTTGACTGCTGTTAACATACACTCAGCAAGAATTTCAACGATTTCGGATGCTATGAACCACCTACACGAATATATGGATAGATAGAGAAATAGATAGAGAAAAAAAGAAAAGGCAAAGGTGCTTTACAAACCAATTACCTGTCCGAATGCTTGAGTGGAGAGGCCAAGAGGATAAAGGAGAAATGTTTTCTTTTGAAATCTGCTTTTAAGTAAGTTACAAAGAATAAATACTACTTAGGTTTGGATATTTGATAAAAAATTAGGAAAAATAAAAAAAAAGGTATTTTGAAATAAAGTTTTGAAATTATTTTCAAAAAAAATCCGCAAATAATACTATAGTAAATGTTTGTGCAAGTACATTTTCGTAAACCATTTCTAGTAAGTGTTGTAGTTGTTAGCAAATAAAAATCATTTTGCCGATGGTTGATTAATTATTCAAATTCAAAAGTACTTTTCTAAAACATATATTTTTATTACACATGTATTAATATAGTAAATAATTGCACAAGTAATACTATATTAAATATTCATACAAGAAATGTTATAGTAAATATCTGTACAAGTAATACGATTGTAAATATTTGTAGGAGAAATAAGATAGTGAATATTTGTACCAATAAAATTATCAAAAGATTACTGTAGTATAACTATCAAGTAATACTATAGTAAATATTTGTGCAAGTAATAATAAAGTAAATATTTGTACAAGTAATACTATAGCAAATGTTTGCCAAGTAATACAATAGTAAATATTTATACAAGAAATATAGTAAATATTTGTACAAGTAAAACTATAGTGAATATTTGAACAAGTAAAATTATTGTAAATATTTGTACAAGTAATATTACAGTACATATTTGTACTAGTAATATTATAGTAAATACCTACAAAAGGAAAAACCAATGGAAAAATCAAGACCTACAAAAGGAAAAGTAAAGATATTTTATGTGAAATCCTTTTCTCTTCCATCGTAAAGGAAAAAGCATTCGATGTACAAAAAAAAAAAAAAAAAAAAAAGAAGATCAATTTTACAACTAATATACTAAGTATAGATTCCCCGAAGTATAAATAAAGAAACAAATAACAAGTCATGATAGAAAACATATAAAGCTAAATTATTTTTAACGAGACGATATTCGATAAAAAACATACACAAACGTTTCTCTTTCTTCTACGGCAGTGATTCCCTTGCCTAACTGAAGAACGAAAAAATAAAATAAAATAACCGCATTCCGATTCCTTTAAGGTCCTATTTATTTATAAAGTAAAGAGAGATTTTAAAAGAACAAAGCGAAAAAGAAAATCTTCGAATCTTTGTACTTAGTTTGGCTCCTGTTAACATACACTCAGCAAGAATTTCAACGATTTCGGATGGTATAAACCACCCCCACGAATATATGGATAGTTAGAGAAAAAAAGGTGCTTTACAAACCAATTACCGGTCCGAATGCTTGAGTGGAGAGGCCAAGAGAATAAAGGCGAAGTTATTTAGCTATAGCAAGTGGAAATAGTTTCTTTTGAAATCTGCTTTTAAGCAACTTAGAAAGCATAAGTACTACTTAGTTTTGGATATTTGATAAAAAAATAAATAAAAAAATGCGCTCAGTATCAAAAATGCTATTTTGAAATTTTTTTCAAAAAGTTCAAATAATACTATAGTAAATATTTGTGCAAGTAAGTTTTTATAAGCTATTTCTAAGAAGTGTTGTGGTCGCTTGCAAATAAATATGTCGATTGATTAATTATTTAAATGGTAAACTATTTTTCTGAATTATAAGTTTTTACTACACAAGTAATATTATTGAATATTTGTACAAATAAAACTATAGTAAATATTTGTACAAGTAATACTATAGTAAATATTTGTACAAGAAATATAGTAAATATTTGTGCAAGTAATACTACAGCAAATATTTGTACAACAAATGATATAGTAAAGATTTATACTAGTAATACTATAGTAAATATTTGGAGAAGTAAAACTATAGTGAATATTTGTACAAGTAATATTATAGTAAATATTTGTACAAATAATATTATAGTAAATAATTGTGCAAGTTATACTATACTAAATATTTGTACAAGTAATATTATAGAATATATTTGTACTAGTAATATTATAGTAAATATCTACAAAAGGAAAAACCAATATAAAAATCAAGCCTAACAATAGGAGAAGCCAATGCTATTTTTTGTGAAATCATTTTCTCTTCCATCGTAAAGGAAAAAGGATTTAACGTACAAAAAAAAAAAAAAAAAAAAAAAAAAAACGAACAATTTTACAACTTATATACTAATTATAGATTTCCCGAAGTATAAATAAAGAAACAAATAACAAGTAATGATAGAAAACATATAAAGCTAAATTATTTTTAACGAGACGATATTCGATAAAAAAACATACACAAAAGTTTCTCTTTCTTTTATGGCAGTGATTCCTTTGTCCAATTGAAGAACAAAAAAATAAATAAAATAACCGCATTCCAATTCCTTTAAGGTCCTATTTATTTATAAAGTAAGGAGAGATTTTAAAAGAACAAAGCGAAAAGAAAATCTTCGAATCTTTGTACTTAGTTTGGCTCCTGTTAACATACACTCAGCAAGAATTTCAACGATTTCGGATGGTATAAACCACCCCCACGAATATCTGGATAGATAGAGAAAAAAAAGACAAAGGTGCTTTACAAACCAATTACCGGTCCGAATGCTTGAGTGGAGAGGCCAAGAGAATAAAGAAGAAGTTATTTAGCTGTAGAAAGTGGAAATAGTTTCTTTTGAAATCTGCTTTTAAGCAAGTTACGAAGAGTAAGTACTACTTAGTTTTGGATATTTTATAAAAAAATAAGTAAAAAAATGCGCTCAGTATCAAAAATGCTATTTTGAAATTTTTTTCAAAAAAACCTAAATAATACTATTTGTGCAAGTAAATTTTCATAAACTATTTCTAAGAAGTGTTGTAGTTGTTAGCAGATTGTTTTTAACGACACAATATTCGATAAAAAAAAACGTACACAAAAGTTTCTGCAACCATTTCTCTTTCTTTTACAGCAGTGATTCCTTTATCCATATAAAGAACAAAAATAATAATAATAATAATAATAATAATAATCACATTCCAATTCCTTTAAGGTCGTTTTTATTTATAAAGTAAATTTATTATAAAAGTTACTTACTCCTTTTATTCTTCCTTCATAACGCTGAATATACTACATTACGTTACGTCTATTTACAAATGATTTCAATCCAAGGTTCCTGACATTTGAAAACACCAACATATTCTATTTTTTTAGAACGAATGATAAATCTATATTAAGAATATGTTATATGGAAGAGGATTTTTTTAATAGATGAATCGCTAGCTGTCATACCGTTCACAAAAACCGAATAAAATTTTAGTTTAAAGTATTTTGAGGCATGCGCAAACTAATCATATACAAAATAAAAATTAAACCCTAATAGATGGTTACAGTGACCAAATCTCATAAATTTGAAACAGCAACACCTTCTTCTTCATGGGCGTAACAGACCTATGGTGGGCCTAGGCCGCCAGCTTACTGGACGATAGTAATACCCATTAATTTTCCAATTCCTACTATTAGTTCACACTCTCCCTATATATATCTTGTTCAAATTTTCAATCGTGAATTAAATACTTTTTATTCATCCACTCAAGTTCAAATACATTTTTTGAACTTGTAGGGGATGACACTGGATGTTAATACAGTTTTTTTAAATATTAATTCGGTAATTAAATTTAATTACTTAATTAATTTTAGTTTTCCGTAGATTTAAGTTGCATGTATCTGCCAATAGATGGCGCCAGATGTAAAAGGAAAACTCGATGGTCGGCTGGCTGCAGGCTACATGATGTTGATCATAATTAAGTTAAAACCAAAAGTATAGGTTTTGTAAAATTTTACTTTTTTTTTACCTTTATGTATAATAAAATTTACTTTCTTAAATTATTTAAAATCCAATGATTTTTGCTTCTGCTATATTCTACACCACGACACTTAGCTAAATTTTCCGACAGATAGCAGCTGGCATTTGCGCATTCTGTGGACGGACAATGCCATTTCTCGTTGACTGATAAGATTAATTCGAAGACTTTTGAGCACTGGGCACAGGATAATCACCATGATGTGGTTGCACTTCTTTAACACGATGAAAAAGTGATTGTAGGGGAAGTATAACAAACACCTTCATCCTCGACCCATACTTTTTTGAAAAGAGTACTGCTGAAGGAGTACAAAAGGGAAACTTACAGAGTGCTGGCTATCTGGAAATCTTGATTAATTTCGTAATTCCTGCTTTGCAACAGCGAAATGCTTTATCTGATGTCATTGTTGATGTTGTCGTGTCCCTCATGGAAAGAGGGAAGAGGAGTGCAACTTCTGTTCTGATGGAGCAGCCGTAGGTAGAAGTCTGAGTTTGGCTCCGTGACGCACTTACAGTCATAGGAGACCGGGATCTACAACTTAAAGTGGATTCCGAACCACTACAAACATCCATGGCACCACCAGGACTCGTAACCGAAACCTGTGGCACCGAGTGCCAGAGCGCTAGACACTCGGCCATACAGGCCCCATCTGATGTCGTGTGGATACAAAATGGCGTCCTCCCATATGTGGGACCTTTTAACACAACAGTTTGGTGGCATAGTTACCTCTCACCATTTCTTTTTTCCGTGGCCGTCGTAGATCCCTAATCTCACTCCCATGGATTTCTGGCTGTGGGGATACCTAAAATCTAAAGTGTATCATCTAATCAGCAAACTGTATCTAAATTGAAATATGCCATAAGATGTCAGGTTCAACAAATTAATCTTGCCATCGTACCTGCTTCAATGTTGTACACCATCTGTTGCATGAAAAGTGTTATCATATGTGAAGGAGGTCAATACGATAAAAAAACCAATAGAAGTTTAATGTTAACAATAAAATGTGAAATACAATAAAATGTTTTGCTTTCTGTTACTTCTCTGGACTTATTGGTTGTTTTCACTTTTCTTCTTAGTCTGATAAGCATCGGCAATTTTCGAGCTACGGGTACCATTTCAACACCGTTTATGGTACTTCGCTACAGAGATCACATCCCAATAAAAAAGTAGGTGTTGCCAATTGTAATTGTTAAAATTTTTATTAATAATTGTGTGTTTAATTTGTTTATGTAGTAAAAATATATATTTTAGAAAATAGTTTAGCTTTTAAATAACTAATCAACCACCGACAAACAGACTTTTATCTGCTAACAACCACAGCAATTCTTACAATTGGTTTTTGAAAATTTACTTGCACAAATAATTAATATAGTATTATTTGTTTTTTTTCCAAACATATTTCAAAATAGCATTTTTGATATTGAGTTCATTTTTTTTATCAAATATCCAAAACTAAGTAGTACTTATTCTTCCTAAGTTGCTTAAAAGCATATTTCAAAAGAAACTATTTCTACTTCCTACAGCTAAATAACTTCTCGTTTATTCTCTTGGCCTCTCCACTCAAGCATTCGGACCGGTAATTGGTTTGTAAAGCACCTTTGTCTTTTTTTTCTCTATCTATCCAGATATTCGTGGGGGTGGTTTATACCATCCGAAATCGTTGAAATTCTTGCTGAGTGTATGTTAACAGGAGCCAAACTAAGTACAAAGATTCGAAGATTCTTTTTTCGCTTTGTTCTTTTAAAATCTCTCCTTACTTTACAAATAAATAGGACCTTAAAGGAGTTGGAATGCGGTTATTTTATTTATTTTCTTGTTCTTCAGTTGGACAAAGGAATCACTGCCGTAAAAGAAAGAGAAACTTTTGTGTATGTTTTTTATCGAATATCGTCTCGTTAAAAATAATTTAGCTTTATATACTCATGTTTGTGAAAATTGCAACACCATGAAGGACTTACGCGAGTGAGCTGAAATTTTCAGGAAATGCAAATTAGCGCATGATATGCAAATGATTAGAATTTAAAATCCGTACCGCATGCGTATGCTGAGCAGCGCCCTCTGAACGGCGGATGGATCCGAATAAATAGACGGCTGTAGCGAGGCGTGTATGGTTATCGGTGGTTATCTGCTAGTGGTAAACGTTAGCTCAATCGTTACTTATGCCTTTTCGACGAAAGAGAGCGAGATTTGAACAACTTACAGAGTTTGAACGGGGGAGAATCATCGGCCTTCGTGAAGCTGAATTGTCTTAACGTTCAGTAGCCGCTCGTGTGCAGCTTAACAGCAGCACAGTGATGCGTCTTTGGAAGCAGTGGACGGACGAGTGTCGGACAACTCGGAAATCTGGGAGTGGACCCCAAAATGTGACGTCAGCTTGCGATGATAGACACCTGGTCCGCATGGCACTGATGCACAGTACAACTGCCTCTAGACAATTGGCAGCACAGTGTTCAATAGCTACAGGTGTTTCATTGTGTGCTTCATCAATTCGTAGACGTCTGCTGCAGCGTGAACTGCGCGCAAGGACTCCTTTATACAGGATCCCTCTCACGCTAAGCCATCGCCACCTGCGGCTACAATGGGCCGCTCAGCATAGAGACTGACGTGCTGATTGGCGGCATGCCGTGTTTTCTGACGAATCCCGCTTTAGTTTGTGGTACCATGATGGCCGCATCAGTGTCAGACGCTATGCCGTTGAACGCCACCTTTCGGAGTGCATTATCGAACGCCACAGTGGACGAACACCCGGAGTTATGGTCTGGGGTGCCATAGCATATCATGGACGATCTCAATTGCTAAGAATTATGGACAATCGGAACAGCAACCGGTACATCAGTGAAGTTATACAACCCCAAGCTGTTCCTTTCCTTCAAAGCTTGTCAGGCGCTGTATTTCAACAGGACAATGCCCGCCCTCATAACGCTAGGTCTGTTCAATCCTTCTTTGCAACGCGGCAGGTACAGCTTCTTCCTTGGCCTGCGTATTCCCCGGATATGTCGCCGATTGAACATGTGTGGTATTTCGTTGGTCGGCGTCTCGCTCGTGATCCTCGTCCTGTTGCTTCTGCAGACGAACTTTGGGTGCGCATACAAACAATATGGAATGCTCTTCCCCAGGCAGACATTCAAAATTTGTTTGACTCCATGCCACGTCGTGTAGCAGCACATATTGCGGTGCGTGGTGGCTACACAAAATACTGATTCCGATCTCTTGTTATTGTTTGTTTGCTTTGAACTTTTAATCATTTATTTGTACCACTACCACTCAACTTTGTATTAAATTTCATTCAGTTATGACGATTCCTTCAAGGTGTTGCAATTTTCATAATCATGAGTTTATCTTTTCTATCATAGCTTGTTATTTGTTTCTTTATTTATATTTCGGGGAATCTATACTTAGTATATTAGTCTGTTTTCTTTTTTGTACATCGAATGTTTTCTCCTTTACGATGGAAGAGAAAATGATTTCACATAAAATAGCATTGGCTTGTCCTTTTGCAGGGCTTCCTTTGTAGAATCTATTTTATTATGCTTTAATTTTCTTTACAGGAAAAACATTTTTTCTCTTTCTTCTGTTATAATTTCCTTCGAAAATACTATACGAGTATGCTCTTGTTAATTGTAACACATTTCTAATTACATTTGTATAAAATCACGAAAATCGAATGTACAAATATTATGTTTAGTTTTTCTTGTATAAATAGTTACTGTAATATTATTTGTACAAATATTGCTATAGTACTACTTCTACAAATATTTATTATAGTATTACTTTTACAAATATTTACTATAATATTTCTATACAAATATTTATTATAGTATTACTTGTACAAATAGTTACTATAATATTACATGTGTGTGGTGTGTGGATAATATTATATACATGGATATTTTAGAAAAATAATTTTACGTGTCAATAATTAATCAACACCTGGTAAACATATTTTTATCTGCTAACAACCACAGCAATTCTTAGAATTGATTCATGAAAATTTACTTGCACAAATATTTACTATCGTATTATTTGGATTTTTTTTTGGAAATATTTCAAAATAGCATTTTTGATACTGAACTTATTTTTTTATCAAATATCCAAAACTAAGTAGTACTTATTCTTCGTAACTTGCTTAAAAGCAGATTTCAAAAGAAAATAACTTACAGCTAAATAACTCCTCCTTTATTCTCTTAGCCTCTCCACTCAAGCATTCGGACAAGGTAATTGGTTTGTAGAGCATCTTTGCCTTTTCTTTTTTTCTCTATCTATCCATATATTCGTGTAGGTGGTTCATACCATCCGAAATCGTTGAAATTCTTGCTGTGTGTATGTTAACAGCAGCCAAACAAAGTACAAAAAGGGGGAGTCGAAGATTTTCTTTTTCGCTTTGTTCTTTTAAAATCTCTCCTTACTTTATAAATAAATAGGACCTTAAAGGAATTGGAATGCGGTTATTTTATTTTATTTTCTTGTTCTTCAGTTGGACAAAGGAATCACTGCCGTAAAAGAAAGAGAAACTTTTGTGTATGTTTTTTATCGAATATCGTCTCGTTAAAAATAATTTAGCTTTATATGTTTTCTATCATGGCTTGTTATTTGTTTCTTTATTTATACTTCGGGGAATCTATACTTAGAGTATATTAGTTGTAAAATTGTTCGTTTTTCTTTTTTGTACATCGAATGTGATTTTCCTTTACGATGGAAGAGAAAACGATTTCACATAAAATAGCATTGGCTTCTCCTTTTTAGGGCTTTCCTTGTAGAACCTGTTTGATTATGCTTTAAGTTTCTTCAAAGATAAAGCATTTTTTTCTTTTGTTATAATTTATTATTTTTTATTTCAAGTACTATTATATTTTTAATTATAACACCTTTCTAATTACCTTTTCCTCACTGTATTTTTATACTTATGAAATAATTTGTTTCCGTGTTTCAACAGTTCAATATATATGCCCTTCGCTCTTCTATTTTCTAATAATGTTGTTCTAATGCAGCTGGCAGTAAAGAGACAGTTAATCTTCATGCCATAAACAAGGACTGCACTGTTGTTACTTATTTTGCACTACCCAAGGCCGTGTGCCTACTGCCAGATTTCGAAACATGAGATGTTTTCTTTTTACGGGGTGGGGTTGTCAGCCCTACACCCAATGCTGAACAGTCATATTAGACCGGGAAGTGGTTTAAGGGATCATTTGAAAATGATCATTAGTTGATGATGATATCATTTGTTTTCAAGTTTCAACAGTTCAATATCTATAACATTCGCTTTTCTGCATTCTAATATTATTTTGAACAATAATATTCACACCATTCAACGAAGTAAATATAAAAAAATACAGTTAAAAATTAATAATTTGGAATCAGGTAAAATAAAATAATAACAATCATCATCATATTATTATTATTATTATTCGTAGGAATAGTAGTGTTACCTGATAGCCGAGGGACTGATACTAAGTGCCACAGGTTTTGGGTTCGAGTCCTGGTGGTGCCATGGATGTTGGTAGTGGTTCGGAATCCAGCTTAAACTGTAGGTCCTGGTATAATAGGACTGTGGAGCGTTGGGCATAGGGCTGATAATCCAACCCCGTAAACCCCCCACCCCCGTAGGCTGATAACTAACCCTCTTCTTTATCGGCGCAGCCTCATGGTGGGAAAAGGCCGTCTGGCAACTGGCAGATTTCGACACAAGAGATGTTTTACGGGGTAGGGCTGTCAGCCTTACGCTCTACAGTCATATATGACCGGGACCTACGATGTAATGTGGATTCCGAACAACTAAAATATCCAGGGCACAGACGAAATTCGAACCCCGAAACCTATGGCACCGAGGTCCATAGAAAACATCTTCAAATAATATAAAATTAAATTAGAAGAAAAGCTAACTTTATATAGCCAAGTTAATGATAAGGCAACCATATGATTATTTACATTATATTTTGTATTAATACACTAAAATATATTATAATTTGTTTTAAATGAGATTAGAGAAAACGTATGCACATTAAATATCACAGAATAACTTCATAGATCACTTCTAATTATCGCATTGATTAAATGCTACACACCCTGTTCCTCATTAGTTCGAATTCATTTCATTATCTAAAATTAATAAAATATTTCATCTCAATGGAGACTGTAACGTGTTGATGAAGCCATTCTTATTCCCATTTATCAAGCAGTCTTTCACACACAACGAACTATTCGATCCATAATTGAATTATGTAAATTTTCGATATACAAGCACTGACTTGGAAAGCCAATTTGTCAAATTAATGTTAAATTAAAGTTCTCAATAAATTGTTTTAATCCATTTATACTGAATCACGGTGCGTTTCAGTCTAAATATATAAAAGGATGGTGATGACTGCTGTGTTTCTGAAGGTAATTATGTCTAATTATATTCGGGTACATAAAGAAGAAAGGAAAATGTATACATTGATGGATTCATGGTCAATTTTATTGTGTAGAGCTAGCATTTAGGATGGTCCAGTTTGGTTTGGTTTGCCGCTCTGCGGTTATCTTAAATGAATAGGCTAAATAGGTCAGGACCTACAGTTCAACGCGGATTCCAAACCACTAGCAAACATTCATGCGAATGCCAAGATTCGAACCTGAAGACTGTGGTACCAAAGGCCAGAGTTCTATGGTCATTTTGGGATAATATAGGTTAAACAGACCCGGAACTACAGTTTAAAGTAGATTCCAAACCACTAACAAACATCCCTGCCTACTTTAGGATTCAAACCTGAAGCCAGTGCCAATGAATACAGCGCTAGCTAATTGGCAATCCGGCCGCCCTGTATCTAGGCAGTCTGTAAAGCATATTAACACTTTTTTAAGTTCATTTTAAAAACTAAAAAGGATACACGCTTCAGAGGTTTTTGTTAATTAATAATTAATTAAATGTGCTTTAAGTTTAGTTTGCAGTTCATCGGTCATTTTTTGAACATGTTAGGCTAAATAGACCGGAACCTGGATTCTAAACCACTCTCAAGGATCCATCCGATGGCCAAGATTCGAACTTGAAGCCTGGGATTCCAAAAACTAGAGCGCTAGCGAATTGGCCATAAGGCTGCATTAGCATAGAGGAGAGCTGAAGTTAGAATCCCCTGGTATTGACCGTTGAAATCAATGCTTCCAGATTGATAACGATTGTAACGTTTATTGTGACATTTATTGTTAATTTGCGTTAATAAGGCGTTTTTGATTTAAAAACTCTTTAAAATATGTAAAATTAGATTAGAAGTAAAGCTAACTTTCTATAACAAGTTAATGATAATGCAACCATAAGATTATTTACACTATATTTTGTCTTAATATACCAAAATATATCATATATTCATAAGTTTGCTTTAAAAGAGATTAGGGAAAATCCATTCACATTAAATGTCACAGAATAACTCCATAGATCACTTCTAATTATCGCACTGATTAAGAGCGACACACCCTGTTTCTCATTAGTTCGAATTCATTTCATTATCTGCAAATTAATGAAATATTTCCCCTCAATGGAGATTGTAACGTGCTGATGAAGCGATTCTTATTCAGATTTATCAAGTACACAACAAACTGTTCAATCTATAATTGAATTATGTAAATTTTCGATATTCAAGCAGGACTTGGAAAGCCTATTTGTCAAATTAATGTTCAATTAAAGTTCTCAACAAATTGTTGTAATCCGTTTACACTGAATCACGGTTAGTTTCGGTTAAAATATATAAAAGGATGGTGATGACTGCTGTGTTTCTGAAGGTAATTATGTCTAATTATATTGGAGTATATGAAGGAAAAGGCATATATATTGATGGATTCATGGCCAATTTTATTGTGTTTTTATTACTGGAGCATCTAGGATGGTCCAGTTTAGTTTAATTTGTCGCTCTACTGTCATCTTGGCTAAATAGACTCAATAGACAGGGCTATTGACCAGTTTAACGCGGATTCCAAACCACTATCAAATATCCATACGACCGCCAAGATTTGAACCTGAAGTCTGTGGTACCTAAGGTCAAAGATCTACTGTCCTTTTGTGAACACTTTAGGCTAAACTGATTGGGACCTACAGTTTAATGTGGATTCCGAACCACTACAAGCACCATGACACCGCCGGGACTCGAAAGCGGAACCTGTGGTACCGAGGGCTGGTCAATCGGCCATCAAGCCCGTAAAAATTCTAGATGATTAAAAATTGTTGTTGTTATTGTTGCCGTATCCCTCAGGGAAGGAGGGTGGCAACTTCTGCTGTAATAAAGCACCCGTAGGTAGAAAGTCTGACTTGACTCCATGTTGTTGAAGATTGGTTTGGTTTGTCGCTCTACGGTCATTTTGTGCATATTTTGGACTCATTAAACTGGACCTACAGTTTAACATGGATTCCAAACAACTAACAAACATCCACACGACCACCAAGATTCGAACCTGTCATGGCAGAGCACTAGACAATTGACCATCAGGCCGCGCTAGCATAGAAGAGAGCTGAAATTAGAATCCTGTTGTATTGGCCATTGAAATCAAGGCTTTCAGATTGATGACGATTGTGACGGGTGTAAAATGTTTCGCATCGATAGTCAGGATTGCTGGTGGGAGTTTTCTCTATTTCACTACACTACATTAATTAAAGGATAGTAAGGTATTCAGTGTTATTTTCTATTGGTTGATCAAGCATACATAAGCGTAACTGGAACTCAAAATTTTACAAACGTTTAACAAAAAAAAATCAAATAATAATAATAAAAATTAAAAATGAAGCTAACTTTATATAACAAGTTAATGATAATGCAACCATAATATTCTTTACACTATATTTTGTATTAATATACTAAAATATATTATGTGTTCATAAGTCTGTTTTAAACGAGATTAGGGGAAATGCAAGCACATTAAATATCACAGAATAACTTCCTAGATCACTTCTAATTATCGCATTGATTAAAAGCGACACACCCTGTTTCTCATTAGTTCGAATTCATTCCATTATCTGCAAATTAATAAAATATTTCCCCTTAATGGAGACTGTAACATGTTGATGAAGCGATTCTTATTCAGATTTATCAAGCAGTCTTTCACACACAACAAACTATTCAATCCATAATTGAATTATGTAAATTTTCGATATTCAAGCATGACTTGGAAAGCCTATTTGTCAAATTAAAGTTCTCAATAAATTGTTGTAATCCATTTATACTGAATCGCGGTTCTTTGCTTTTAAAATATATAAAAGGATGGTGATGACTGCGATGTTTCTGAAGGTAATTATGTCTAATTATATTGGAGTATATAAAGGTTTACATTGATGGATTTATGGTTAATTTTATTGTGTGAGGCTCTAGCATTTAGGATGGTCCAGTTTGGTTTGGTTTGGTTTGTCCCTCTACTGTCATCTTGTGCACACTTTAGGCTAAATAGACCGGGACCTACAGTTTAACGTGCATTGCGAACTACTAACAAACATCCATCCACACCCAGAATTCGAACCTGAAACCTGTGATACAAAAGGCCAGAGCTCTAACCAGTTGGGAATCAGGCCGTTAAGGATGGTCCAGGTTCCAATGCACCAGTAAAGTGTTTTGTAGTTACTGCTTTCAGAAATTTGTGCCTAATAGCCAAGTAACTAGTAATCGGGGCCACAGATTTCGGGTTTGAGTCACTGCGGTGCCATGGATATTTGTAGGGGTTCGAAATCCACTTTAAACTGTAGGTCGCGGTCTAAAATGATCGTAGAGTGTTGCGGGGGTTTTGTTACTCCACGTCCGTAGCTTATCCTCAAGCTATACGCATGTCCTGGGTAGTGCTAAGTGAGAAAAATCGGTGCAACGCAGGTCTGATGGCATCGGAGACAACTGTCTAAGAGTTTTCCAGCTGCATTAAAACAAAAAAAATTACTTAAAACATCTTTCTTCTTCAATGACGCAGCAGCCCTATGGTGTTCTAAGTCCATTTACCGACTGATTGATTTCGAGATAGGAGGTGTTTTCTTTTTACGGGTAGGATAGTAGGTCCTACGCTCAACGCTCTACGGTCCTATTAGATTGGGAAATAAGATTTAAAGTGGATTCAGAACCATTACAAACGTCCATGGCACCTAAGGGACTCGAACCCTAAATCTGGGGCACCGAGCTCCAGAGAAATCATTGCTAAATTACAAAAAATTAAATTAGAAGTAAGGCTAACTTTACATAACAAATGATAATGCAACCATAAAATTCTTTACACTATATTTTGTATTGATATACTAAAAATATACTAATAATACTTCATAGATCACTTCTAATTATCGCATTGATTAAAATCGACACACCCTGTTTCTCATTAGTTCAAATTCATTTCATTATCTGCAAATTAATTAAATATTTCCCCTCAATGGAGACTGTAACGTGTTGATGAAGCGATTCTTATTCAGATTTATCAAGCAGTCTTTCCCACACAACGAACCATTCAATCTATAATTGAATTATGTAAATTTCCGATATTCAAGCATGACTTGGAAAGCCTATTTGTCAAATTAATGTTCAATTAAAGTTCTCAATAAATTGTTGTAATCCATTTACTATATTAAATCACGGTTCGTTGTAGTTAAAATGTATAAAAAGATGGTGATGACTGTGTTGTTTCTGAAGGTAATTATGTCTAATTATATTGGAGTATATAAAGGAGAAAGTATACATCGATGGATTCATGGCCAATTTTATTGTGTGGAGCTAGCATTTAGGATGGTCCAGTTTGGTTTGTCGCTCTACTGTCATCTTGTGCACACTTTAGGCTAATTAGACCGGGATCTACAGTTTAACGTGGATTCCGAACCACTATAAAAATGTATGTAAAGGTATACAACGATAGATTCATAGTCACTTTTGTGGTGTGGGGCTAGCATTTAGGATGACCAGTTTGGTTTGTCGCTCTACGGTTACCTTGGACATACTTTAGGCTGAATAGACCGAGACCTACAGTTCAACGGGGGTTCTGAACCCCTTACATACATCCGTGACACCGCTAGAATTCGAACTTGGAGCCTGTAGTTCCAGCGACCAGAGCGCTAGCCAATTGGTCATCAGAAAGTTCTAAAAATATTAATAATTAAATATTAAAGTTAAATAGAAAAATATTTCTCACATAGTATATATGAAAGCACGATGTTTATGAACGCAGTATATATATTTATTTATTATTGTGCCCGACTTGCGGCTCAGTGGCAACGTGAGCCGCTGGTGAGCACTAGGGCTGATGTTCAATACGCTGCCGGTTTTGTTATAAGCACTATTTCAAAAGACGTGGAGACTCTAGGGCATTTAGGATGTTCAACATCTTGCCTCGAGAGTTGGACTATCTGGTGGGAGTTTTCCGGGTTTTCTCTCATACGATACGCAAATACGGGGTCGTACCCCTAAAGGTCCTTCCAGAATTCACTGCCCTCCTTCATCGACGATATGGTGCCAAATCAGACTTCTACCTGCGGGTGATCCACCACAACAGAGTCTGCCCCCCGCTTTCCCTCCTTCCATGAGTAGATTACGCATTACCGTCCCGCATTACAGGACACTGAGGATTAGACACAACAATAACAAAAACATTTATTATTATTATGCTTTTTATGATTTAAAACTTCTTTGAAATAAAAATTACATTATAGATAAAGCTAAATTTATATAACAAGTTAATGATAGTGCAACCACAAGATTCTTTACAATATATTTCGTATTAATATACTAAAATAAATTATATATTCATGAATTTGTTTTAAATGAGATTAGGAAAAATGCATGCACATTAAATATCACAGAATAACTTCATAGATCACTTCTAATTATCGCATTGATTAAAATCGACACACCCTGTTTCTCATTAGTTCGAATTCATTTCATTATTTACAAATTAATAAAATATCTCCCCTCAATGGAGACTGTAACGTGTTGATGAAGCGATTCTTATTCAGATTTATCAAGCAGTCTTTCGCACACAACAAACTATTCAATCCATAATTGAATTATGTAAATTTTCGATATTCAAGCATGACTTGGAAAGCCTATTTGTCAAATTAATGTTCTCAATAAATTGTTGTAATCCATTTATGCTGAATCACGGTTCGTGCCAGTTAAAATATATAAAAGGATGGTGATGACTGCTGTCTTTCTGAAGGTAATTGTACTAAATTATATTGGAGTATATAAAGGAAAAAATATACATCGATAGAATCATGGCCGATTTTATTGTGTGTGGTCATTTAGGATGGTCCAGTTTAGTTTGGCTTGTCACTCTACGGTCATCTTGTGCCCCATTTAGGCTAAAGAGACAGAGACCTACAGTTTAACGTGCATTCCGAACTACTAACAAACATCCATGTAACCTCCAAGATTCGAACCGGAAACATGTGGTACCAAGGGCCAGAGCTCTAACCAGTTGGGCATTAGGCCGTTTAGGATGGTCCAGGTTCCAATGCACCAGTAAAGTGTTTTGTAGTTACTGCTTTCAGAAATTTGTGCCTAATAGCCAAGTAACTAGCAATCGGTGCCACAGATTTCGGGTTTGAGTCACTGCGGTGCCATGGATATTTGTAGGGGTTCGGAATCCACTTTAAACTGTAGGTCGCGGTCCAACATGATCGTAGAGTGTTGCGGGGGTATTGTTACTCCGCGTCCGTAGCTTATCCTCAAGCTATACGCATCTCCTGGGTAGTGCTAAGTGAGAAAAATCGGTGCAACGCATGCCTGATGGCATCGGAGACAACTGTCTAAGAGTTTTCCAGCTGCATTAAAACAAAAAAAATTACTTAAAACATCTTTCTTCTTCAATGACGCAGCAGCCCTATGGTGGGCTAAGTCCATTTACCGACTGATTGATTTCGAGATAGGAGGTGTTTTCTTTTTACGGGTAGGGTTGTAGGCCCTATGCTCAACGCTCTACGGTCCTATTAGATTGGGAAATAAGATTTAAAGTGGATTCAGAACCATTACAAACGTCCGCGGCACCTCAGGAACTCGAACCCTAAATCTGGGGCATCGAGCTCCAGAGAAATCATTGCTAAATTACAAAAAATTAAATTAGAAGTAAGGCTAACTTTACATAACAAATGATAATGCAACCATAAAATTCTTTACACTATATTTTGTATTGATATACTAAAAATATACTAATAATACTTCATAGATCACTTCTAATTATCGCACTGATTAAGAGCGACACACCCTGTTTCTCATTAGTTCGAATTCATTTCATTATCTGCAAATTAATAAAATATTTCCCCTCAATGGAGATTGTAACGTGCTGATGAAGCGATTCTTATTCACATTTACCAAGCAGTCTTTCGCACACAACAAACTATTCAATCCATAATTGAATTATGTAAATTTTCGATAATCAAGCAGGACTTGGAAAGCCAATTTGTCAAATTAATGTTAAATTAAAGTTCTCAATAAATTGTTGTAATCCCTTTATACTAAATCACGGTTCGTTTTAAATAAAATATATAAAAGGATGGTGGTGACTGTTGTGTTTCTGAAGGTAATTATGCCTAATTATGTTGGAGTATATAAAGTAAAAAGGAAAAGGTTTACATCGATGGATTTACGGCCAATTTTATTGTACGGTGCTAGTAATTAGGATGGTCCACTTTGGTTTGATTTGTCGCTCTACAGTCATCATGTTCATACTTTAGGCTAATTAGACAGGGAGCTACTGTTTAACATACATTCCGAACTACTAACAAACATCCATCCACAACCAGAATTCGAACCTGAAGTCTGCGGTACCGAAGGCCAGGTGCTAACCAGTTGGGCATCAGATCGTTTAGGATGTTTTGTATTTACTGCTTTCAGAAAAGGATGCTTGATGGCCAAATGACTAACACTCGGTGTCAGAGGGTTCGGTATCAATTCCAGGCTGTGTTATGGATGTTTGTAGCGTTTCAGAATCCACTTTAAATCGTAGGTCACTGTTTAATATGAATATATAGCGTTGGGCTGGCAATCCTACGAAAAAAACGGTAAAAAGAAAATATTTCCTTTTTCGAAATTTACCAGCAGGCAGACGGCCTTGGCCCACCATGGGACTCTTGCGCCAATGAAGAAGAAAAATATCAATTATCATATGGAAATTATCAACCATTTACGGAATAGTATGACCTAAAACATTATTCCTAGATATGTTTACTCTTATTTATCAAAATAAAAATGTATTTGAACAATAAAATATTTGAAATATCAAATTATTGATTAGATCTTTCAAAATAAAATACTTTGATAAACAAGAACCAATTTAAATATTTCCCTTACCGCCTCTAAATAGACTTCAAAGAACTAAAAAAACTCCATTTCCATAAACCCCAGAAAAAGGTATTCATTCTCATCTACGGAAAACAATATCGGCTCCCTTAATAAACAGACATTTTGACATTAATGCAGACAAGGCATGTCACTTTTTGAAGAGTTCACATGAAAATTAATTCCCCATATCCCTTAATAGAAGGCCTGTTCCGAGAGAAAAACTCGTACATTCTTATTACTTGAGCTGTCACACCGGGGTGAGTAAGAATATCATTTATCTTCTAGATCTTTTTCCGGCAGTCATCAATAAAAATATCCATTCTTCTTCTTGCAGAAGGGAACGCCCACCGCAGAGTTGAGTTGAAGTGTAATGCTTCCCTTCCACCCAATGGAAATTATGACTGATAATGTGGCCTGCCGTTTACTTGATTCGTTATAATTTGAAAAATCGATGCTTTTCTTCGGTTGCGGCTGATTTATGGCAACGGCGGTGGACTAATGAGTTTCTACTGCTCTGAAAATTTGCACTTTCGGCAAAAAGGTCTAAGTTGAATTAGGATGGCTTTAAAAAAAAGCTTTATTGTTTTCTGTCAGCTTTCATTTGATTCAAAATTCGTTTATATATCTATAACACAATCACTTCCAATAATTTATGACCCTAAAATATTATGGATAATACTTATAATGTAAATGAAATTATTATTTGCAGGAGACCCTTATAAAATGGAGATGTTTTCTTTTTATGCGGTAGGGTGTCAGCCCTACCCGAAGCAGTCAAATTAGACCGACACCAATGGTTTAAAGGGGATTCCGCACCACTAAAAACATCCATGGCCCCGGCGAGACCTGTGGCAATGAGTGTCATGGCGCTAGTTACCGGGTCATCTGCCCCCTATTAATGTGTTAATACTATTCTAGCCCCATTAATGTGTTAATGTCTTCTAACCTGTTTTGTCCTACTGAACAAAAATTCTCTTAAAATCGCTGTTAATACATAAAACGATGTAGGGGCACGCATGCCATCGTCGGAACTCGAACCAGAGATCTGTGGTATCGAGCGCCATCAATCTGCCATCAGGCCCCTCCTTAATACTTTTAATCCTTCTTATTATATTCATAATTTCTTTAAACTTTTTTAATACATTTATATATAATCTTTTTAAATACATTTATACTTAATATTTTAAACTACATTTATACTTAATCTTTTTACATGAAACTTTATAACTTTTATTGGTACAATTCTAATCATACATATGTTATAAATTATATGTAATTCCATAAAGTAACTATCCACACACAATTTTCTCAAACTACTTAAAAACAATCCTACAAAAAAATAACAGAAAAAAAAACTAGATATTAACTGAAACCATTATAATTGGTTCCATACATCAAAAGAATAAAAACAACTGAAATAACCGGACAAATATGGCTGATATTTGAGACCCAGAAGATTGGCAGACTTACATACAAATGACAAAAGACGAAATTGTCTTGAAATCTAGACAGAGCCAATCCGTCTGTGTAATAAAACAAATATTTCCACTCGGTTGGATTTAAGGGAATCCATTCAAGCTCACATAAACATTCTGGTGTGTTTCTTTCTATGCTTTCGGCGTATAATCATGTAGGGACAACCCCTTAAATGGAATGGAAGGACAACCTAATGCATGGCAGCATAAGCGACTCGCACATTTGAGAGATCTTAAAATGACTTGAAAATGCTAAGACTCGAGATGGTACTTCGTACCTTTATGGTATAAAATTCTTAATATACGTAATATTGTATATATGTATATAAACCCAGTAATATATGTCATATTGTATACTATGCCATTCTTAACAAAGAGTTTAATAAATATGAGGTCTGATGGCCGTATGACTAGCGCTCTGGTGCTCCGCTTGGTTCCACAGGTTTCGGGTTTGATTCCCGGCTGTACCATAGATATTTGTAGTGGTTCGAAATCCACTTTAATCCGTAGGTACTGGTCTCATAGTACCGTAGAATGTCACAGACTCCAATCAATACTTTTTATCATTCCCAAACTGTATAGGGGCAACTCAGCGTTAGGCACAGTGATGTGGTGTGTGTAGTAGTAGTAGTATTCATATTAAACCAGGATCTATAAATTAAAGTTGATTACGAACTACTACAAATATCCATGGCCCTATCAAGACATGAATCAGAGATCTATGGCATCGAGGGTCAGACACTCGGTCATCAGGCACCACATTAATACCTTTAATCTTTATTAGATTAATAATGATTTAATCTTTCTAAATACATCTATACTTCATCTTTCATGTATGCAACTTAATAAACTTTTATTGGTACAATTCAAATAATACATTCGTTATAAATAATATGTAATCCCATAAAGAAAGTATAAACACACAATTTTCTCTAACTACTTAAATCATTCCTACAAAAAAAGAACAGAAAAACTATATATTAACTAAAACCATTATAATTGGTTCCATACATCAAAAGATACAAAAACAACTGACATAACCGGACAAATATGGCTGATATTTGAGACCCAGAAGATTGGAAGACTTACAAACAAACGACAAAAGACGAAATTGTCATGAAATCTAGACAGAGCCAATCCGTCTATGTAACAAAATAAATATTTCCACTCGGTTGGATTTAAGGGAATCCATCCAAGCTCAAATAAACATTCTGGTGTAGTATTTCTTTCTTTGCGTTCGGCGTATTATCATGTAGGGACAACCCCTTAAATGGAATGGAAGGACAACGTAATGCCTGGCAGGATAAGCCACTGGCACATTTTAGAGCTCCTAAAATGACTCGAAAATGTTAAGACTCGAGATGATACTTCGTACCTTCATGGTATAAACACGGAGAATGGATTTTTAGGTTTACGGTGAAGCTATTCATTTTGTATTTGCGTGTCTTTGAGAAATTTAAAATTTAATGGTTTTAAGCAAATATAGAACGTGTTTTAATATTTATATGAAGAAGAATTCATTTGATGCTTTTAAACAGATGCATAAAAATATTTTTTGCAAATATTATAAGAAAAGAAATGTTTATACATTTTTGTGCGGTGTTTAACACAGTGATGTGGTGTAGTTGTCGTCATATTTGACGGAACCTACAGTTTGAGATTGATTTCGAACCACTACAAACATCCATGCACACATAAATATTCTGATGTAGCATTTCTTTCTTTGCGTTCGACGTATAATTATGTAGGGACAGCACTTTAAATGGAATGGAAGGACAACCTAATGCATGGCAGGATAAGCGACTCGCACATCTCAGAGCTCTTAAAATGACTCGAAAATGAAGAATTATTTAAGTAGAAATTGTGCATGGATAGTTTTTTTCCGAATCACATATAATTTAAAATGTTTTTATTATTAAAATTGTACCAATAAAAGTTAGAAAGTTTCATATGAAAAGATTATATATAAATGTATTAAGGAAGATTAAAGTCATTAATGAGGGGCCTGAGGCCGAGTGACTAGCGCTCTGGCACCAAAGTACTGTGCACTGGGTGCTACAGGTTTCGGATTCGAGTCCGGGCAGTGTCATGGATCGAAATCTATTTATCAGTGGTTCGAAATCTATTTTAAATAGTAGTTCCAGGTCTAATACGATTGTGGAGCGTTGTGGGGGTAATTTTACTGGTGTCCGTAGAATATCTTCAAACTATATAGGCCCCCTGGGTAATGCTAAATGAGTAACAGAGTTCGTTGGTGCAGTCCACTTTGGGCTGCTCACAGGGACATAGTCAATAAGACCCAGCCTCTGACACAATTTAAAAAAAATATGAGACCAGGACTTACGGTTTAAAGTGGATTCCAAACCACGTGTAGCTTGAAACACAATAGTCCTCCATAACAACGCCGAAACTCGAACAGGGGATCTGTAACATCAAGTACCAGAGCTCTAGTCATTCGGCTGACAGGCCCCACATTAATACCCTTAAACTTTTTGATTACATTTATATTTAATTTTCTTATATATGAAACTTTCTAACTTTTAGCGGTACAATACTAATAATAAATACGTTTTGAATTATATGTAGTAATTCCAGAAACTATCTACACACAATTTCTATTGAAAAACATTCCTACAAAAAACAAAAAACGAAAAACTAGATGTTAACTAAAACCATTATAATTGGATCCATACATCAAAAAAAGAAAAAAAAAACTGACCTAACCGGACAAATATGTCTGATATTTGAGACCCAGAAAAGATTGGAAGACTTACAAACAAATGCCAAAAGACAAAATTGTCATGAAATCTAGACAGAGCCAATCCGTCTATGCAACAAAACAAATATTTCCACTCGGTTGGATTTAAGGGAACCCATCCACGCTCAAATAAACATTCTGATATATTTCTTTCTTTTTGCGTTCGACGTATAATCATGTAGGGACAACCCTTTAAATGGAATGGAAAGACAACCCAGTGCATAACAGGAAAAGCAACTCGCACATTTCAGAGCTCTTAAAATTTGTCATATTGTATGTATGCCATTCTTAACAAAGAGTATACTAAATATGTGGCCTAATGGCCGAGAGACTAGCGTTCTGGCGTTCGATGACACACGTTTCGGCTTCGAGTAACGGCAGTGCCATAGATGTTTGTAGATTCGGAATGTATATTAAGCCGTAGGTCTCGGTCTAATATGACTGCAGAGTGTCACGGAGACTAATCAGTCTTCTCACCCGCATCATTCCCAAACTGTATAGGGGCAACCCAGCTTTAGGCACAGTGGTGCGGTGTGATGTAATAGTCCTATTAGACCGGGATCTAGAGTTTAAAGTTAATGACAAACATCCATGGCATTGGCAGGAATTGAACCTGAAATCTGTGGCCCACAGCGACAGAGCGCTAGACACTCTGCCATTCAGGCCCCATTCTAATATGACTGTAAATCGTCACAGAACCCAATCAGACTTCCCACCCTACTCATTCCCAAATTGTGTAGGGGCAACTCAGCTATAGGTGGTGATGTGTGGTGTAGTATTAGAAGTATTAGCAGTCATATTAGACCGGGACCTACAGTTTAAAGTGGATTCCGAACCACTACGATTTTCCATGACACTCTCGGGACTCTAACCAGAGATTTGTGGTATCGAGCTTCAGTCACTGAGCCATCAGGACCCACAATAAATCCTTTAATATTTCATATTACATTTACAATACCTTTAATCTTTTTTAATACATTTATACTACATTATGTAACAAAACAAATACTTCCACTCGGTTGGATTTAAGAGAATCCATCCGAGCTCACATAAACATTCTGGTGTAGTATCTTTGTGTTCGACGGATAATTATGTAGGAACAACCCTTAAATGGAATGGAAGGACAACCCAATGCATGGCAGGAGAAGCGACTCGCACATTTTAGGGCTCTTAAAATGACTCGAAAATCAAGAATTATTTAAGTAGAATTTGTGCATGAATAGTTTTTTTTTCAAATCACATTATGTATAAATGTATTAAGAAAAATTATAGGTAATAATGGGGGTGACGGCCGAGTGACAAGCGCTCTAGCAATAGGTGCCCCAGGTTTCCGTTTCGAGTCCCGGTAGTTCCATAAATGTTGACAGTGGTTCGGAATCCACTTTAAACTGTAGGTCCCGGTCTAATATGACTGCAAAGCGTCACAGAGATCAATCGGACTTCTCACCCACATCATTCCCATAGTAGTGCTGATATTAGACTGGGACTTACATTTTAAATTAATTGTAAGTCCGACCCACTACAAACATCTATGGAACTGCAAGGACTCGAACCAGAGATTTGTAACATAGACAGCCAGTCGTTAGGCCATCAGGCCCCCATTAACACCCTTAATCTTTTTTATTACATTTATAATACTTTTAATCCTTTATTACATTCATAATACCTTTAATCTTTTTTAATACATTTATACTTAATCTTTTTTATATGAAATTTTATAACTCTTATTGATACAACTCTAATAATACATACGCTATAAATTGTAAATAATACGATAAAGAATTTTCTCCAGCTACTTAAAAACATTCCTCCAAAAAAAGAAGATAATAACTAAAACCATTATAATTGGTTCCATACCTCAAAAGATACAAAAACAACTCACAAAACCAGTCAAATATGCCTGATATTTGAGACTCAGAAAAGATTGGAAGACTTACAAGGAAATGGCAAAAGACAAAATTGTCATGAAATCTAGACAGAGCCAATCCGTCTATGTAACAAAACAAATATTTACACTTGGTTGGATTTAAGGGAATCCATCCGAGCTCACATAAACATTCTGGTGTATTCCTTTTTTTTGCCTTTAACTTGTAATAACGTAGGGACAACCCTTAAATGAAATGGAATCAAACTTCAAAATGAATTTATTTAAAAAATGATCTTTTAAAAAATTTAGTTTCCTGAATTGAATTTTGTTCACAAATTTTAGGATGACTTAATTAAACTTAATCAAGTCTATTATAACTTAGTTACTCTGAAAACGTTTTTGTAAAGTATTTCCCAATTTGCTAATGATCATAAATTATAAAAAATTTCGCATTTCTAAATTAAAACTTTGACTATTCTTAATGGATATCTAACATTAAATTCTAAAAACATGTCTTTGTTTGTTGAAATATGTGGCACGAGAAAAAAAAAATGTTTCTGAATCTGAAATAAATTGTTAGACATTACTGCAGCAATAAATATACCAAACTCTTATTTAAGATGAAATAAAAAAAATACATCGCTACTTTTTTTTTATTGCTGATGTTTTAAAAGTCGTCGTAAGCCTGGAGGCATGCGAAACTTTAAGTTGATGTGGTTACATTTTTTTAGCCTGGAGGGGTGTAATGAAACTCAAATTTCTTTTCTAGTCTTGAAAATTTGTCTTTTTTTACCCCCTCTAATATTTATCTTTATCACAGTCTAGCATTCAGTAAAAACTGTTTCTAAACCTTTCCTTTACTCACTGTAATTATAAAATAGTTTATTTAACTATAACGACCTATAAATAAAAATTTTCTTTGACGTACACATTTTTCTGTACGGTAAACAAGCAAATTTGTGACAACTTGCATTTGAAAGAAATTTTTTATTGTAGAAGAAATTTGAAATGTTTTGTAAAAATATATTTTCTTTCGTAAATTATTCATTGAACCAACGTTAAGAATATGCTCATTGTAGAAATATAACTTTGTTCGTAGACATTAGTATTATATTTTTATAATGACAACACTTAAGCATGTTTATTCTAGACTATGTTTCTTTAAGACATTTTAATTCAAAAGTTACATTAAACTTTCTGAAATATCAAACTTTTCTTTTTTTTTCCTGGGGGTGCCTTTGAAAAGAGCATTTTTTGTTAAAATAAACAGACAACTGACACAGTCGCAAATACTGGAAATGTTTTTCCCGTTTAAAAAAATTGCATTTTGAAAGATTGGAAAAAAAACAAAAAAACAATCTGTTTGTAACATTGCTTTCATAGACTTTAACTGTCATATTTATTCGAGCAAATAAAAACTATATATCACTTTTTTTTCCTTTTTAATGGAGAAAACATATTTATTCAGTGTTTGGGAGGATTCATCGAAACTCTGTAAAGAAATAAATTTGAGAAATAATTTCTCGTCTTTGAATAGGATGCTTTTACTTGATTGTTTTAAATTGTATAAGTGTATAGTCTAATATTGTATAGTCTGTGTAGTCCTGGTAATAAAAATATTTTGCTAAAAGAGCGCAAATTTTTAAAAATATTTTTGTGGTCCCTTAATACAAGGTTTAATAATAAATATATGCATAAAGTTTATAAATTTGTGGAATTTTTTTTAATTGTTTTAAATAATTTCGAAAGATTAAATCAAATATTTTCTGTAATTTATTTTTTCTGCACATTTTGAGATTCTCCTTAAACAATAAAATGATTTTAGTGTACTATGAACTTATAGGGAAAGCTATACAAATGCTATAGGGCTACAAATTTTTTGTTACAAATGCGTTTATTGTCATTTGTCACACATTGTTATAAAAATTGTATTATGAAATTATAGGCGTTCTCATGCATCGAAGATTTATTTTCATTTTAAACACTTTACAAAGGCATCAAAGGCAAATTTTGATTTTAACTAATTCAACCAGGAACGCGTATTTGTTTACAAGATTGCATCTTACCTGCAGCTACATAAATAAATTTTATTTTTGGGATTCCAAACTAAAATAATAAATTTATTTAACTATATATTGGGCAAAAGTTTGTAATAAAATGTACATTTTTTATTTGATGCGTAATACTAACACAGACGGGTGATGATTCACAAATTTTAGGATGACCTAATTAAACTTAATCAACTCTATTATAAATTAGTAGCTCTGAAACGTTTTGGTAAAGTATTTCCCAACTTGCTAATGATCATAAAATATAAAAAAACACATTTTTAAATTAAAACTTTGACTATTCTTAATGGGTATATAACGTTAAGTACTTAAAACATTTCTTTGTTTGCTGAAATATGTAGCACGAGAAAAAAAAATGTTTTTGAATCAGAAATAAATTTTAAGACATTACTACAGTAATAAATATACCAAACTCTTATTTAAGAAGAAATAAAAAAATACATCCCTACTTTTTTTTTACTGCTGATGTTTAAAAGTCGTCGTAAGCCTGGAGGCATGGGACACTTTAAGTTGAAGTGGTTACATTTTTTTAGCCTGGAGGGTTGTAATGAAACTCAAATTTCTTTAAAATTTGAGTTTCAACAAATTTTCAAACGTCTTGAAAATTTGTTTTTTTTTACCCTCTCTAATATTTATCCTTATCACAGTCTAGCACTCAGTAAAAACTGTTTCTAAACATTTCCTTTACTTACTGTAATTATAAAATAGTTTATTTAACTATAACAACCTATAAATAAAAATTTTCTTTGGCATACACATTTTTCAGTACGGTAAACAAGCAAATTTGCGACAACTTGCATTTGAAAGAAATTTTTTTATTGCAGCAGAAATTTGAAATGGTTTGGAAAAAATATATTTTCTTTCGTAAATTATTCATAGAACTTCCGTTAAATATATGCTCATTGTAGAAATATATCTTAGTTCGTAGACATTAGAATTATATTTTTATAATGATAACAGTTAAACACGTTTTTTCTAGACTATAATTCTTAAAGACATCTTAATTCAAAAGTTATATTGAACTTTCTGAAATATCAAACTTTTATTTTTTTTCCTGGAGGTGCCTTTCAAAAGAGCCTTTTTTTGTCAAACAAACAGAAAAATAACACATTCGCAAATACTGAAAGTGTTTTTCGCGTTTAAAAAAATAGCATTTTGAAAGATTGAAAAAAAATAGCAATTTGTTTGCAATGATGTATTAAAATGTAAACATTGCTGAATTTGTGAAGTTGCTGTTTTTCCATATAAATCAATAAAAATATACATTGCATTCATAGACTTCAACTGCAATATTTATTTGAGCAAATAAAAACTATTCATCACTTTTTTTGCCTTTTTATTAGAGAAAACATATTTATTCAGTGTTTGGGAAGATTCAACGAAACTCTATAATAAAATAAACACGAGAAGTAATTTTTCGTCTTTTGAGAGGGTGTTTTTGCTTGATTGTTAAAACTGTATAGATGTACAGTCTGTATAGTCCTAATAAAAAAAATGTTGTGCTAAAAAAGTGTAAATTTAACAAATATATTTTTGTGGTCCGTTAATACAAGGTTCAATTTAAATAATTGTATAAAATTTATAAATTTGTGGTTAATTGTTTTAAATAATTTCGAAAGATTAAATTATATCTTTTCTTGTAAATAATTTTTTCAGCATATTTTGCTCTTTTTCTTAAGCATTAAAATGATTTTTTAAAATTGTATTATGAACTTATAGGAATAGCTATACATTGCAGATTTATTGTCACTTTAAACATTTTACAAAGGCCTCAAAGACAAATTTTGATTTTAACTAATTTAACCAGAACTTGTATTTGTTCAATAAATTTCATCTTTCAAAAGTTATGAAATAAATGAATAAATATATAGTTTAATAAATGAATTTTATTTTTGGGATTTCAAATAAAAATAATAAAATTATTTAACTAAATATTGGGTAAATCGTTTTTAATAAAATATTCATTTTCTTTTTGATATATGACCCTAATTACATAACAATTAACAACAAATTCCACAAATTTATAAATTTTATATATTTATTTATTATTGAACCTTGTATTAACCGAGAGCAGAAATATCTAAAAAAAATTTACACTTTTTTAGTAAGACATTTTTATTATCCATCTATACATTTTCAACAATCAAGCAAAAAGATTTTGAAAGAAGAAAAATTACGTCTCATGTGTATCGTTCAAACATTGAATAAATATGTTTTCTCCAATAAAAAGGAAAGAGGTGATAAATACTAGTAGTTCTTATTTGCCCAAATAACAGATTGCAGTTAAAGTCTATGAATGCAATGTCTACAAAAAAAAATATTTTTCTTCATTTGTAAAGGAAAACAGCATTTTCACGAAATCAGTAATGTTTACATTTTAATCATCATAGCAAACATATTGTTTCTTTTTGTCCAATCTTTCAAAATGCTATTTTTTTAAACGTGAAAAACATTTTCAGTATTTGCGAACGTTTTAGTTTTCTGTTTATTTTTATAAAAAATGCTCTTTTGAAAGGCACCCCCTAGAAAAAAAATAAAAGTTTGATATTTCAGAAAGTTCATTGCAACTTTTGAATTAAGATGTCTTAGTCTAGAAAAAACATGTTTAAATGTTATCATTATAAAAATATAATGACGAACTTGTCTACGAACTAAGATATATTTCTACAACGAACATATATTTAACGTTGTTTCTATAAATAATATACGAAAGAAAATATATTTTTTCAAAATAGTTAAATTTTTGCTACAATAAAAAAAATTCTTTCGAATGCTAGTTGTCGCAAAATTGCTTGTTTACCATGCAGAAAAATGTGTATTCCAAAGAAAAGTTTTATTTATAGGTCGTTATAGTTAAATAAACTATTTTATAATTACAGTTAAGTAAAGGAAATGCTTAGAAACAGTTTTTACTCAGTGCTAGACTGTGTTAAAGATAAATATTAGAGAGGGTAAAAAAGACAAATTTTCAAGACTAGAAAAGAAATTTGAGTTTCATTACAACCCTCCAGGCAAAAAAGCTGTAACCACATCAACTTAAAGTTTCCCATGCCTCCAGGCTTACAACGACTTTTAAAACGTCAGCTGTAGCAAAAAAAGACGGGATGTATTTTTTTATTTCTTTTTAAATAAGAGTTTGGTATATTTATTACTGTAGTAATGTCTGACAATTTATTTCAGATTCTAAAACATTTTTTTTTCTCGTGCTGCAAATTTCAGCAAACAAAGAAAGGTTTTAAATGTATAACATTAGATACCCATTAAGAATAGTCAAAATTTTAATTAAAAATGTGGGTTTTTTTATATTTTACGATGATTAACAAATTGAGAAATACTTTACCGAAAAATTTCAGAGCAACTTATTTATAATAGAGTTGATTAAATTTAATTAGGTTATCCTAAAATTATCACCCTTCTGTGTTAGTTAATGTTACACATCAAATAAAAAATGCGTATTTTATTAAAAACGATTTGCCCAATATGTAGTTAAATAATTTTATTATTTCATTTTGGAATACCAAAAAGAAAATTCATTTATGTAACTGTTAGTAAGATGCAATCTTGTAAGCAAATAGAAGTTCCTGGTTAAATTGGTTAAAATCAAAATTTTTCTTTGATGCCCTTATAAAGTGTTTAAAATGACAATAAATCTTCGATGTATGAGAATGCATATAATTCGATAATACAATTTTTATAACAGTGTGTGACAAATGACAACAAATACATTTGTAGCAAAAGGCAATAAATCTGTAGCCACATGGCAATTGAATAGCTATGCCTATAAGCTCATAATACAATTAAAAAATCATTTTATTGTTTAAGTAAAATGATAAAATATGCTGAAAAAAATAAATTGCAAGAAAATGTTTGATTTAATCTTTCAAAATTACTTAAAATAATTAACAAAAAATTCAACAAATGTATAGATTTTATACATATATTTATAATTAAAAATTGTATTAACGGAAAACAAAAATATTTTTTAAAAATTGCACTTTTTTAGCAAAACATTTTTATTGCCAGGACTATACAGGCTATACATTATCAGGCCATGCATCTTTAGATTTGTAACAATCAAGCAAAAAACATCTTCTCGAAAGATGAAAAATTACGCTTCAAGTTTATTTTATTACAGAGTTTCGTTGAATCTTCAAATCTCTGAATAAACATGTATGGGGGAAAAAAAGGGAAAAACATTAAAGGGAAAAAAACATAAAAATAAAAGGGGAAAAAAAGTGATAAACAGTTTTTATTTGCTCAAATAAATATTGCAGTTAAAGTCTATGAATGCAATGCTGACCAAAAAAAATATTTTTCTTGATTTGTAAGGAAAAACAGCAACTTCGCAAAATCAGTAATATTTACATTTTAATACATCATTGCAAAGAAATTGGGGTTTTTTTCCATCCTTCAAAAATTTTAATTACCAGGACTATACATCTATACATTTTTTACAGTCAATCAAAAATATCCTCTCCAAAGATGAAAAATTATTTCTCACATTTATTTTATTACAGAGTTTCGTGGAATCTTCTAATTTCTGAATAAATATGTTTTTCCAATAAAAAGGGGGAAAAAGTGATAAACAGTTTTTATGTGCACAAAGAAATATTGCAGTTAAAGTCTATGAAGGCAATGTTTACAAAAAAAAAATTTTTTCCTTGATTTGTAAAGGAAAACAGCAACTTCACAAAATCAGCAATGTTTACGTTTTAATACATCAGTGCAAACAAATTGTTTTTTGTTCAATCTTTAAAAACGTATTTTTTTAAACGCGAAAAACATTTTCAGTATTTGCGAATGTGTTAATTTTCTGTTTATTTTAACAAAAAAATGCACTTTTGAAAGGCAACCCCTAGAAAAAAAATAAAAAGTTTGATATTTCAGAAAGTTCATTGCAACTTTTGAATTAAGATGTCTCAGTCTAGAAAAAACATGTTTAAATGTTATCATTATAAAAATATAATACTATTGTCTACGAACTAAGATATATTTCTACAATGAACATATATTTAACGTTGGTTCTATAAATAATATACGAAAGAAAATATATTTTTTCAAATTAGTTAAATTTTTGCTACAATAAAAAAATTTCCTTTCGAATGCAAGTTGTCGCAAAATTACTTGTTTACCGTGCAGAGAAATGTGTATTCCAAAGAAAAGTGTTATTTATGGGTCGTTATAGTTAAATAAACTATTTTATAATTACAGTTAAGAAAAGGAAATGTTTAGAAACAGTTTTTACTGAGACTTTACAAGACAGTGATAAAGATAAATATTAGAGTGGGTAAAAAGACAAATCTTCAAGACTGGAAAAGAAATTTGAGTTTCATTACAACCCTCCAGGCTAAAAAATGTAACCACATCAACTTGAAGTTTCCCATGCCCCCAGGCTTACGGCGACTTTTAAAACATCAGCAGTAAAAAAAAACGAAGAGATGTATTTTTTTTTATTTCTTCTTAAATAAGAGTTGGTATATTTATTGCTGTAGTAATGCTTAACAATTTATTCTCAGATTCAAAAACATTTTGTTCTCGTGCTACATATTTCAGTCAACAAAAAAAATGTTTCTAGTACTTAACGTTACATACCCATAAACAATAGTCAAAGTTTTAATTTAAAAATGTGTCTTTTTATATTTTATGATCATTAGCAAATTGAGAAATACTTTACCGAAAAAGTTTCAGAGCAACTAATTTATAATGGAGTTGATTAAGTTTAATTAGGTCATCCGAAAATTTATGAATCATCATCTGTCTGTATTAGTGTTGCACATCAAATAGAAAATGTATATTTATTAAAAACTTTTGCCCAATATGTAGTTAAATAATTTTACTGTTTCAGTTTGGAATCCCAAAAATCATATTGATTTTTATAATTATAGGTAAAATGCAATCCTGTAAAAAAATACAAGTTCCTGGTTAAATTAGTTAAAATCAAAATTTGTCTTTCATGTCTTTATAAAGTGTTTAAATTGACAATAAATCTTCGATGTATGAGAATGCCTATAATTTCATAATACAATTTTTATAACAATGTGTGACAAATGACAATAAATACATTTGTAGCAAATGACAATAGCATAGCATTTGTATAGCTATGCCTTTAAGTTCATAATACAATTAAAACATCATTTTATTGTTTAAGGAATATGACAAAATATACTGAAAAAATGAATTACTAGATAAGATTATTGATTTAATCTTTGGAAAATATTTAAAACAATTAGCAACTAATTCTATAAATTTATAAATTTTATATATTTATTTATTATTGAACCTTGTATCAAAGGACCACAGAATTATCTTTAATAATTTGCCCGTTTTTACAAAAACATTTTTATTACCAGAACTTAGACTATACATTATGAGAGTATACATCTATACATTTTAACAATCAAGCAAAACATCCTCTTAGAAGATGAAAAATTACGTCTCAGGTTTATTTTATTTCAGAGTTTCGTTGAATCTTTCCCTCTCTGAATAAATATGTTTTCACCAATAAAAAGGAAAAAAAGTGATAAACAGTTTTTATTTGCTCAAATAAATACTGAGTTAAATTCTATGAAAGAATGTTTACAAAAAAATGTTTATCTTGATTTGTAAAGGAAAATCAGCAACTTCACAAAATCAATAAATGTTTACATTTTAATACATCATTACAAACAAATTGGTTTTTTTTTTTTTTTTTTTTGTTTAATCTTTCAAAAAATATTTTTAGATTCAAAAAACCTTTTCAGTATTTGCGAATGTGTTACTTTTCTGTTTATTTTAACAAAAAATTCTCTTTTGAAAGGCAACTCCTAAGAAAAAAAAAGAAAAGTTTGCTATTTCAGAAAGTTCAATGCAACTTTTGAATTAAGATGTTTTAAAAGAACATAGTCTAGAAAAAATTTGTTTAAGTGTTATCATTATAAAAATATAATACTAATGTCTACGAATGAAGATGTATTTCTACAATGAGCATATATTTAACGTTGGTTCTATGAATAATATACGAAAGAAAATATATTTTTTCCAAAACATTTCAAATTTCTACTACAATAAAAAATTTCTTTTCAAATGCTAGTTGTCGCAAATTTGCTTGTTTACTGTACTGAAAAATGTGTATGCCAAATAAAATGTTTATTTATAGGTCGTTATAGTTAAATAAACTATTTTATAATTACAGTAAGTGAAGGAAATGTTTAGAAACAGTTTTTATTGAGTGCTAGTCCGTGATAAAGATAAATATTAGAGGGGGTAAAAAAGACAAACTGTCAAGACTGGAAAAGAAATTTTGAGTTTCATTACAACCCTCCAGGCTAAAAAATGTAATCACATCAACTTGAAGTTTCCCATGCCTCCAGGCTTACGACGGCTTTTAAAACATCAGCAGTAGAAAAAAAAAGTAAGGGATGTATTTTTTTATTTCTTCTTAAATTAGAGTTTGGTATATTTATTGCTGTAGTAATGTCTAACAATTTATTTCAGATTCAGAAACATCTTTTTTTCACGTGCTACATATATTAGCAAACAGAGAAATGTTTTAAGTATTTAACGTTAGATACCCATGAAAAATAGTAAAAGTTTTCATTTAAACTTTTAGAAAAAGTTTTAATTTTTAACTATAATTTCATAATACAATTTTTTTTTAACAATGTGTGACAATTGACAATAAATAGATTTGTAGCAAATGACAATAAATTTGTAGCCACATAGCATTTTTATAGTTATGCCTAAGTTCTTAATACAATTAAAAAATCATTTTATTGTTTATAGAAAATGACAAAATATGATGAAAAAATTAATTATTAGAAAAGATTTAATTTAATCTTCCGAAATTATTTAAAACAATTAACAAAGCAAATTCTACAAATTTATAAATTTTATATATTTATTTATTATTGAACCTCGCATTAACGAACCACAAAAATATTTTTTAAAATTTGCACTTCTTTAGCAAAACAGTTTTATTACCAGGACTATACATTATCAGACAACACATCTATGCATTTTTAACAATCAAGCAAAAATATCCTCTTCAAAGATGAAAAATTATTTCTCAAGTTTATTTTATTAAAGAGCTTCCTTAAATCTTCCCAAACACTGAATAAATATGTTTTTTCCAATAAAAAGGGATAAAAGTGATAAATAGTTTTTATTTGCCCAAATAAACATTGCAGTTAAAATCTATGAAAGCAATGTTTCCAAAAAATATTTTCCTTGATTTGTAAGGAATAAAATAGCAACTTCACAAAATCAGTAAGGTTTACATTTTAATACATCATTGCAAATAAATTGGTTTTTTTTTGTTCAATTGTACGAAATGCTATTTTTTGAAAACGTGAAAAACATTTTCAGTATTTGCGAATGTGTTAGTTTCCTGTTTATTTTAACAAAAAATGCTCTTTTGAAGGGCAGCTACCAAGAAATTGATATTTCAGAAAGTTCAAAGTAACTTTTGAATTAAGATGTATTAGTCTAGAAAAAACATGTTTAAGTGTTATCTTTATAAAAATATAATACTCATGTCTACGAACTAAGATATATTTCTACAATGAGCATATTTTTAACGTTGGTTCTATGAATAATTTACGAAAGAAAAAATATTTTTTCCAAAACATTTAAAATTTTTCCTAAATAACAAAATTCTTTAAAATGCAAGTTGTTGCAAATTTGCTTGTTTACCACACTGAAAAATGCGTATTCCAAAGAAAATTTTATTTATAGGTCGTTATAGCTAAATAAACTATTTTATAATTACAGTAAGTGAAGGAAATGTTTAGAAGCAGTTTTTGACTGCTAGACTGTGATAAAGATAAATATTAGCGGGGTAAAAAAGACAAATTTTCAAGACTGGAAAAGAAATTCGAGTTTCATTACAACCCTCCAGGCTAAAAAATGTAACCACATCAACTTGAAGTTTCCCATGCCTCCAGGCTTACGGCGACTTTTAAAACATCAGTAGTAGAAAAAAAAGAAGGGATGTATTTTTTTTATTTCTTCTTAAATAAGAGTTTGATATATTTATTACGGTAGTAATGTGTAACAATTTATTTCAGATGAGAAATATTTTTTTTTCTCGTGCTACATATTTTAGCAAACGAAGAAATGTTTTAAGTACTTAGCATTAGATGCACGTTAAGAATAGTCAAAGTTTCAATTTAAAAATGTGTTTTTTTTTAGTTCACACTCTCCCTATATATATTATGTTCAAATTTTTAATCGTTAAAAAAATACTTTTTATTCATCCACTCTAGTTCAAATACATTTTTTTGAACTTGTAGTGGAATGGCACTTGATGTTAATACAGTTTTCTCAAATATTAATTCATTAATTAAATTTAATTAACTAATTTTAGTTTTTTTAGATTTAAGTTGCATGTATCTAATAATAGATGGCACCAGATGTAAGAGGAAAATTTCAACTTTATTTTTTGTAGAACTTTTTTGCATTAGAGTGAAAAAGAAGTAGGAATTGACTTCAAAATTTTTTTTTATATTACTTGTTATATTTTATGATCATTAGTAAATTGGAATATACTTTACAGAAAAATTTCAGAGCTATTAATTTTAATAGAGTTGATTAAGTTTAATTGGGACATCCTTAAATTTGTAAAACATCATCTTTCTGTGTTAGTGTTACGCATCAAATAGAAAATGTATGTTTTATTATAAACTTTGGTCAAATATGTAGGTAAATAATTTCATTATTTTAGCTTGGAGTCCCAAAAATGAAATTCATTTATGTAACTGCAGGTAAGATGCAATTTTGTAAACAAATACAAGTTCCTGGTTAAATTAGTTAAAATCAAAATTTGTCTTTGATGCATTTATAAAGTGTTTAAAATGACAATAAATCTTCGATGTATGAGAATGCCTATGATTTCATAATACAATTTTTATAACAATGTGTGACAAATGACAATAAATACATTTGTAGTAAATGACAATAAATTTATAGCCACATAGAATTTGTATAGCTATGCCTATATGTTCATAATACAATTAAAAAACCATTCGTTTATGGAAAATGACAAAATATGCAGAAAAAAATAAATTATAAGAAAAGATTTGATTTAATTTTTGGAAAATATTTAAAATAACTGACAAAATATTCCCCAAATGTATAAATTTTATACATATATTTATAATTAAATTTTGTATTAACAGACCACAAAAATATATTTTTTTAATTTGAACTATATTAGCACACCATTTTTATTACCAGGACTATACAGATTATACATTATCAGACTATAAATCTATGTATTTTTATAATCAATCAAAAACATCCTGTCAAAAGAAGAAAAATTAAGTCTCAAGTTTGCTTTATTATAGTTTCGCTAAATCTTTCAATATCTGAATAAATATGTTCTCTTCAATAAGAGGAAAAGAAGTGATAAATAGTTTTTATTTGCTCAAATAAATATTTCAGTTAAAGTCTATGAATGCAATGTTTACAAAAAAAATATTTTTCTTGATTTGCAAAAGAAAAAAACAACTTCACAAAATCAGTAATGTTTTCATTTTAATACATCATTGCAAACAAATTGCTTTTTTTTTTTCAATCTTTCAAAATGCTATTTTTTAAACGCGAAAAACATTTTTCTGAATTTGTGAATGTGTTAGTTTTCTGTTTATTTTCACAAAAAATGCTCTTTAGGAAAGGCACCCTGAGGAAAAAAAAATAAATGTTTGATATTTCAGAAAGTTCAATGCAACTTTTGAATTGGGATGTTTTAAAAGAACACAATATAGAAAAAACGTGTTTAACTGTTATCATTATAAAAATATAATTCTAATGTCTACGAACGGAGATATATTTCTACAATGACCATATATTTAACGTAGGTTCTAAGAATAATTTACGAAAGAAAATATATTTTTTCCAAAACATTTCAAATTTCTATTGCAATAAAAACTTTTTTTCAAATGCAAGCCGTCGCAAATTTGCTTGTTTACCGCACTGAAAAATGTGTATGCTAAAGAAAATTTTTATTTATAGGTCATTATAGTTAAATAAACTATTTTATAATTACAGTAAGTAAAGGAAATGTTTCGAAACAGTTTTTACTGACTGCTAGACTGTGATAAAGATAAATATTAGAGGGGGTAAAAAAGACAAATTTTTAAGACTGGAAAAGAAATTTGAGTTTCATTACAATCCTCCAGGCTAAAATATGTAACCGCACCAACTTAAAGTTTCCCTTGCCTCTAGGTTTACGACGACTTTTAAAACATCAGCGATAAAAAAAAAAAAAACAGAAGGGATGTATTTTTTATTTCTTCTTAAATAAGAGTGTGGTATATTTATTACTGTAGTAATGTTTAACAATTTATTTTGGATTCAGAAACATTTTTTTCTCGTGCTACATATTTTCAAACAAAGAAATGTTATAAGTATTTAGAGTTAGATACCCATTAAAAATTGTCAAAGTTTTATTTTAAAAATGTGTTTTTTACATTTTATGATCATTAGCAAATTGGAAATATTTTACCGAAAAATTTCAGGGCAACTAATTTATAATAAAGTTGATTAAGTTTACTTAGGTCATCCTTTGCAAACAACCACCAACCAGAAAACTTAATTCGGAAAACTAAATTTTTTAATGACCAATTGAAAAATAAATCCATTTTCAAAGTGGGGTAATATTATTTTATAGAAAACTGTAAAAAATTTCACCCCTGAAGAAAATAAAATAAAAAGCGAATGAGATATTATTTTAAGCATTAAAACATAATAAACACTAAAAAATATAATTTATGTTTGATATACAAATTCACATATTTCCATTGATTTTATTATAAATCTAATAAATCGGAATTGAATTAAATCTATCATATAATCATTCATCATAATTAATAAAATAAAATTGTATTATTAATTCTATTTGGCGTTATCAGTAGAAATAGAAGATTTTTTTCTTTCTCAACATTTTTTTTCATTTAACAATTATATGAAAAATAAACAAGATTAGTATATGGATTAACAAATTTTCAATACCGTAATTTTATTTTTTCTTTACAATGTAATATATTATAATTTAATGTGACTTAAGAAGCAAATGTATTATAATTGTATCATATTTTTATAAATTGGTTTTAATAAAATAAAATTAATTGAATTTTATTTTTAACATACTATTATCACTTCCTTGTGCGTGTAGCTGATATGACTCCTTGCAATTTTGCGAATGAAAATGTGTTACCGAAATTTTAAATGAACAATCCCCTGGCACACAGATTTAGCTTAACGAACTTCCGGCATACCAATGTTACACCACGTCACAGTGCCTATAGCTGGGTTGTCCCACTGCAATATAATAATGATGATGGATGAAGATATGTATACACGCAATGGCAAGAATATAGAAATTTTGATAAAATTAGAAAGAGGAGTCGGGGTGGAAATTGGAACACTTATTTATATAGATCTGGGGTGAAGAGTACAACAAGGGTTTTAGAAATTGAGCGGTCATGTATGAAAATATAAAAAACCAATTTTCAAAATTCACTTTTAACATTTCGATGACTGAAAAAAAAAGATACCATTTTTTTCATCGAACAGTTTAAGAATTTATAATAAAGGGAGATTATATAATTATGATTATAACTGATATGAAAGGTGGATATATATATATTATACGACATTACGTTGGTGTATAATATTTATATAAAATATACAATGGAAAATATTGGGTTGACAAGAAAGTAATTTCAGTTTTCACCATTTAAGTTCATGGTAAAACCTAAACCTATTTTCTGGCCAACCCAATAGTATTTGTTATGCACAACAATTACAATGAGCATCCTATTAAAACAATGAATGACAGAGAGTAAATTAAATATGGGAGTTAGTTGATGAAGCCAAACAAAACATTTGTACAGCATATTTATACTTTGTAAATATAATCCCCTTGACTGCATGCCCAACAAGGCTATTCCAGCCTGCTTTCGTCTTGCTTACAAAAGAGTTTGATGGAAGACACACAAAACACGTTGATTTTTGATATGATATTTAACAGTTAATGTTTTCGTATTATAAACACGTGTCCCAAAAGTTTATTAATATTTCCTCACATGAAAATAAACGAAAAGCACGTGTCAAAGATAACAACAAATAAATCTAAATCTCTTACGAAATCAAAATATAAAATTTAAGATTGCCAGTTGAACGCACGATACATTTCAATATTTCACGAATAACTGCTCTATTTCGGTGAAATTGCCCCCATTTACATACTGATTTATCCTTTTACGAAAATAATAAATGCATATTTATGAAAGGGAAGATAATAATAAACAAAAAGATAATTCGTATTTGTTCTTCGCTTTGGTTCTTCACTCCCCGTGAAAACTTCTCTCTCTAAAAAAGCACGAAAACCATCCAAACCTAGCAGAAATAAATAAAATAAAGTAAAGGCATCTATAAAGAATGCCGGGTATTTTCGCACCGAACATTTTAAAATCAAATCACGTTTATTTGAATTTCAGTGTTGGCTGCATTTTTAGTGGCCAAAGTGCTTTCCGAATGCGTTTTGGCTCACAGAAGTGAAGACTGAATTTTCCGAAACCTTTCAGGCGAGCGCTTATTTTCTTTTATTTTTGTGACTGCCTAAATTCTAACTCCTCCACTTTTTCTCAGTGGAGTTTTTAAGCTCCTGCAAAATGTAGGAGAGAGAGAGTAGGAAACTTGGTCTTCCTCTCTCCTGTATAAAGTGTAGGTGGCGCATCTCCAAGCTAATATCCCGTCCCTAAAAAAAATAAGTTTTTTTTTTAAATTTCTTCTGCAAGTTTTCGATTTGCATTTTTACAGAATGTTCTTGAGGAAGCCTCTCCCTTGGTATGCAGAACCGGTTTACGGTCGACCTGTTCTTAAGCACTGAATTTTCACTCCCCCTGGAAATAAATCAAATTACAATCACTAAGTGGCGACTTTTTGATCCGCTTGTTGTTCGAACCATGCCGTTGGATGGGAAAAAACGTAAGTTGAAAATGAATTCTTTATTATGTGGATGAGGATTTTGTAATGGATGGAATTTACAATATCAGTAAAATTTAGTCGAAGAATCATTTATCACTACTTGTTTATTTGTTAATTCTATCATGACCACCACGTAAAAAATGGAGTTAAATTGAGTTTTTAATCTATAAGATATAACAGTTAATAAAAATGAATTAAAAATTGTTTTCTACTATTAAGGTAGAGTGGGATATTTTTTTTAAGGAATATTCCTTATGAGACTTTTCTTGTAGAACTATTTCATGGCTGACCTGCCAGCGGGGCAATGGATGTATGCAGTGGTACGGAATCCAGATTAAAACGTAGGTCTCGGTCTAATAGGATCGTAGAGCGCTATGGGGTAGTGTTACTCGCATCTATAGCATATCTTCAATTTACACATGCCCCCTGGGTATTGCTAAATGTGTAACAGCGGTGCAGCCCTTGCTTATGACATAAAGATTAACCGTCTCTGTATTGCCAGCTGCATTAAAACAACAACTACTCAGCAGGTAATGTTTTCCTATTATAAACACGTGGCACAGAAGTTTATTAATATATCCGAACATGAAGACAAAAAGCACGTGCCAAAGATATCAACAAATAAATCTAAACCTCTTATGAAATCAAAGTAGAAGACTTATGATTGCCAGTTGAACGCATAATACATTTCAACATTTCACGAATAACTGCTCTATTCCTGCAAAATTGCCCCCCCCCCTAAAGATGTTGATTTATCCTTTTACAAAAATAATAAATGCATTTATATGAAAGGGATAATAAAAATAAAAAAAAGAGAATTCGTATTTGTTCTTCGCTTTGGTTCTGCACTTACCGTGAAATCTTCTCTCCCCCCAAAAAAAAGCACGAAAACGAGCCAGAAATAGCAGAAATAAATAAAATAAAATAAAGAAAAGGCATCTATAAAGTATGCCGGGTATTTTCGCACCGAACATTTTAAAATCAAATCACGTTTATTTGAATTTCAGTGTTGGTTGCATTTTTAGTGGCCAAAGTGCTTTCCGAATGAGGTTTGGCTCACAGAAGTGAAGACTGAATTTTCCGAAACCTTTCAAGCGAGCGTTTATTTTCTTTTATTTTTTGTGACTGCCCAAATTCTACCTCCTCCACTTTTGCTCAGTGGAGTTTTAAGCTCCTGCAAAATGTAGGAGACAGAGAGAGTAGGAAACTTGGTCTTCCTCTCTCCTGTATAAAGTGTAGGTGGCGCATCTTCAAGCTAATATCCCGTCCCTAAAAAAAATTGGTTTTTTTTTATTTCTTCTGCAAGTTTTCGATTTGCATTTTTACAGAATGTTCTTGAGGAAGCCTCTCGCTTTGTATGCAGAGCCGGTTTGCTCTCGACCTGTTCCTAAGCACTGAATTTTCACTCCCCCTGGAAATAAATCAAATTACAATCACTGACTGGCGACTTTTTGATTTGTTTGTTGTTTGAACCATGCCGTTGGAAGGAAAAAATAAAAGTAAGTTGAAAATGAATTCGTTATTACGTGGATGATGATTTTGTAATGGATGGGACTTACAAGATCAGTAAGTAAGTTAGTGAAAGTTAGTAGAGGAATCATTTCTCGTTACTTGTTTATTTTTTAATTCTTGACCACCATATAAGAAAACGTGTTAAATTGACTATTTTATTATTTATAAGATATACCTGAAAAGGAATTTTAACCTATTTTTATTAACTAACTATTAAAGCAGAACAAAAAATGAATTCGTTATTATATGAATGATGATTTTGCAATTGATGGGAACATACATGATTAGTAAAATGGAGTCGTGGTAGCATTTCTCATTACTTGCTTATTTTTTAATTCTAAGAATATATATCATGGCACCCAAGATATTTGTTAATTCGAAAAATATATATCATGACCGTGAAAAATTGAATTAAATTGACTTTTTTTAAGTATGTTTATTAAGTAACTATTAAGGCAGAACGGAAGTTGAAAATGAATTCGTTATTATGTGGATGATGATTTTGTAATGGATGGAACATACAAGATCAGTAAAATTTAGCCGATGAATCATTTCTCATTACTTTCTGGTTAATTCTAAGAAATATATAAATTATAACCATCAAGTGAAAAATTGACTTAAAAATAATGAGTTTTCTTATGAATTTTAGTTTATTAATATATAAGATATAACTGAAAACTTATTTTTATTAACTAACTGTTAAGGTAGAGCGGAATATTTATTTTTGATGTATATTCCTTATGAGTTTTCGCTTTGCAGGTAGAGCTATTGCATGGCTGACCTGCCAGCGGTGGCATGTAATGTTTGTAGTGGTTCGGAATCCACTTTAAACCATAGGTCCCGGTCTAATAGGATCGTACAGCGTTATGCTATTAGTGTTAAGTGCATCTATAGCATATCTTCAAACTACACATACCCCATTGGGTAGTGCTACATGGTTATCAGCGGTGCAGCCCTTGCTTATGGCACAAAGATTAACTGTTTCCGCATTGCCAGCTTCATTAGAACAACAACAACTTAGCAAGTAAGGTTTTCCTATTACAAACCCGCACCACAAATGTTTGTTAATATTTCCGCACATGCAAATAAACGAAAAGCACGTGTCAGATATAAAAACAAATAAATCTAAACCTCTTACGAAATCAAAATACAAGAAGATCTATGATAGCCATGAACGCCAGTTGAACGCATGATACATTTCCACATTTCACGAATAACTGCTCTATTTCAAGGAAATTGCCCCATATAGAAGTTGATTTATCCTTTTACAAAAATAATAAATGCATATATATGAAAGGGATAATAATAATAAATAAAAAAGAGAATCTATATTTGTTCTTCTCTTTGGTTATGCACTTACCGTAAAAACTTCTATCTCCAAAAAAAAGCACGAAAACCAACCAAAAATAGCAGAAATAAATAAAATAAAGGAAAGGCATCTATAAAGAATGCCGGGTATTTTTCGCACCGAACATTTTAAAATCAAATCACGTTTATTTGAATTTCAGTATTGGCTGCATTTTTAGTGGCCAAAGTGCTTTCCGGATGCGATTTGGCTGACAGAGTGAAGATTGAATTTTCCGAAACCTTTCAGGCGAGCGCTTATTTTCTTTTATTTTTGTGACTGCCCAAATTCTACCTACTTCCACTTTTGCTCAGTGGAGTTTTAAGCTCCTGCAAAATGTAGGAGAGAGAGAAGGAAACTTGGTCTTCCTCTCTCCTGTATAAAGTGTAGGTGGCGCATCTTCAAGCTAATATCCCGCCCTCCCAAAATAAGTAGTTTTTTTTTGGTTCTTCTGCAAGTTTTCGATTTGCATTTTTACAGAAGAATGTTCTTGAGGAACCTTCTCGCTTTGTATGCAGAGCCGGTTTACGGTCGCCCTGTTCCTAAGCACTGAATTTTCACTCCCCTGGAAATAAATCAAATTACAATAACTGAGTGGCGACTTTTTGATCCGTTTGTTGTTTGAAAGATGCCGTTGGAAGAAGAAAATAAGTTGGAAATGAATTCGTTATTATGTGAATGATAATTTGTAATGGATGGAACATACAAGATTAGTAAAATTCTGTCGAAGAATCATTTCTCACTACTAGCTTCATTGTTAACTCTAAAAAATATATCATGTATAAAAATATATCATACCACCACGTGAAAAATTGAGTTAAATTGACTTTTTTAATCTATTAGATATACCTGAAAATAAATTTTAATCTATGTTTATTAAGTAATCATTAAGGCGGAACGAAATATATGTTTTTAAGGAATGTTGCTCATGAGATTTCACTTTCCATGTAGAAATGTTTCATGGCTAACTGTTCCTAAACGCTGAATTTTCATTCGCCGATGCAAATTAAATTCTTTATCACTGGGTGCGATAAGTTTCGGGTTCAAGTACTTAAATAAGTACGGATTAAATTTCGAGTACGGAAATAAATCAAATTACAATCACTGTCTGGCGAATTTTTGATCCGCTTGTTGTTGGAAATACGCCGTTGGAGGAAAAAAAATGTAAGTTGAAAATGAATTCGTTATTATGTGGATGATGATAATGGATGGTACATACAAGATCAGTAAAATTTAAAATAATTAAAAATAATCTTCTTTTCGTGAATTTTACTTTTTTAAAGTATACGGTATATCCGCAAAGAAATTTCAACCTATGTTTATTACCTAACTATTTAGTCAGGGTGGAATATTTCTTTTTTAGGAATATTCTTTCTTTTCAGATTTACCAATGCATGAAGTCAAGGATTAAAAAATGAATGGAAGATAGTAAATTAAATGTGAGAGTTAGTGAATGAAGCCAAAGAAATCATTTGTATGACATCGCTTGTGCTTTTAAAATATAACACACCTGACAAGATGACAACAGGTTGTTTCAGACCCCTTTCGTCTTTCTTACAAAATATTTTGGTGGAACACACACGCGAAAAAAATTGTTGATTTCTGATATGATTCTTAACTGGTGATGTTTTCATATTATAAACACGCGCCACAAAAATTTGTTTATATCTCCGTACTTGAAAATAAATGAAAAGCACGTGTCAAAGATAACAAAAAATCAATCTAAAACTCTTATGAAATCAAAATAGAAGACTTATGATTGCCAGTTGAACGCATGATACATTTCAACATTTCACGAATAACTGCTCTATTTCGGCGAAATTGCCCAAATCTAGATGTTGATTTATCCTTTTACAAAAATATTAAATGCATATCTATGAAAGGGATTATAATAACAAAAAAAAAAAAAATAGTCCGTATTTGTTCTTTGCTTTGGTTCTGCACTTACCGTGAAAACCTCTCTTCCAAAAAAAAAAAGCACGAAATCCGGCCAAAAATGGCGGAAATAAATAAAATAAAGGAAAAGGCATCTATAAAGAATGCCGGGTATTTTCGCACCGAACATTTTAAAATCAAATCACGTTTATTTGAATTTCAGTGTTGGCTGCATTTTTAGTGGCCAAAGTGCTTTCCGAATGCGTTTTGGCTCACAGAAGTAAAGACTGAATTTTCCGATACCTTTCAGGAGAGCGCTTATTTTCTTTTACTTTTGTGACTGCCCAAATTCTCCGCCTCCACTTTTGCTCAGTTTAGTTTTAAGCTCCTGCAAAATGTAGGAGAGAGAGTAGGAAACTTAGTCGTCCTTTATCTCCTGTATAAAGTGTGTAGGTGGTGCGTCTTCAAGCTAATATCCCGTTATCCCAAAAAAAGAAAGTTGCTTTTTTTTTAAATTTCTTGCGCAAGTTTTTGATTTGCATTTTTAGAGAATGGTTCTTGAGGAACCCTCTCGCTTTGTATGCAGAGCCGGCTTACGGTCGACTTGTTCCCAAGCACTGAATTTTCACTCCCCTGGAAATAAATCAAATTACAATCACCGAGTGGCGACTTTTTGATCCGCTTGTTGTTTGAACCATAGCGTTGGAGGGAAAAAAAATGTAAGTTGAAAATGAATTCGTTTTTATGTGGATGATAATGGGGATGGGAAATACAAGATCAGTAAAATAGTCAGCCATTTCTCAGTAATTGTTTACTTGTTAATTCAATATATATATATAAATAATGGCCACCACGTGCAGAATTGAGTTAAAATGACTTTTTAAATGTATAAGATATACCTGAAAATAAATTTTAACCTATGTTTATTAAGTAACCATTAAAGCGGAACGGAATATATGTTTTTAAAGAATGTTCCTCATGAGATTTCACTTTGCATGTAGAAATGTTTCATGGCTAACTGTTCCTAAACGCTGAACTTTCATTCTCCGATGCAAATTAAATTCTTTATCACTGGGTGCGATAAGTTTCGGGTTCGAGTACTTAAATAAGTACGGAGTAAATTTCGAGTACGGAAATAAATCAAATTACAATCACTGACTGGCGAATTTTTGATCCGCTTGTTGTTGGAAATACGCCGTTGGAGGAAAAAAAATGTAAGTTGAAAATGAATTCGTTATTATGTGGATGATGATAATGGATGGTACATACAAGATCAGTAAAATTTAAAATAATTAAAAATAATCTTCTTTTCGTGAATTTTACTTTTTTAAAGTATACGGTATATCTGCAAAGAAATTTCAACCTATGTTTATTACCTAACTATTTAGTCAGGGTGGAATATTTCTTTTTTAGGAATATTCTTTCTTTTCAGATTTACCAATGCATGAAGTCAAGGATTAAAAAATGAATGGAAGATAGTAAATTAAATGTGAGAGTTAGGGAATGAAGCCAAAGAAAACATTTGTACGACATCGCTTGTGCTTTTAAAATATAACACACCTGACAAGATGACAACAGGTTGTTTCAGACCCCTCTCGTCTTTCTTACAAAATATTTTGGTGGAACACACACGCGAAAACAATTGTTGATTTCTGATATGATTCTTAACTGGTGATGTTTTCATATTATAAACACGCGCCACAAAAATTTGTTTATATCTCCGTACTTGAAAATAAATGAAAAGCACGTGTCAAAGATAACAAAAAATCAATCTAAAACTCTTATGATATCAAAATAGAAGACTTATGATTGCCAGTTGAACGCATTATACATTTCAACATTTCACGAATAACTGCTCTAGTTCGGCGAAATTGCCCAAATCTAGATGTTGATTTATCCTTTTACAAAAATAAGAAATGCATATCTATGAAAGAGATTATAATAACAACAACAACAAAAAAAAAATAGTCCGTATTTGTTCTTCGCTTTGGTTCTGCACTTACCGTGAAAACTTCTCTCCCAAAAAAAAGCATGAAAACGAGCCAAAAATAGCAGAAATAAATAAAATAAAGAAAAGGCATCTATAAAGAATGCCGGGTATTTTTCGCACCGAACATTTTAAAATCAAATCACGTTTATTTGAATTTCAGTGTTGGCTGCATTTTTAGTGGCCAAAGTGCTTTCCGAATGCGTTTTGGCTCACAGAAGTGAAGGCTGAATTTTCCGAAACCTTTCAGGCGAGCGCTTATTTTCTTTTATTTTTTGTGAGTACCCAAATACTACTTTCTCCACTTTTGCTCAGTGGAGTTTTAAGCTCCTGCAAAATGTAGGAGACAGAGACAGTAGGGTACTGGCTCTTCCTCTCTCCTGTATAAAGTGTAGGTGGCGCATCTCCAAGCTAATATTCCTCCTCAAAAAAGAAAGCTGTTTTTTTTTATTTCTTCAGCAAGTTTTCGATTTGCATTTTTACAGAATGGTTCTTGAGGAACATTCTCTCTTTGCATGCACAGCCGGTTTACCTCGACCCGTCCCTAAGCACTGAATTTTCACTCCCCTGGAAATAAATCAAATTACAATCACTGAGTGGCGACTTTTTGATCCGCTTGTTGTTTGAGCCATGCCGTTGGAGGAAAAAAAATGTAAGTTGAAAATGAATTCGTTATTACGTGGATGATGATTTTGTAATGTTTGGAACTTATACGATCAGTAAAACAATGAAGTAAAACAGTAAGTCATGGAGTCATGAAATTATTTCTCATTACAGGTTTATTTGTTAATTCTAAATGAAACATGTAGCATGACAACTACTTAAAAAATTGAGTTAAATTGACTTTTTTTAATGTATAAGGTATACCTGAAAGGTAACTTTAATCTATGTTTTTTAACTAACTATCGTATTAAGGCAGGAGGGAAGTTGAAAATGAATTCGTTATTACGTGGATGATGATTTTGTAATGGATGGATCATACAAGATCAGTAAAATTTAGTCGAGGAACCATTTCTCATTACTTGGTTATTTGTTAATTCTAAAAAAAACACGATCATCCTGTGCAAAATTAACTTAACATTACCAGACTTTTATGAATTTTACATTTTTAATGTATAAAATAAGCCCGAAAAGAAATTCTAACCTATGTAACTAACCATTAAGACAGACTGTAAGTTGAAAATGAATTCGTTATTATATGGAAGACGATTTTGAAATGGATCTAATATTGTATGGCATGACTTGGTGAGTTTTGAATATGACAAACATCCTTGATTACAAAGCACAACAAGCTGCATACCAGGTTGTTGATTTCGTGATGATTACAAAAAGGTTCGATGGAACACATAAAACCAAACGCTTATTTCTGATACTATACTTAACAGGTACTGTTTTCATATTATAAACACAAGCCACAAAAGTTTGCTAATATTTCCGCCCTTGAAAATAAGCGAAAAGCACGTGTCAAATATAACAACAAATAAATCTAAACCTCTTACGAAATCAAAATACAAGAAGACCTATGATTGCCATGAACACCAGTTGAACGCATGATACATTTCCACATTTCACGAATAACTGCTCTATTTCAACGAAATTGCCCCATATAGAAGTTGATTTATCCTTTTACAAAAATAATAAATGCATATATATGAAAGGGATAATAATAATAAATAAAAAAGAGAATCTGTATTTGTTCTTCTCTTTGGTTATGCACTTACCGTGAAAACTTCTATCTCCAAAAAAAGCACGAAAACCAACCAAAAATAGCAGAAATAAATAAAATAAAGGAAAGGCATCTATAAAGAATGCCGGGTATTTTTCGCACCGAACATTTTAAAATCAAATCACGTTTATTTGAATTTCAGTGTTGGCTGCATTTTTAGTGGCCAAAGTGCTTTCCGAATGCGATTTGGCTGACAGAGTGAAGACTGAATTTTCCGAAACCTTTCAGGCGAGCGCTTATTTTCTTTTATTTTTGTGACTGCCTAAATTCTAACTCCTCCATTTTTTCTCAGTGGAGTTTCTAAGCTCCTGCAAAATGTAGGAGAGAGAGAAGGAAACTTGGTCTTCCTCTCTCCTGTATAAAGTGTTGGTGGCGCATCTTCAAGCTAATATCCCGTCCTCCCAAAAAAGTAGTTTTTTTTTTGTTTCTTCTGCAAGTTTTCGATTTGCATTTTTACAGAAGAATTTTCTTGAGGAACCTTCTCGCTTTGTATGCAGAGCCAGTTTACGGTCGCCCTGTTCCTAAGCACTGAATTTTCACTCCCCTGGAAATAAATCAAATTACAATCACTGAGTGGCGACTTTTTGATCCGTTTTTTGTTTGAATCATGCCGTTGGAAGAAGAAAATAAGTTGGAAATGAATTCGTTATTATGTGAGTGATGATTTGTAATGGATGGAACATACAAGATGAGTAAAATTCTGTCGAAGAATCATTTCTCACTACTAGTTTAATTGTTAACTCTAAAAAATATATCATACCACCACGTGAAAAATTGAATTAAATTGACTTTTTTAATCTATTAGATATACCTGAAAATAAATTTTAATCTATGTTTATTAAGTAATCATTAAGGCGGAACGAAATATATGTTTTTAAGGAATGTTCCTCATGAGATTTCACTTTGCATGTAGAAATGTTTCATGGCTAACTGTTCCTAAACGCTGAATTTTCATTCGCCGATGCAAATTAAATTCTTTATCACTGGGTGCGATAAGTTACGGGTTCGAGTACTTAAATAAGTACGGAGTAAATTTCGAGTACGGAAATAAATCAAATTACAATCACTGACTGGCGAATTTTTGATCCGCTTGTTGTTGGAAATACGCCGTTGGAGGAAAAAAATGTAAGTTGAAAATGAATTCGTTATTATGTGGATGATGATAATGGATGGTACATACAAGATCAGTAAAATTTAAAATAATTAAAAATAATCTGCTTTCCGTGAATTTTACTTTTTTAAAGTATACGGTATATCTGCAAAGAAATTTCAACCTATGTTTATTACCTAACTATTTAGTCAGGGTGGAATATTTCTTTTTTAGGAATATTCTTTCTTTTCAGATTTACCAATGCATGAAGTCAATGATTAAAAAATGAATGGAAGATAGTAAATTAAATGTGAGAGTTAGTGAAAGAAGCCAAAGAAAACATTTGTACGACATCGCTTGTGCTTTTAAAATATAAAACACCTGACAAGATGACAACAGGTTGTTTCAGACCCCTTTCGTCTTTCTTACAAAATATTTTGGTGGAACACACACGCGAAAAAAATTGTTGATTTCTGATATGATTCTTAACTGGTGATGTTTTCATATTATAAACACGTGCCACAAAAATTTGTTTATATCTCAGTACTTGAAAATAAATGAAAAGCACGTGTCAAAGATAACAAAAAATCAATCTAAAACTCTTAAGAAATCAAAATAGAAGACTTATGATTGCCAGTTGAACGCATGATACATTTCAACATTTCACGAATAACTGCTCTATTTCGGCGAAATTGCCCAAATCTAGATGTTGATTTATCCTTTTACAAAAATAATAAATGCATATCTATGAAAGGGATTATAATAACAAAAAAAAAAAAATCGTCCGTATTGGTTCTTCGCTTTGGTTCTGCACTTACCGTGAAAACTTCTCTTCCAAAAAAAAAAAAAAAAAATGCACGAAATCTAGCCAAAAATAGCAGAAATAAATAAAATAAAGGAAAAGGCATCTATAAAGAATGCCGGGTATTTTCGCACCGAACATTTTAAAATCAAATCACGTTTATTTGAATTTCAGTGTTGGCTGCATTTTTAGTGGCCAAAGTGCTTTCCGATGCGATTTGGCTGACAGAGTGAAGACTGAATTTTCCGAAACCTTTCAGGCGAGCGCTTATTTTCTTTTATTTTTGTGACTGCCCAAATTCAACTCCGCCTCCAATGGAGTTTTAAGCTTCTGGAAAATGTAGAAGAGAGAGTAGGAAACTTGGTCTTCCTCTCTCCTGCATAAAGTGTAGGTGGCGCATCTCCAAGCTAATATCCCGTACGCCCCAAAAAAAGGTTTTTTTTTTACATCTTCTGCATGTTTTCGATTTGCATTTTTACAGAATGTTTATTGAGGAACCTTCTCGCTTTGTTTTCAGAGCCGGTTTACGGTCGACCTGTTCCTAAGCACTGAATTTTCACTCCCCTGGAAATGAATCAAATTACAGCACTGAGTGGCGACTTTTTGATCCGCTTGTTGTTGGAACCATGCCGATGGAAGAAAGAAAATGTAAGTTGAAAATGAATTCGTTATTATGTGGATGATGATTTTGTAATGGAAGGGACTTACAAGATCCATAAAATTTAGTGGAGGAATCATTTTCCAATAATTATTTGTTGATTTAAAAAAAAAATATCTTGACTATCAAATGAAAAATTGAGTTAAATTGATTTTTTTAATGTATACGATATACCTGAAAAGAAATTTTAACCTATGTTTATTAACTAACTATTAAGGCAGAACGGAATATTCCTCCGTTTCGCTTTGCATGTAGAACTATTTCATGGCATGGCTGACCTGTTCCTAATCATTGAATTTTCTGTCGCTGAGTCAAATTATATTCTTTGGCGCACGGTGCCACTGGGGTTAGTATCCCGGCAGTGCTATAGCTGCTTGTAGTGATTCGGAACCCACTTTAAACCGTATGTTTCTGTCTTATATGACTGTAGAGCATTGGGTGGTCAACCCTACTCCGTAAAAATAAAATATCTGATGTTTCGGAATCTGCCAGTAGACAGACGGCCTTGGCCCATAATGGGGCTGTTCAGCCAATGAAGAAGTAGAAGAAGAAGATGCAAATTAAATTTCAATGACTACTCACGACTTTAGGAACTCACGAAGTTACACGATGGCATGACTTTATCTGTTTGATGTTTAAATCGTGCAACTGGAAAAGATATGAGTTGAGCATAATTTTATTGTTATGGATTATACCTTTGTTATGTATGGAGCACACATGGTCATTTTAATTTAGTTAGGGAATAATTTTTCTTTACTGATTCATTTGTTTCTTTATAAAATATCATTTCTATAGGAACATTATTTTTGTAAGGGCAGGAATAAACATGGTGGTTTAGTTAGAAAAATTAATTTATTTTAATCTGAAATTTAGGTAGAAAATCACTTTTCCTTATTGATTTAAATGTTCATTTTGAAAAAAACAAACCTTTATTGCTATAGGAATGATACGTTTGTAACGCTTGGGATATACATGGTCATTGAAATTAGGTAGAAAATCACTTCTCATTACTGATTTAATTGTTCATTTAAAAAAGTATTATTACTATACGGATGATACCTTGTGATATATGGAATATATAAGGTCCTTAAAATTTAGGTAGAAAATCACTTCTCATGACTGTTATAGTTGCTCATTTTGAAAGAAAAATGCTATAAGGATGATATCTTGCGATGCATGGAATATATATGATCATTAAATTGTAATGAATGAATCACTTCTCATAACTGTTTTTTTTTATTTTGAAAAACATATGATAAATTTATGGATGATCACTATAAAAATTACTAAATTGATTTAAAAAATAATCAGTGATCTATGAATTCATTTTTTAAAAATAATACGTACTTCAAAAGAAATTGTAGCTTGTATTTACTAACTAGCTATTCAACTACAATGGAATATTTTTTTTTTACAGAATATTTCTCACGTATTTACTTTTCATGCAGAATTAGTTTAGGTGGACTTGTTCTAAATCATTGATTTTTCAGTATTTAGAGCAATTTTAAACCTTTATTCATTTTGAAATAAATTTAAGTATCAATACCAGTATGTACACAATTCAGTAAATAAAATAGCTTAGTTGATGCATATCAAGTTTGTATGCATGAACTTGTGATAAGAAATAACTTTATCAAACTTCATTTATTTCTAGCGAAATGAATTTATTTCAGTTATTTCCTCAGATTTTTTCCTTATGGTCATCCTTCAAAAAAATAAAAACACGAATTATACCATAAAACTTACGAAAATACCACTCAAAATGCAATATACTTCTTGAAAGGAACCCCCTGAATCCCTTCTAAACTCTAAGATTTTAAAGAACTATTCTGTGTTTTATAACCGACACTAAAGCAAACGTTCTTCTGCTTCGGAAAGAAACAAATAAGACTCCAAAGTAAACACATAAATAAATATATCCAGTGCCCACCCCCTCCACAAAGAAGAAGAAAAAAAGAAGTTCCATTTTGATGGTGGAGGACTTCAAATGGAATACTTTCCAGCAATTCTTATTTCTGCTAGCACTGCTGACCCTATATTTCTTATCTATGATTTGTTATACTCATATTCGAAACAGAAAAGTTTAATATCTTTTCCTTCTCCTCTCGGCCCTTGATAGGCATGGAAAGTTGTGTTTTTATGATATCTGTCAGAAGTACACGTACCAGTCGTGTTATTGGCAGAAACAAAGCCACTTATCAAACTAACAGGACATCGTTTGCAGTGCCGAGAGAAGAATCTTCTTGCAGAAAAATATATATAAGTCCCGCCTCCCCTATTTTTCTTGGTATTGTTTCCTTGAAGTTTGTACCAGCCTCTGTGATATATTATTCGATGCTGAAATCGTCAAAATATATGTTGCCTCCTCGGTATATGTGGTGCACTATATTAAATCTAGGTGAAATTTATTGTACCATCATCCTGTTTGAAAGTGATGGAAGAGACAATCATAGAATTTGCTTGACAAAAACAAAGCACCCAGCTGATCATGAATTTTAATGCATATAATAAATTTTCAGTACATATGCTATCGATATTTGTGATTGAACCATATTCATATTGTTGATTGGATTCGACATATCACAATAATGGGGTACTGTTTAGTTTGAGAAACATTTAAAAAAATTGAAATCCACAATGATTAGATTTTAATATAGTATCAAATTAGCTTTCAAAACGTAAACTTAAATTTCACTACCATGGCATACATGAAAGCATAATTAACTTTAAAAAATTATATCTTCTTAATACTTATTATGGTGATAAAGCGAAGGTACAATTATGTCTTCAGTTTAATGTTAAAAATGATGGTACATTGATGTCACAATAAGATTCAAAGATAAGACAGCGCAGTTCAAATGATAGTAGTACTACATAGTCATATACTATATACGTTCAAAGCGATAGAACTTTTCAAGATGATGTTACACTAATTCACATTGATGCTCAAAGTGATAGTAAATAAATATCACATTAATGTTCAAAGAAATGATAAATCGATATTACATTAATGTTGTATTTTTATGATATCTGTCAGAAGTAGACTAACCAGTCGTGTTATTGGCAGAAACAAAGCCACTTATCAAACTAACAGGACATCGTTTGCAGTGCCGAGAGAAGAATCTTCTTGCAGAAAAATATATATAAGTCCCGCCTCCCTATTTTTCTTGGTATTGTTTCCTTGAAGTTTGTACCAGCCTCTGTGATATATTATTCGATGCTGAAATCGTCAAAATAAATGTTGCCTCCTCGGTATATGTGGTACACTATATTAAATCTAGGTGAAATTTATTGTACCATTATCCCTTTTTTCTTATTCTACTTCAGAATGATGGAAGAGACCATCATAGAATTTGCTTGACAAGAATAAAGCACATAGCTGATGATGAATTTTAATACAAATGATATATTTTCAATACATATGCCATCGATATTTGTAATTGAACCATAGTCACATTGATGTCTGGATTCGCCAGATCTCAATAATGGACAATTTGAGAAACATTTTTAAGATTGAAATCCTCAATGATTTTATTTTAATGGAGTATAAAATTAAGATTAAACGAGTAAATATAAATATCACTATCACTACATTCATAAAAAAATATAATTAACTAAAAACTTCCATTCTCTTCATGGTGATAAAGGGATGGTACTATTATGTTTTCACTTTAATGTTAAAAATGATGGTACATTGATATCCCAATAAGGTTCAAAGAAAAGACAAAGCGGTTCAAATGATAGTAGTACTACATAGTCATATACTATATACGTTCAAAGCGATAGAACTATTCAAAATGATGATAGTAATACAAATTCACATTGATGTTCAAAGTGATAATAAATAATTATCACATTATTGTTCAAAGAGATGGTAAATGGATATTACATTAATGTTGTGTTTTTATGATATTTGTCAGAAGTACACGTACCAGTCGTATTATTATAAAGCACATAGCCTATCATGAATTTTAATGCATATAAAAAATTTCAATGCATATGTCATCGATATTTCTAATTGAATCATATACACATTGATGATTGGATTCTACAGATCACAATAATTGACAATTTTTTTATTTGACAAACATTTAACTAAAATTTCACCACCATTCAATACAAAAACAGCATAATTAACTAAAACGTCCTATCCTCTTAATAATTATTGTGGTGAAAAAGTGGTGGCAGTATTATATATTCCCTTTGGTGTTAAAAATGATGGTACATTGATGTCACAATGAGATTCAAAGTTATGATAGTGCTGTTTAAAGTGATGGGATTATTCAAAATGATGGTAGTGCTACATATTCAAATTGATGTTAAAAGTGCGGTAAATCGATATCACATTGATGTTCATAGTGATGGTAAATTGATATTTCATTGTTATTCAAAATGATAGTACTATAGATTTGATGTCCAAAATGATAGAAGTGCCATGTATTTAAATTGCTATCCAAAGTAATGGTAAATCGATGTCACATTGTTATTCAAAATGATAGTACTATACTAGATGTGATGTTCAAAATGATAGAAGTGCCATTTATTTTAATTGCTATTCAAAGTGATGGTAAATCGATGTCACATTGTTATTCAAAATGATAGTACTATAGATGTGATGTCCAAAATGATAGAAGTGCCATATATTTAAATTGTCATTCAAAGTGATGGTAAATCGATATCATATTGATGTTCAAAGTGATGGTAAATCGATATCACATGGCGATCAAAGTGATAGTAGTGCTATATATTTACATTAATATTCAAGGTGACGATAGTTCTATTAATTAGAATAAGCTATTCCAATTCAAAGATATTTTGCTCCAGATGTAACGATAACCCGTGTCAAAAGGGGGAAAAATACAATTTAAATTTCAGAGGAATTGAAATTAAGGAGAGAAATGACTACACTTTAATTGGTGATATCCTATTGATGGTAACATAAAAAGGTACAATAAGTTAAAAGGGGGGGGAGGGGAGGGGGTAACAAGGGAGGTAAGGGATGGGGGTACTACAAGGGGGGGGGTACTACAAGGAACTACAATAAGGTAATCCAACTATCGACTCGAATTACTGTCATTGTCACCCACTAAGTTTACTTATTTTTTTAAAAGGAAAATTGCAGCACATAGTACTTGCAGAATTGGCACGAAATCTTTTTTCATACTCGTAAACACACTTCCACTGTTTCATAAGTGTGTTAGTGAAATAGATAGTTTTGCTGAAGATATCTGTTACTTAAAATATTATATATATTATTTTTTCAGTTTTAGCCATTTAAATACAATAATTTTTGAAGACAATTAAGTGTATTTTATTTCTTTTTAGTTGCCTTTAATCTGAAGCATTCTTATATTTATAAATGACTTATTAAAACTAATGTGGCGTACGTTTTAATTTAAAAATTGAGCTTGTGTATTTTTGGGTAAAGCATATTAGATAAAATTGTGTTACACACAGTAATTTAATAAATAATAACTATTTATAATTATAAAGAAATAGTTTAAATTAAAAATAAAAGTTACGAAGGAAAAGGAAGTTGTCTGCAGCAAATTATAGAGAAAAGCAGGTAAACATTTTTGTTTCATAGTTTTAAGTTTAGAATTTGCTTATGAATTAGAATATTATTATGGAAAATTTATCAAGAATGATAGTTGTTGTTGTTTCGTTAGTCTTTATTTTACTTCAAAAAACAGTTTAAACTCATATTTATGCAACTTTTTCATTTGCAAAGAAAATACACTTAAGCATGCTAAATATAACAACAACAACATCTCATGAAATGCGATTTGATATTATTGTTATTTTAACGTTAACTTTATTAACTTTTTTTTTTTACCATTTTTAACTTTATTAAATGTTATTAGTATTTGATGTATAATTAAAGTAACCTAATTTATTATTGGCATTTCTGATTATATATATAAGATCATTACAAATTTAACATTGTTATTTTATTGTAAAATTGTAAAAGAAATAAAATATTCATATTTATTTCTAGAATATGTCATTTTAATAATAAAGTAAATATATAACAATAACTCAGTAAGAAAAAAAGTTTTACATGTTTTAAATAAAAAGATCTTCTCGTAGGTGAAGTAGTTGATTTCATTTAAATATTTAATGTCTAGATAATATAATAATGTTTAAAATATTTATTAATTTTTAAATTTTATTTCACAAAATTATGATTAATTTTTAAGAGTTATAATTTTTTTAGTTATATAATGGTTAATTTTTATTAATTATTTGATCTGAATGACAAAAAATTGAAAATATTGAAAAAAAAAAAAAATGAAATAAATTTTTAAAGATTCCTTAACTTATAAATTCAATCAATAAATTATAAATTAAAACTCATATCAAAATCAATTTACTTTTTGCCCATTTTTTTAAATACATTTATGCATTTATATATTTTTAACTCTTTTATGAAGAAAGCATTAAAAAAAAAAATTTACATCAAATAAGATATTATGTAACTTAATGACACCGCTGTTTACTTTTTTTAAAAAAATTTATTTTCTGAAATATTAAGTCGCAAGTTTCTCAAGAGTTGCTGTTTTAAAAATTCATTAAGGATTTTTATGTTGCGTTTCGTGCTTTTTGTAGCATTTGTTTAATTTTATTTTTATGCAGAAAAATAAGTTATTCTTTGCAATCTTTTTCTTGTACTCTTTTAAGGCACTTAGCTGTCTTTACTTAATTACGTCTGCATCCATTTCTTTTACTTTAGGTTTTCGCACAAACTTTTCTGGCTAAAAATAATAAAAGTAAGAAGTTTTTTTCTTTGAATTTAATCAGTAATTTATGTTATGAATGCGAAATGATTAAAATCATATTTTAACTTATTTGACTTTTTACATAATATCATGTAAAGCTATTTTTTGACATAATAAATATTCTTGGCCAAAGAGAATTAATGTAATTTTATAATAATTAGACTTTTAATCGTTTTTTGACGAGCAATATAATATCAAATGTGCAAATAAGGAAATGAAAAGTCTGGAGAGTTAATTTTAAAATTATTTACAATAAATAAATAATAAAATAATTGATAACAAATAATAAATTGATAAAAGTTTTTAGATTCTAATAGAATTATATTAAATAACTTTTGTTAAAAAAGTAATGTTTTTTAAAATAATGTTTAATAAGAAATGTTTTTTTGAAGCTCTTTAAGAGATTTCAACATAAAGATAATATAAGCAAATTGGTAATTTAAAAACAAAAGAACAACAACTTTTTGGTCATTAAATTATATAGTTTATAATAAATCATGACAAATAAACTTAATCAATTTAAATAAATGACTAATAAACTTAATAAATTAATGTCTAGTAATTGTCTAATAAATGTAATAAATTTTAAATAAGTGACTAATAAGCTTTATAATTATAAATAAATAACTAATAAACTTAATAAATTTAAAATAAATAACTAATAAACTTAATAAATTTAAAATAAATAACTAATGAACTTAATAAATTTAAAATAAATAAGTAATCAATTTAAATTAAATTATGAATAATTTATAGCCAGAAAACTGAATGCGAAAACAGGAACAAATCATGACTTTTGTTTTTCTGTAATTTTGAATAATATGAAAAGCTGATTTCCTTGTTATGTTGAATTGAATTTTTCATATTTGCAATGAAGATATATTAAGAAAATGTTAATTTTCGTAATAAGAATAACATAGATAATAACATAAATAGTTTTAGGCAGAAAAAATATAACGATAGTAATTAATTAGCTATTGGATCAATAGATTGTAAGTCATTTCAAATTCTACTTTTAAGCGTAGTGAAGTTAATGAATTTAAAAAGACCTCAAGAAGAAAAAATATAAACACTAAAAAGTTAAAAAATATCATCACTTAATTTATTTTACTAACATACATATAGAATAGAGAGAGTGTTCTACTAGTGAGTGTGAACCACTACAAACATTCGTGGCACCTGCGGGTCTCGGACTCATAACCTGTGGCAATGAGCGCCAGAGCGCTAGTCACTCGACCACCAGACCCCTTACATTTATATATATCAGGCCCCTTATAATCCTTATATGAATTTAATTAAAAATAAATATATTTTAAAATATTTCAGCAAATAAATTTAACTAAAAACTAAACAAATTGCATAAAAAATTAATATATTTCAAAATATTTAAGCATAAATTTAATTAAAAACCAACCAAATTACAAAACAAATTACTGCATTTTATAAAAGTATGATTAGTAACCAAAACTGTTGCTAGCCGACATTTATAATCAATCATAAATTCATCAACACCCCTAGAAGACCTAGAATTAAGCAAGACGTTCCCAGCAGTCGAACCCCGATGTCGCATTGAAGTTCTTGATCGCTGCAAAATGGAAGCAATTAGGGAAATCCCTCCGGATTTCGATTTTATGTCGGGACCTTATGTCTCGAATCCGCGCAACAACCAATCAATGACCGATGTCTTCTGTATTTTGCATTTTATTGCCATTTCTCCCCCAAGAAAAGGGAAAGCGAAGGGATTATTATGACTCGGGAATCGAGAAAGAGGAAAAATGCACGTTTATTGGTGAGGAGATTTGTCTCTTCGGGCTTTTCTCCCCTTCTCCCCTTAGAAGATTGACGGAATAAAAAAAGCAGTAAGAAGATTGAGTTGCATCTTTTACTTACGGTTAACAGTGAGACATATAATTAATCTTTTTTTTCTTATCTTTCTTCTGCTCGTGTGTTTATGTAAAAAAAATAGATAAATAAAGCGATTTTTCTTAAAAGGGAAAAGAGGATTATTCGTACGCTTGTCGTTAAAGTGACTTTTCTTTAAAAAGTCAGTAAAAGAAAAAAATAAATAAGATGCAAAAGCCAAAGGCATTTACATTTTTTAAAATAATTGTTTGTTTTAAAAACTTAAAAGAAGTTAATGTATGTCTTGATTAGCTGACAAAAGTCATTTAAATACAATAGAGCTGAATTATGGAAATAAAACAAAAATTAGTAATTAATGCTCTCTATTTAATCATTTATAAGAAAATAAGAAAACGTAAAATACGTAAATTACTAAATGTAACATATGTTAATCAATGTGTAATATCAACTAACAGAAATTTGCGAATGTATATATTATAGTTAAAAATGTTTAATTTAACGTTGCAAGATAATTACAAAATTGCTTTCGTAAATTACACTTTAAATATGAGAAAAGAGACTGTAATAAATTTTCTCTGGATTGTACAGTTGTCGAAAAAAGTATCAATATCATCATCAGTGGAGCAACAGTTGATCATCAGCAACAGCCCCATTTTGGCGGACCAAGGCCGTCTGCCTATTGGCAGATTTCGAGACAGGAAATGTGATCTTTTTATGGGGTAGGGTTGTAAGTCCTACGCCCAACGCTCTTCAGTCATATTAGAATGGGTCCTACGGTTTAAAGTGTATTAGGAACCACTATTAACATCTATCTCCGGGACTTGAACCAAAAACCTGTAGCACCGAACTGGAGGAAATCTAAAAACAATTCCCTTGAAAAAACTCTTTCCCTCAAATAGCTTATAAATCATATGGGCCTGAACGTCGAGTGGCTAGCGCTCTGGTGCGCGGTACCACAGGTTTCGGATTCGAGTCCCGGCGATGCCATGGATGTTTGTAGTGGTTCGTTATCCACTTTACGCCGTAGGTCCCGGTCTCATATGACTGTAGAACATCACGGAGCAAAAGTCGAACTTCTACCTACGGGTGCTCCTTCACAACAGAAGCTGCTTCCTTCCCCTTCAACCATGAGTCCATACGGCTTCGTGGGCTTGGTCTTTATTAGATATCTACCAAGTGGTATAAATAACAACAACAACAACAGAAATCATTGCACTAATTGATTAGTAACCAAAACTGTTGCTGGTCGTGATTTAATATCTCACTGATGCCTATAAATCAGAAATTCATCAGCACCACCCAGAAGACCTAGAATTAAGCAAGACGTTCCCAGCAGTCGAACCCCGATGTCGCATTCGAAGTTCTTGATCGCTGCAAAATGGAAGCAATTAGGGAAATCCCTCCGGATTTCGATTTTATGTCGGGACCTTATGTCTTGGATCCACGCAACAACCAATCAATGACCGATGTCTTCTGTAGTTTGCATTTTATTGCCCTTTCTCCCCCAAGAAAAGGGAAAAGAGAAGGGATTATTATGACGCGGGAATCGAGAAAGAGGAAAAATGCACGTTTATTGGTGAGGAGATTTGTCTCTTCGGGCTTTTCTCATCCCTCCCCCCCTAGAAGATTGACGGAATAAAAAAAGCGGTAAGAAGATTGAGTTGCTTTCCTCTGCATCTTTTACTAACGGTTAACAGTGAGACATATAATTAATAATTTTTTTACTTTCTTCTACGCGTGTGTTTGTGTAAAAAAATAGATAAATAAAGATATTTTTCTTAAAAGGGAAAAGAGGATTATTTGTTCGAAAAGAAATGTCAGAGCTAGAAAAATAAATAAATAAACAAGGATGCAAAAGCCAAAGCCATTTACATTTTTTTTAAAGGAATTGTTTGTTTTAAAAAGCTTAAAAGAAGTTAATGTATGTCTTGATGAGTTGACAAAGTAATTTAAATAGAATAGAGCTGTATTATGCAAATTAAAAAAGCAAAATTAGGAATAATTGTCCTCCGTTTAATCATTTATACTAAAGAAGACTTAAAAGGACAAGTGAGTTTTAAAATCAAAGAGTAGAAATTGCGGAACATTAGTGTGGGTACGTAATCATGGACAATAAAAGTTTTTAATTTAGTACTGTAAAATTATAACAAGATTGCTTTTGTAAATTGCACTTTAAGAATGAGAAAAGAGATTATAATATATTTTGGAGAGATTTTACACTGTGGAAAAAAGTATAACAGTATAAAAAAGGACAAAAACCAAAATATAATACATAAGACTAGGAATATAAGTCATGTTTTTATGAAATGTAAGGATACGTCATGTTATGGGGAAATCCTAGCAAAAATACAATTATGTTCAGATATATTATGTAAAATTTATGAGATTTTAGAAAAAATATCATACAGTTGAAGTGGGGAAAAAGTATCGAATCGATATTATTTATTCATTACAAAGTGATGTTGAAACCTCTTTTTTCTATTATTTGTATTAATCGTCTGTTCATAAAACCAGACAAAGCTTGGAAGATGTGCGGATCAATGTTGTTTTAGCAATTTTCAACTGCGATTTTTAGATCAAACTTTTATTGTATTGCCGTTCATTCCTGTAAATATCTCGAACGAATCTAATTCTAATCTATTTAATCTAATTCTGTTTTAACAATTTCTCCAGTTTGATTAATTAGATTTACTGATTAGCATTAAGCCCATTAGAACGCATATGAAGTATAATATCTCTTTATCAAGCACTAAATAGGACAATCAGTTTCTACATAAATTTTAAAATACATAATCTAGCAATAATAATATTAAAGACGTATTTTTACTTAATAATAAAAATTAAGAATTTATTAGAACTTGCAAATAAAAAATAATGTCTCAAAAAGATGCATTTTTTTGTCAATAACTATGATTTCAAGGTTAAATTTTAATTAATTAATTAACTTTAATTAATTAAAATTTAACATACATTTACATACTAATACACAGAAAATAAAATACAGGATTCTAACTTCTATTTACAGTTTTAATTCTCCGAAAATTGTATTCAACAAATCCTATTCACCAATAACACTGATTTAGACATCATAACAGAATTTCGTACTGCATAATTTCCTCTCCTCTTTTTTGTTTTGTTGTTGTTATACCTAAGTGAATATTATGACAGAGAATCATTCATTAACAGTTGAACAGTCTAGTTAGACTGTTTTTGGATTTTTTTCTAATTTTGATTCATGAATCTACATTCTTTTTCTCCACATTTAAAAAAAAATGAACATGAAAATTTTAAACATATTTAAAATAATTTAATTTAAAATTTAAAGCAATCTTTAAAAAATAAAATAAGGAACGTGATCCTCGTAAGTGGATTCTTATTGAAGGTTATATATAATATTCTATCTTTTTTCTATCATTGTGTATCTACGTAAAAAAAATAAGCCCGCAAAAAAATACGGGTAGAAAAATTCAAATCAATGCAAAGACACGAAAAGTAACGCACAAAATCGTTTCAAACACAAAATAAAAGAAAATTCAAATACAAGTTTTTTCCCCCCTTGTAAAAAGAAAAAGAGGGAAAAAAATTGTAAAAAAGGGAAAAAGAAATATTCAAAAAATTCTGCTTGAAGTAAAACATTGAAAGAAGTTTCTTAAACAAGAAAGAACGGGAAAAGAGTATATATGGAGAGAGGTGGAAAGCACATGTATATAAAAAATAAAATGTAGGGCTCTTCCTACTATTTACATTTTTCAACTCCTTGAAAATCGAACTCAACAAATCTTTCTGACAGATAACACGGGTTTAGGCATCGTAACAGAATTTCGTACTTAAGAAACTTGGGCGTGAATTTTCTTCCCTTTTATTTTTTCCCCATTGTCATAAAATGTTGAGGGAAATATAACGATATAATCGAACGGGAGTATATTTTCCTTGAAACTGCACCTCTCTTCACCATTCGTGAAAAGGGATCAATACTTCTTTTTTTTTCCCCTTCACATAGAATGAATGTATAAATAAATAAAATATATATATGTATAAATATCCAGAGGAAATATCGGGAAAAAAAAAAGAAAAAAAAAATCCCTTCTAGTTTGTCGTTAAAACTTATCCCTAGATCGCTCGAAGCAAAATGCATGAATTTGGCCGTAAAAAAGGGAATTTCAGGGAAATAAAACCAGGGGAAAAAAAGGAGGGAAAAAGTGACATAGAAAAGGGGGAAAACAGTTATAGGGGAAGAAGTTAGAGATGGAGGGGTGTTCATTTTATACGCGATAAAATTTCAACTGCTTTCTAGAACATATAGATATCGTAAAGTTTGAGAGTGACAAGGATTTCCACCTTCCCCAGTCTACCAGCAGGGCTTACTTTGGGTTCTGGTGGGGAAGCAACAGTATA
>BPLQ01003252.1:0-17278 GCA_021605075.1 Caerostris darwini
ATAGCAGCAGTATCTCGTTTCCAGGAAAATCCTTCAGATATGGTTTCGGTAATATTATACAGTTGGTGGGTGGTGGAAAGATTTTTAGTAAATCCAAATTGTTGAGGGATTAGTATATTAAGATTAGTAGAGTTTTCATTCAGAATATTAGCAATTACTCGTTCAATTATTTTACTGAGAGAAGAAAGCAGAGAGATAGGACGGTAACTATTAGGAGAAGTAGGGTCTTTTCCAGGTTTGCGTATCGGAAGAATGCGAGCAGTCTTCCAACACTGAGGAAAATAGTTAGTATTAAGAATGGTATCAGTAATTTTACAAATTTGGAGAATGAATTTGAAAGGCAAGTTTTTGAGCATTTTATTAGTGATTGAGTCAATACCAGGGGTTTTGTTAATTTTAAGAGAAGAAATACATTCGATAATAAAAGAAGCTTTAGTAGCTGGGATATTGTCAGCATCCTTATTTTGCGCTAAGAAGGAAGAAATCGTATTTTGAACTTCATTAGAGGTATTAAGATTATTAGTATCGTTTTCAGTAAATTGGTGTTTTAAAGTGTCTGCAAGAACCTCTGCTTTGTCAACGTTGGAGGTGACAGTCGCTTGATTATTAGTCAGAGAAGCAATTGTGGACCGCCTCCTTCTAAAAGATCGTGTTAGATTCCAGAGTGTTCCGTCCTCTGCATTCACCGTTTGTAACCTTCTGTCCCAGCATTCATTCTTATATTTTAGGATAGCCCTACGGAAGATGTTTTGATGATGATTGTAGTTGTTTTTACTAACAGGATCTCTATAGATTTGCCAGAGTTTTCGAGCATTATTGCGATTAATAATGAGTCTTTTAATATATGGTGGAAGATAAGTACGGTTGTTAGTATTAATTGGCTTGGAGGCAATCTTGTGAGTATGAGTTAGTTTGTTAGTGAGTTCTGAGATAGCATTCTCTATCTCTTCAGGACTTGCTAGGTGAATAGGTACTGTAGAATGCGAATAGAATGTGAATAGGTAGAGTAATTAAAGTTATTATCAAGATAGGATGAAAAAAGAGACCAGTTAGTGGTTAGCTTGGGATTTATAGTGAGATTAGGATAAGTAAATTTATAGTCAATGATGACAGGGTTATGATCTGAGGATAATTCATCAAGGGAAGAGATTGAATAATTAAAGTGAAAGTTGTTAGTGACCACAAGGTCAATTATAGAAGAGGAGTTAGTACCGGAGTATTAGGTGCTAGAATTTCAACATTAAAATTAGTAGCATAATTAAGTAAAGTGTTGCCGGTGTTATTGTTGTAGTGACAACTTCATGCAGTGTTATGAGCATTAAAATCTCCCGCCAAGATTACACTATTGTTTAAAGAAAAGAGAGTATTCAGATCACTATTGAAATTAACGGATGCAATACCATTAGGCACATAAACAGAGGCAATTGTTAAGGATGGGAAATTAGGAAAGTTGAGTGAAACAATTGTGGATTTAATGCCAATTAGATGCGGAGTAGCAGTATGAGTGTGCGGTAGAGAATTTTTAACAAAAATACCCGTACCACCAGAGACTGGATCCTGAGGACCATCATTTCTGTAGAAAGTGTATCCCATTAAGAAAGGTGTTTGTGAAGTTTTAAGGGGAGTTTCCTGGAGCAGTACTAGATCTGGATTATAGTTATTAATAAATTCAGTAAAATCAAGCATTTTATAATATAAGTTACATGCATTCCAGTAGCATATGCGAAGACCAGAAACCAACTGAGTCATTACGGAATAACGGGAGAAGTTAGGGACGCCAGGCCATTATTAAAGACCTGGAGGCTTGTCTGCTTTATTATTTGCAGAGCTTAGCTGTTGGATGAGACCATCCACGTTGTTTAAGTTACTAAAAATTGACACAAATTCTTTCATAATGAAGAGTGATTTTTGAATAAATTGGGCGTTATCAGAGAGACTCTGTAATTCAGTCAGTTGGTTTTGAGTTGTGACATTGGTGGAGCTATTGACATTATTGATTTGTTGCGTTTTGGCTGCCGCCGCGTAGGAGAAGTTAGCATTAACCGGTCGTGACGGGGTGTATCTAGAAAAAGTAGCAAATTTGGTGGAGTTAGGTTTAATTCTGTGGAACTTAGAACATCCTCTTCATGCAGCAATATGACCTGATTCCCCACAGTTGATACATTTAGGAATTTCGAGACGTTCCTGATTTTGGCACTCCTTATGGGAGTGTTCTTCTCAGCACTTTAAGCATCTAGGTTTGAAACTACAATTATTAGAGCTATGGTGAAAAAAGTTACATTTGAAGCATTGTAATGTAACTGGCCTTTTATTGAATTTTTCCACAGTGACAGTTAGGTATAATAGTCTATTTAATTAAAAAATTTCATTATTTTTATTAGATCTGGCTAAAGAAATTTGGAATATTGGGAGAGGTTGTTTGTCCTTAGTGCGCGTGAGTTGTATAACTTTTTCAACTGCAAATTCTTTTTCTGCAAGAGCAGCCTGAATATCCTCTATTGGAGTATTTTTTGGAAGTCCTTTGATAACTGCCTTTAGAGGCCTTAAGAATTTTGGCGTGATGATAAAGAATTCAATTCCGTGTTTATTGAGGTATCTGGTGATTTCACGATGCTTATCCTCGCTATTGGGAAACATTTTAAGCATTTCCCCTGCTAACTTAACGTTCACAGTGCTATTGAAGGCCTCGTCGAATTTTTTAAGCATTTCTTGCAAGTTTAATTGCGGTTTGACCATGATTGGAGGAAGCTTCCTCTCTACTATAACCGATTCCTCTGACTCATCAGTTACGCCGGTGCTCAGAGTAGCATATTTATTATCAGTAATAGTTTTGACATTTTCAGCATTACCGGAGATAAAGTTGGCCTTAGCCGTATGCTTTCGATTAGGTTTTTTAAAGTCTTTAGAGCTATTAGCCTGATCATTATGAGAGGATATCTCACTAGCTGCACGTTTAGTAGTAGTTTTTGACTGATTAGATTTTAAGTCAGCATGATGAATTTTACACTCGGCAATAGGGCAAATACCAAAACGACTTACCCATTCCAGGAGATACTCCTTCTTCTTGGCGAGGTTGGCATTAAGCTGGAGATAGTCATTTTGAAAATCCGATTTCTTTGCAGAGGTGAGGATTTCATCAATCACTTTAATTTCTTGATGCGCTGATACCAATCGGCGGCACAATCCTTGCGGTGTCATCTTATTTGATTCATTAATTTGAATGACGTTGACATCCGAGCTTGGCGACGAGGGTACTTGCTGATGGACCTGAGAAGGTCCCCTCCCCTCCATAGAAACTTCCATATCGATCATCGTTAAAAGCAGACAAAATCAGCAAACGAGAAAAACATCCGCATCCACTTCTAACATCATCCTTTTTCGACCTCCTTGCATGTTTTTATGCTTCATTTCTTTTACCATTTCGTGCTGCCTTACACATTCCGTGCCTCGTGTCACATGAAGATTAATAGCAATTATCAAGTGGAGCATAAGCATATATGTAATACATTTTGCAATTTTTTTGTATTAAAAATATATAATTAATAAAAAAATAAATGTTCTCTGATAAAAACGATTAAAATCTACATTTGTTAAATCTTTCTTATCGAGAAATGGGTATTTGCACTTCTATATCATCACTCAGCTCCTCGTATTCCAGATTTTGTTTTGGCGCTGTTTTAATTTAACGGAAAAGTGAAAGCGGACGCTATGCAAAAACTCATTTTAAGCTGCCCGTTAAATGACCGTTTCTGATGAGCGCATGCGCAGTGGTATCATGCGCCAAATAGCGGGAAAAGTGAAAGCGGGTGGCTTCCGCTGTAAAAAACCTCTCTAATAAATCAGTTCCTGAGAACAGCATCCGCTTACCCACTGATCTGTTATCTTTTGTTGAAAAATAAGATCCTCGGGAGACATCCAATGAAATCTTGTATGATTTCGCTAGTGAGTTCTGATTGTTCATTCAAAATAATTGAATCTTATTTTGAATTATACAACTAAACATAATAGTCTTAATGAAAAATCCACAACAAGCAGTGTCAGTTTAACTAATATGAGAATTCCGACTCTTCCAGTTGGCTGTGACAATTAGTCCTGAAGAGGACACAGGAACATGGAATTCCAACAGAAGCTTTTACTGGTAAATTCAGATGACAACGCTAAAGAAAATTGAATGTTTTAAAATTATAAAAAGAGGACTCTGTCAGGTAAGATTGACACAATAGATGCTCAAAAATCCCTTCGGAATCCACTTAGTAGTGCACACATCGCCTTATGAAAAAAGTTTGAAGAAGATTAAAATAGCAGACAGGAAATCGCGTTGCCCAGAAAATAAAACATGTTTGGTTTCAACGAATATCTAACCAATAAAAGAGTAGACATCACAACAATAATGAACCGCCAGTGAATATCGATATGAAATTCAGCTCTCCAATAGGATTTTTTTTTTCTAATGCAGCCCCCCAAATAGACCGTGATCTTTTTATGCCATAAGGGCTGCACCGATGTTACTCACTTTGCACTACCCAGGGAGCGCGTGTAACTTGAATACAAGCCCCGGACGCTGAGTAACAATGCCCCCGCAACGCTCTACGGTCCTATTAGGACCGGGACCTAAGGTTTAAAGTGGATTCCGAACCTCTACAAACACCCATGGCAATGCTGGGATTTGAATCCGATACCTGTGGTACCGAGCGCCAGAGCGCTAGCCACTCTACCATCAGGCCCTGCTCTCCAGTAGGAAAACCATGCATTTAAAAGTAATCTCAATAACGAGTAAAAAAATATCGGGTAGAGATTTAAAATAAAAATAATGAAAACACGCCAACCGATGGCGAATATCAATTGGGCGTAAAAGGATCTCTAACGTCGTTTCTCAATCGTAATGGTTTGCCAACACTACGGGCCGTCGGGTGGCGGGGAAAGAGAGAACAAATAGCAGCATTTATTGGATTAAAAGTCAGCTCATTTTATTTCGTCACTTTTGTAACGGGGCAAAGGGGCCTGCATGGCCGAGTGGCTAGCTCTCTGACGCTCGGTACTACAGGTTTCGGGTTCGAATCCCGGCGGTGCCATGGATGTTTGTAGTGGTTCGGAATCCACTTTAAAACGTAGGTCCTCGTCTTTATGACTGTTGGGCGTAGAGCTGACAACTTTACCCCGTAAAAAGAAAAACATCTCTCGTCTCGAAATCTACCAGCAGGTAGATGACTTTGGCCCACACTGGGCTGTTGCGCCAGCGATGATGAGTAACGGGGCAAAGGATAACAAATTCAAAGAAAAAAAAGGCTTCTAAAAATTGCAGTTTTTTGAGTTTAAGGTAACATAGATACATAAATCGCTTGTTTCATATACGAAGAGATGGGGCCTGATGGCCGAATGGCTAGCCCTCTGGCGTTCAGTACCGCAGGTATCGGGTTCAAATCCTGGCTTTGTTCATGGGTGTTGTAGTGATTCAGAATCCACTTTAAAACGTAGGTCCGGGTCCTAATAGGATCGTAGAGCTTTGCGGGGACATTGTTACTCCGCGTCCGTGGCTTACCATCAAGTTACACGCGCCCCTTGGATAATGCAAATTGAGTAACATCTGTGCAGCGCTTGCCTTAAGGCATCCAAGACCAAGTTGTCTAAGTGACGTCCTAAGACGTCCATGTCTGTTTGCCAGCTGCATTAGGAAAAATTTATTCAATGAAAGAATCGCACGACCCATTCTTGCTTATGAGTTTTTGGATGATAATAATTTAATAAACTTTCATTTTATTGTCAGGCGAATGAAAAGCAGTATGAATCGGCGCATTTTATGCAAACTAAAATAAATTCCCCTATCCAATGCTTAATCACGGGATCCTAATGGCTATTTTTATAGTCCTGTAACGTTGATGTGCTTCTTCTTCTGTTGACCTTAAATCTTATTCTTACAATCTTCAAACGATTCTATGCTTAAACCTATAATCGTTGGAAAAGTTTCCAATAAAACTATACATTTTTTACTGAAAAGAAGTGTAATAGCTTTGATGAATGAAGAGAACTTGCGCAATTTCGTCGTTTATGATGTTGACATTTGTTAATAGAACGATTAGCAGCTTTGATGGAGGAAAACGAATGAAAATCGAATCATTTTATCCTCTAAGCTTACAAAAATAACTGTAGAATGGATCTTTTTTTCATTTCCATTGAAGTGGAACTGCATTTGTCCAAGAACGCGAAACAAATAAGAGGAAGACAAAAAGGAAACTTATTGTGAAAGCGTCCTGTTCAAATAAATGAAATTGAAAGAAGGATAGTTATTTTTAATGAAAGGAACGAATTTTTTTCAAGCAACAAATCATAGTATGGAAATAAACATCTTTTTTGCAGTAGGAAATAATTAAGTAAACAATGAAACTTTTATCAAAACTCACAATTTTTTAAAAAAATGCATGGAAATCCGAAACACTATAATGAGTGACGCAATAGGAATATGGTGACATTGTCGTTTTCCTTTTTCGGTACTTTAACTGAATGAGAAGGAAGTGAAGGAAAAGAAATCAAGTTGTCAAGAATGGTACAATAGCGTGTAAAATTTTTCATTAAATCTGTTTCGTGTACATTCGAAACATAATACAAATAAAATCGATGATTGTTCTTTCAACAAAACGAAACTTTATCAGTTTAAAAAAAAAAAAAAATTAAGTGAACTTCCGAATGATTTTTCTTCACAATGTAATTTTTTTAAAATCTCATTCATTTCTGAACGCTAGTGAAAGACGAGTATCTGGCAACTGGCGTACCGATTGCAGTGTACCCATGGGGATAGACCCATTAACCTCCTCATCTTAAAACATATTTATATAATTATATAATTAATTTTTTTGGTTCTAATGCAGCTGGCAAACACTTAGACAGCTTGGTCTTGGATGCCTTAAGACAAGCGCTGCACAGACGTTACTCACTTTGCATTACCCATAGGGTGCGTGTAACTTGAAGATAAGCCACGGACACGGAGTAACAACGCCCCCGCAAAGCTCTACGATCCTATTAGGACCGGGACCTGCGATTTAAAGTGGATTTCGAACCACTACAAACATCCATGGCACCGCCGGGACTCGAACCCGAAACCTGAGGTACCGAGAACCAGAGCGTTAGCCACTCGGCCATTTTTAAAAATTCTCATTCATTTCTGGACGGTAGTGAAAGACGAGTATCTGGCAACTGTCGTACCGATTGCAGAGTACCCATGGGGACAGACCCCTTAACCACCTCATCCTAATTCATGCCTAAAATTTACGATTTTTAATTGGCTGCTTAAGGTTAGTGTATATAGTAAAAAATAAAATTTCTAAAAATTTAAAGAATGGTGCTCAAAAAATTATGAAATACTAAAAATAAATTAAAGTAATATAAAAAAAAATAAAAAGTTAAAATTAAAACTAAAAGAATTTAAATTAAAAATTCTGTACAATTAGGGTGAAGTAAAAGGGTCAGGGTAAGGTCAGTTGTAAAGTAATAAAATATTCGTTACTTTTTTTCGAACACAGTTCATTTAGTGATTATAGTTTTGTTCGTGCATTAAGAATGAAATGAACCCGAAGGTGCTGCTGACTCGAGCTTGCAGCTGCCTTCATTGGAACCTGGTTTTAAAAAACTCAGCTTCGTGAAGCATGCACGAGAGTGACATTACAATTTTTAAAAGTCACGTTTTAATTGGACTGCAGAGTTGAATAATTATTGTGAACATTCATCATATATTTATCTAGTTGAAAATTACTATAGTTCTGGTTCTTTTTGATGTTAGGCTGCTTTTTAAAAAACTTGTTGGAATAAGTTGCAAAAGGGAGAATTGAAAACAAAAAAACCTGTGAAGTATCGTCCATTAGAGCAGGTGTGAAATTGTCGGGTAAAAAATGTCCGAATCCCGAGTCCTATATCGGACATTTTATAACGATTCCTAATTCTTGACTCTTTTCCTCAATACTATGATATTCCCTAATGATTTGTGAAATAAATTCAATGACTTTTATTGAACTCATTTATCTCTAAAAACAGTTCTTGCAACACAAAGTATTTCTTACTATTATAAAGGTGTAAAAACTTCACTCCCTTAAAAGACATTCTTGTGCTCTAAGTTTGCTTACAAAATATAGATTTGTCCTGAAATAACAATAACAAACAAACAGGTAGCAAAGTATTCTGGAATAGCTTCAGACAAGCTAAAAAAATTGTAAATTCTAATCACAAAGAGGCTATATTTGTAATATATTAAATGTCTTCTTAATAATAGAATAGTTTCTACAAGATCTTCTTTCATGGTAGATTCCATGTAGCTTTTGTAGAAGCCCCAATGATGAGAAAAGTTTCTGCTGCTTCACTGGTCGATCAGTCCCCGTCTTAGCTACTCGTTGCATTATTGAAAGATGCAATAAAAGGACGTACTCAACATTTCATTTTAACATTAATTCGTAGAATTTCGAATAACTAAAAGTAATTTTTATAAAATAGTCAGAAATCGGATTTTTATACCGACGCCTGAATTCCTATTCCCGCTTCTTTCAAAAATATTTGACTCCCGACTTCCCATCTCTGCATTTGATTCGTTTTTCATCTAACCTGAAAACATTACAGACTAACAAAAAACTAACTCTTTTTCGCAGAGGCAGCTTTGAGACGAAAGAAGAGATGCTCATAGATGGAGAATTTTATCAATAAAGTTGACAAAAAAAATTTGTCCGATAGGAAGAAAAGAAAAGTTGAACTGCTTTAAAGAAATGTTTTCTTCTTTCCGTAAAGAATTCTTATCATCATAATTGTTTGAGCCAAATATAATCTGCTACTGATCTTAAATAAGTTCTTCTTTTCAAACCGACTGTGCTTACAAGCCATAACATCTTTCCTTAACATAGTGTTGTGTCCCACATTCCCATGTGAACATCTCTTCCTTTCAAATGGATGATATCAGCATGGCAAGGAAGTGTGTTATTGGAGACAGTATAAAATTCAAACCACAGCAAGATAAAGCAGTTAATAAATTACTGGAGGGGTAACCTATGCCATTATTGATAAAAATGATGTAATCTTGAAATAAAATTTCAATGAGTCACAAAATGCCAACTTTACACGCCTGAGGTTGATTTTCTGCTTCTGGACTCGAGATGAAGAACATGACAACAAGCATGTCCATCCAACGTTCTACAGATCCGCTTCACCCCATCTCCTTTGTGTCCATCATGCAAAAAGCTAAAAATTGTGGAACATCTTTTGTTTCAATGTCCGATATATAAAGAATCAAGAAATAAGGTATAAAATGCTTTTGGATGCAAGTTACTATCTTTATTCTTAGCTATTATACATATGTCTGAGAATCCAAATCCAATTAGGATCCAATCGCATCATAAGATTTGAACTATATTTAATTTTCTATGAAAAGTCTCAGATAATCCTAACTTTCTTTCCATGTTTTTTTTTTCTCTCTCTCTTTATTTGGTAGTTATTCCATTTTTTCCCCCTCACTTTTAAAATGTCGTGATCCAATCGATTCTTATTTTCATCTATTCATTTCAATTTTATGTTTGTTCTACTTATTTGTTTATTACCTTTTTTGTCACCAGAAATACCGTGCAATAATTTCTTTCTTTCAAAATCTATCAAATTTGAGAGACTATCATAGATTTATGAATTTTGGATTTTATAATAGATTTATTGTATTTTTTCAATCCTCAGTACACGGCGTTTCTGCATATTAGATAAATCGGGATAAAGCAGCATGAGTGGGAACAAATCTTATAATCCCAAATCAAATGAAATGATTTCTTTTCTTTCGTGATTGTTTTCCCTTTGACATACAAATCCTTCCTGGACAGAATCGGTCCGTCAGTAAAATGGTGACAAGGTCATGCGTCGACCACAACGGTCCTTCCGGTGAGTCAGAAATAGAGTTGCGGCCCATCGATAAGAGGCGGGCCGGAAGCCCACTCTGAATTTGCGTGCTTTTCGTGGCAGATGGGTTCTTATTGTGGACTCTTCAGTAAAGTTTGTGATAACAATACAGAAAATAAATAATTCTGTTGAAAAAAATTATAGTTTAAAAACACTAAAAAACACGCTTTTAGAGTGAATCAAACTAAAAAGTAAAGAATAATTGTTAACATAAGAATAAAATGACTGACGAGAAAAGGAACGTCACTGTTCTGAAAGCGTGGGGTGCTCGATATCAATCGTTATAGTTTTTTACTAGTTTCATTCCGAAATGTAGAGTTAGTTCAAATATGTCATACAACGCACCACACTCTTTTAGAACAGTGACATTCATTTTCTCGTTAGTCATTTTATTCTTATGTTAACAATTATTTTTTACTTATTAGTTTGATTAACTCTAAAAGCGTGTTCTTTAGTGTTTTTAAACTATAATATTTAAATGAGGTCCCGGTACGGAGGACTGGAACTATAGTTCTTACAATAATTTAATTGTGAGTAAAACAAAGGCTAAATGCGAATAGGTCGAGCCAGCCAGGATTAGAACAGGGAATCTCCTGATCCGTAGTCAGGCGCGTTATCCGTTGTGCCGCTGTCCCACGTAGGTTTGAAAGTCTTAGCTACTTTCATTCTACATGGGTTAAATTGCTCTTCATAAGTTAAAATAAAATCACTAATCCTGGCGATCCTAATCATGATGAGATAATAATCTTATCAAAATATTTTAGTGTCGTCGGTCTTTGATAAGTGTACGACGTTTAAATTAAATCTGATCGCTTAAAGTAGGGCAAAATCGAGCCCATAGTCAGTTACAAACAAACAAACATACAGGTGAAACTAATAAAAGCGTGTTAATATCGGGCCTTAAATGTCATTCCTATTTATGAATGACAATTATCTTCATTTTAATGCATAAAGTTATTTCATATTACAAATTTTCAATACTTTTTAATTATCTAATATTTGCCTTATCTAAAATGTTCTGTTTATCAAAAATTATATGATATACAATGAATACAATTATTAATTACATATTATTTTATTTATTTAATTATTTTATCATTTCATCCTGTATAGGATAATGTCCTATTTTCACGTTTAAATATTAAAGAAAGGAAAATTTTTAATTTAACTTTACAAAAAAAAAAAAAAAAAAAAAAAAAAAAAAACCCTTAAAAAAGGAAGGTTTGGTGTTTTCATATAATTATTTTATTTCCTTTGCATTGCACTGATAACTGGAGATAAATGAAAATTCATTGAAGTCACCTCAGAACACAGTTAGCTGTATATATTTTTGTATCTGTTAAGCAGTGTATATTTTGTGGAAAAATATCAAATATTCTGAGCAAACATCGAACAATATCCATGGCCATCAGACTTCAAATATTTCACTATTTATATCCAATTTGTTATTTATTCGCAGCCCAGATCAGCAAATTATCACTGAATGCGTCATCTTTTTGCCGAATGGATGAATGTTTAACATAATAGCCCACACATAATTTGTTAGACTAACTGTTAGGTTAAACATAAAAAAATTGCAGAATTTAGATAGACAATTAAAAAAAAATTTTTTTGCACACATTTAATCTTTGATATATTTTCTATCATTTTCCATGACTTTTAATCTTGTTTCGGACAAATTTTTGATTTCATCTTGTAAGAACTTTATTGAATTTGCATCCAAATATCCATTTCGAGAATTTCAGATCTCCTTTTTATTACCGAAATTTTTGCCACCAGGAAACTGCTGCAGAGTCCTGTTGCTGGGCTATGTCTGGACCAGGGATGGACAAACCTTTTCGGTAGCGGGCTAAAAATTGAGAAAAAAAAGTTGGGTGGGCCAAGATAAATTTTTTGAATATTTTAAAAACAATATACAAGTATTACAATTTAAAAAAGTTAATGAGATGAATGAAATTGCGATTTCATTTAAGAAAATTCCTCATATTGAGGTTCGAAGTGAGATGTACTGATTCTAAGGAACGAGGCTAAATGCTCCTCTGTCAGTCTACTTATGAAATAATTCTTTCTAAGGTTCATAGTTGAAAACACTTGATCACATATGAAGCAAACATAACACTGATTTTCCGGGCGTGAGATTAAATTTAAAAAACTTACTTTCGATAATAATTTGTAAAACTCCATTTTGTTGGCGCCAATCTACAGCTATAACTAACAAAGAACTTCTACTTTTAACACTTTACCAATTGAAAGCTGTCTGTGCTTGCTATTTCCGTCGATTTATGTTTTGTAGAACAAAAATAGAGAAAGTAAAAAGGTCACCAATCCTTTGAAAAAAAGGAAGAAAAAAAACTATTTCATCAAAGTAGAAAAGAAGATGGATATATAATATATAAATATATATTTCTTTTAATTTGCCTCGGACCGACAAATTAAAATTCTATCCGCGGCTGGATAGAACCTTCCGGCGGGCCGGAGTTTGCCCACCCCTGGTCTGGACTATAAGGTGGACGAAGAAGAATTTCCTATCCTAATGAACCCTTCTGTTGAGTCATTTGTGTATATTGATAGATGCCTGAGGTGAAAGCTTGAGCAGTTGAAAGTAAACCAAGCCTTCTATATCCCACCCCAATGCAAAACAAAACATTCTTTGCAATCCTGATTTTGGGGTGAGATTAGGTTTTTCATGTGGGTTTAATCGCTGTCTTTATCGAGAAACGTTTGTATGAAGTATATTTTCATCACCAATTCCTATGCGCTTTAAAAAGGATCAACTTGTGAACTAGTAAAGTGAAAACACTTGCGTTGCTGACAGTTTTGAAATGTCAAACATGATAGGAAAGTCCTATCATGTTTTGGTGTTCCTCTCAAGCTGTTTGCGAAGTATTCAGTGCTTTTGTATATTAGATAAATCGAGATAAAGCAGCATTAGTAGGAATAAATTTTATAATCCCAAATCAAATTAAAGAGCAAACGAGTTTGTATGTTTGTATGTTCTACCAGTTCTTTTAAAAAATCATTATCAACATGTGTTTGCCAACCACTTCTCTGTTCTTCTCCAAGACTAAAATAAGACTAAGATATTCTCGTAAATTTTTGAACCATTATTGAACCCCACTTTCACTTATAGATTTCCTTGGATAAAGGGAAGAAAAGAAGCACGATAGGGCAAATAGGCTACTTATCCTAATTGTAAGCTGCTATAGCATGGTTGCAGCAGCTATAGGGGCTAGTTGTGTCAGGATGAAATACCAATCTCTCTTTCTATTTACATTAATTTATTTACACTATGAATACATACATACACATGGCGCCCTGTGCCTCTTCTACAATAGTATTAATATTTAAAAACCAAGAGCCGGTCCCTGACCGTCTGTTTCGATCTGACGCTCCTAGCGTTCACCTCGTGGTCTGAAGATCTCTCCGCAACTGCTACTTACCACACTGGACCACAGTTAAGGTCACAGTTACCAGTTATAACCGCGACTTCTCGTGGTTATATATTAATAATAATTAAACCTAACATAGTTCATCACTTCTCTGGAAAATAAAAACTTAAAATGTAATTTTAATGGGTGCAAAATTAAGGACGTGATATTAGGTTTAAAATAATTTTAAGAAAATGGGGTATCGAAATTGAATTCGGCCATTTAGGTAACTTGATATCTCGGATTACTTTTCGTTTAACCCAATATTAGAACATCAACTGTGCTCCAGTCGAAAAACGGAGCCGAAAACGGAGATCCGGCCTTCAAACGAGATTGATTTTTTATTTTGCAAACAGGACTCGAAGGCAAAAACAAATATCGGAAATCTGTGCAGCATCAAAATGGCCGTCTATCACGCCGCCGTGCTTCTGGAAAGTGTCAATCAGTTCGTCCTCGAATGCAAATGGTTGATTCCATCTATGGTTTTCTGACAAACTTACATTGGCCTAGACAATTTCTGATGCTGTTATTCTTTTCTTTTTTTTTTAAATTCCTTCTATTAGCTCACACTCTCCCTTTATATATCTTGTTCGAATTTTCAATCGTTCATAAAATACTTTTTATTCATCCACTCGAGTTCAAATACATTTTTTTTTGAACTTGTAGTGGATGACACTGGATGTTAATACAGTTTTTTCAAATATTGATTCATTAATTAAATTTAATTAATTAATTTTAGTTTTTTTTAGATTTAAGTTGCATGTATCTACCAATAAATGGTGCCAGATAAACTTAAAAAAATGAATGAAAATTATTTATAAAGGACTTTTCTGCCACAGAGTGAAAAAAAAGTAGGAATTGACTTTAAAAAATTTCTTTTATATTACTTGTTTTTCATTTCGCGTATGATACATTTTTTCAAGAATCCACTTGGATAAATCTTTGCTTGCCGTTTATCGTAATTTGTATAAAAACGTTAAACGTAATTGATAATTATCGGAATAACTCAGGAAATCCAAATATCTGGTAAGTAGTCACTCTGTACAGCGATTCTTTACTATGCGCTCGTTGTGTACAAAGCTTGAACACATGACTGTACATGATTGTGTACAAAGCTCTATATAGATCCCCCACATTGAGAACAAAATGGTGGTTTTCACAATGTCTGTGAACACTATGTTAAGGATGAAAAGAGGGATTGCGAAAATAAAGGTATGATATATCATTTAAGATAACTTATATCATTTAATACTATACAACTTAGAAATTAAATATTTGCGAAATATTTTAGGCCAATATTAAAAGATTGCATTATAATATCTCCCCGTCCTGTTATATTAAAAATTTTGAATGCTACACATAACATGATTAACATACAAAGGAATTGTCATAAAATATTTCATCTTCAAAAGGTAATCGAATATCTTTTAGAGTTTAGAGTTTCGAATATCTTTTACTGAATGTAAACAATAAAAAGTCCATATATTTTTTTTCAGTTGGAAGACAGGAATTTTAATACAAATGAGGATAAAAAAAATTCTAATATTAGAATATATTTATAAATTCTATTAGAAATATATTATAAATTATATAGAAATATATACACTATTTTACTAGAAATATATTGGAAATATACTTATATTTCCTGTACTTGCTATGGCGTTGTGTGAAGATAAGGAACTCTAATATAATAATTCTTTATATCCATATGTATATAGTACACGTATACATTACATTTATTTATCTATATCTATATCTATATCTATCTATCTATCTATCTATCTATATCTATCTATCTATCTATATCTATCTATCTGTCTGTCTGTCTGTCTTCTGTCTATCTGTCTTCAGGCTATCTGTCTTTCTGTCTATCTATCTATCTATCTATCCATCCTATCCTATCCTATCCTATGCTATCCTATCTATCTATCTATCGTACTTGCTTGTACACTGTCCAAGAGTTAAGCTTAAAACGGATATAAAATAAAGAAAACAGTACAAAAATACGATAATAACATTTATTATCTATCGAAGGAAACAGCTTCATAGAAAACTGGTCATAAGAGGAGTTCACACTTTTAGGAAAAACAAATGAAATAAAGAGGTTACGATGCCATTCAATATATGGGGTCACATTTGAGGACAAGGATTTCCTGCACTTGCTATCACATTGTAGACGAGATGCCTCAAACAGCTTCAAATGTCAAACGGTGAGCTCTTTTCAGTTCTTGAACTGTGCTTGGCCGATGTGGAAAGGCCGCACGTTGTTTCCAGAGCGCATCACATACACGCACGATGTCATTCAAAGAGGTGAATAAGCAGGTAACGGCATGAGCTGGATCCCGATTCGAACCGGAAGTCGTCGATCAATCCCATGTTGTGACAAGGCACGTTATCATCCATGGATATGAAGCAGGGACCTACAACATCTAGAAACAGGGGCTCAAGAACTTTGCCTTTGTTATCAGTCAACTTTGTTATTATCATGAGGAGGTCTGTGCTGCCAGTCCAGCAGGATGCCTGTCCAATCCACGACTTCACTTGACTAAGAATGATGTCTTTCAGCGATATTTCCCGGAATGAAATGAATTCCACTTTCTCTCCACATCGTTATCTGACCAGAATCAGTGTTGAGATCAAAGAGAGATTCGGCATTGAACATCACATTGGGCCACTGTTCTAGATTTCTGCGTTGATGCTCCAAACTCTAGTTTAAAAGAGAGAGTTTATGTGTAGGCATGAAGGCAATGCAAACAGCTGGCCACGTGGCATTGAAACTAAACTGACTGTTTCTCTTGTACACAATTTGTTTGGAAACTCGCGCTCTCGTGGCAGCTTAAGAGCGCTGAACCCAGTTCTCTGGCACAAATGTCTCTCTGACATCGTGCAGTTATTGCCAGGGACTTGGAGAGCGGTTGGGACTTTTGGCTGATTGCCTGGATTTCAACGTTTCCCAACGATTCTTTCTTTCGCGAACGTCCAGTTGATGTTTTTGTGCCATCATTTGATAGTTCCTCCGCCATTGAATCGCTCGGAACCCATCTGAATCTCTGTAACCTATTACAATCTGAACTGCTTGTGTCGCTCCCCCTTCCCACATGCGCAGATATTTTGAGCATGAAGATGTAAACTGAAATGTTTTACATAAAGACAATGTTTCACTTTCAGAAAAATTATTCTCCACAATCGATTTCGAACCATTTTATCAGCAGTGACTCCCATTGTCTTGCACTGTGTAAATTATACTGCACTTTTAGACACCAATGTACAATACAATATGCATACTATACATCCATTAAAAACCCTTATTAATGTAATTTTAATGCAACCGATACATAAAATTAGTAATTTTTAAATAATAATTATAAGAAAATATTGAATAGACTATAAGTTCCTGACTAAAAGAGCCATGCAAATCGATAAAACCCATTCAATGTTATGTCTCCAAATTATTGAGACCTTTCACGAATTCATCCATATGTGTTTTTTAAATGAAACTATATGCATATTTGAGGGAGCCTGAATGGCGGAGTGACTAACGCTCTGGCGCTCGGTACCGCAGGTTTCGGTTGAATCCCGACGGTGCCATGGATGTTTGTAGGGGTTCGGAATCCACTTTAAACCGTAAGTCCCGGTCCCAATAGGATCGTAGAGCGGGCATTGTTACTCCGCGTCCGTGGCTTATCTTCAAGTTACACGCGCCCTCTGTGTAATGCAAAGTGAGTAACATCTGTGCAGCGCTTGCCTTAAGGCATCCAAGACCAAGCTGTCTAAGTGTTTGCCAGCTGCATAAAAACAAAAAAATATCTATGCATATTTGAGGACAAAAGGGAACTACACATAATTTATCATTTTCTAATTTCTTGAATATTCTTGAAATTTTCTCATCGCTGTAAGGCCGATTTAATAAATGTGTTGATATTCGCTTGAATGGAAAGAAC
>BPLQ01003254.1:0-15729 GCA_021605075.1 Caerostris darwini
AATTGCACTTATATATGTGCATTTTATTCAGAGTTAAAGATAAACCATTAAATAGTTAGAAGAAATAATACAAAAGCTAAAAATTTCAAATTGTATCATAGCTTTTTGTTAACTAATTCTGAAGAGGTTAACAATGGATTGATGGCACGGAAATTAGTTTTCAGTTAAGAACTAAACCCACACATGAAACTACTCTTAATTAACGGGTTTAGTTGCAAGGGCATGACCTGTTGAGGCTTAAACCATCTGCCATAAAATATGGGACATTTTTTTTTTTTGGACCCCTGCTGGGGCCCCAGGTGAAAGGGAGTAGATTTCTGATAGGGAGGAAGATATGACGCAAACTTTTCGTGAGATTCAGCCCTGGGTGATTGAAAATGAAAAGTTCACTCAACCACCAGTTGAAACTCTGTGGTAGGATCAAGGCATTTGACAAAACCATTTTTTTTCTCTTTCCTCATCTGTGTCTATCGTCAGAACGAGGCCAGATGGTATATTCCACATTTTATTGTCCCTGTCTCCGGATGCGACTCCACCAGTAATATGTGTACAGGATTAACTGAGGCTAACTTTTAGGGTCAACTGGGGTATGTTTCGCAATTTTCGTACAATGGAACTTGAAGGCCATGGCTAGAGTTAGAAGATTTTTTGTTCGTGATTAGTTTCGTTAAGAATTTCTCATGGTTAATAATTTACAGAGAGAGTTACATCTTTATTGTTCTAGCCAATATCATGATATATTGTATGATAAAGCCCACATTAATTACGAGTATTTGCTGACATAATTGATGTTATTATGTTTTATTTATTAGTCCTCCTTCCTTTCCGACAACAAGTTGCTTGCTACTTTGTGTTTTGTAGCCCTTGGTCCGTATTGTGTTTTTGTAGTCCTTTGTCCCTTTAAGTCTACATTTCTTTGATTTAAATGTAGCACCGTATTATAAAATAAGTTTTAAACTTTTTGTGATCGCCATTAACTGAGCATATCAATGCGATGATAGCATAGTAGCCTAGGGAGTATAGAGGGGGGGAGTGCGTTCAAAAGATATTCGTCGACGTCTCAAAAGACAGCTACCACTAATTCTAGCCTCAAAAGTCTACAGTTAATACTGAATTAGGAATTGTATTGCAAAAAGTTTTTAATTGTATGCTTTTTTTTTTTTTTTTCATATTATTTGCTTCTTCCTTCTTTTTTTCATTCGTGGTTATATATCTATATATATATATATATATATATAACACCTCTCAGTTTGTTCACTTAAAGGATATAGGTTTTTTTTATAGGGAGTGGCAGGACAAATAAGCTTCAATCGTTATTTAACAAACAAACCGGAATTTGAAAAAAAATCCATTTTTAAGGATTTATATATTTATCTATTTTTTGTCCATAAAATATATGGGTATTGTTTTGGGGAGAGAGGGTCAGTAATGTTCTGTACCCCTTTAAATGTTTCTTTTGGTTTATTTATTCTTTACTTTCCTTCGCAAGCTGTTCTTATTGTTTATTTAAGTTACTTTCAAGTGCCTTTTTATTAATCTGAAGCTTGGTATCACAGGTTTCAGGTTCGAGACCCGGCAATGCTATGGATGTTTGTGGGTCCGTCCGTAGGTCCCAGTCTAACATGACTGCAGAGCACTGGGTTGACAATCCTACCCCGTAAAAAGAAACCATCTATTGTCACGAAATCTGCCAGTAGGCAGACGGTCTTGGTCCAGTATGGGCTACAGTGCCAGGCAGTTAGTTAGTTTAACCTTTTTATTAAATTTCTTTTGCGGACTTTTTTTATAAAATCGTATGGAATTCTATATATTTTTATTTATTATTTAATCTGTTTTCTTTTTTTCAGATTTTAGCGATAACTGATGAACATAATTTATTGCTTAAATATGATTTATTGATACTTTTTCTTTGTTTACGATTTGTTCATTTTCTTTCTTTGTTTTGTTCTTACATTAAATTCAAAATTTTATGATTAACCTGTTTATCGGCTCAGCTAAGTAATTATTTTCTCCATATTTTTTTTTTTTTATCCTTGAAAAACTTTTTTTTTCATCAATTTTCAAGCTTGACTTTTAAGCATTTTCATATAATATAGGGGAAAAACTTTTTTTAGATTTAGAAAATTCTAAAATAAGTATTAATAACAGCAAAATTTTAAAATTATAAATTTCTAGTTGCTTCTAAATGCATCATATATTTTTTTTTCTCTTTTGAATATCGGTGGTCTCTATATTATGCATATTTATATTTATTTGTGCTACCAACAGCCCACAAATGACTGGATTACGTTACTTTCCGGGAGGATTTCTTGGACTAACACTGGCAACTGGGGGCCTGAATGGCCGAGTGGCTAGCGCTCTAGCGCTCGGTACCACAGGTTTCGGGTTCGAGTCCCGGCGGTACCATGGTTTTTTGTAGTGGTTCGGAATCCACTTTAAAAAAGTAGGTCCCGGTCTAATAGATCGTAGAGCGTTGCGGGGGCATTGTTACCCGCGTCCGTGGCTTGTCTTCAAGTTACACGCGCCCTCCTGGGTAATGCAAAGTGAGTACGTCTGTGCAGCACTTGCCTTAAGGCATCCAACACCAAGGTGTCTGTGTTTGCCAGCTGCATGAAGGGAAAAAAAAACCCACTGCCAACTGGCTTACCGATTACGGAGTACCAACAGGGGGAAATATCCCTTAAACTTCCTCGTCTTAGTTCATAAATATGCTTAGAATTATAATGGGCTGCTTTAAGGTTAATAACAATAAATAAAAGATAAAGTTTCTAAAAAATTCAATTAATGTATTAAAAAAAATTTAAAAATACTAAAAATAAATAAAAGTCAAATACAAAATAAAAGGATTTAAAGTTAAGTTTAAATTCGCTACAATTAGGGACCAGTTGTCGATGCCATAAGACTATTGAAAAACGTAAACAATACAGTAAACAAATCAGTGAAAGGGTTATGCTGAACGGTATGGAGCCATGGTGATGATCTGAAAAGCAAATGGTTATGAAAATCCCTACAAAAAAAAAAAGCCGATCTCAGAACCGAGGTTTTGTTTATTTATTTTTTATTTTCATTTTTTATAATTTTATTTCAATCCTCTTGTTTTCCTTACAAAAAAAGGGGTAAAAAAGCGTACAATAAAAACCTAACGTAATTACTAGTTGGAAAGTGGAGAATTTAGGTGCACAACGTAGCAAAGATTGCGAAAGGAGCTGGGTTGCAGTTTCAAATCCTCAACCTCGCGGTCGGAGATCTGAGTCTTTACCTCTGTGCCACTTCGTCTTATTTAATGGAAGATCGATAATTTTTAAGCCAAAATAATCGTCAAATACACAATGAGTTAAATTGTCTCTGCGAACGTTTAAGTTCACCCCGTTATCTGAATTCGCTTCTAGGGCTAACAGCCGCACATTTGCATGTAATATGTTAGAGTAAATAGAAAACTGCTGCCAGGCAATCTGATTAACGATACTAAAGGATTATTTACAGCCATTATCACAATCACCATCGAACCTCCCCGTTCCTGAAATCAGTGATTTCATTGATTACTGCAGTGGAATTTGAACCTGAACCCTACTGCATGTTAACTGCTTTTGCACTTTAATCTAAGGCTTTAATTTTGGCACATAACGCGTATTAAAGCACAATTTTATGCGAATTGCCATAAAAGGAATATACATTAAAATACATAAAAAATATCAGGCAATAAATATTATACGATGAGCTTTGTTTTATAAGAAACTGAATTGTATTTGGGGCAACAATATTAATATTTCATATCTTACTAAAATTGATTCTGTAGGAATGCTAACTTTAATATAATATCCATGTAAATAAATAAATTAAAAATAAATTTTGGGAAAAATAGCTAATTTTTTAATATTGTATTCAAGTAAATAGCGAAATTAAAAACCCTTTACAAAAAGGTGTTGTAAGTAAATTATGGAAATATAAGCGAACATTTTAATATGATATTCATGTAAATAAAGAAATTAAAATCCCTTTACAAAAAGATGTTGTAAGTTAATATTTGCGAATACATTTTGTATAATAAACTAACTATTACTGCACAAATGTTAGAAATATTTATATGTCTAGTAATTTCATAAGGAAGATGAGAATTTATAAGTTATTTGTTGTACTTTTGATTAATAATCAGAAAAATGTTTTGATTTAGGGCCCATAATTTTCAACGAATTTAAAAGATCAATGGTACAAGAAAGACTTAAAAACAGTGAATTAAAAGTATCCTCTGATGCTGATAAGAGCCAGTATATGCTTATGATTTAAACAAATAAAACCAAAACGATAAAGTTTAAAAACATTTATCAAAGAAAAAAATAGATAAAAGCCCTCGCTAGATAAGTCTTTAAACTTTCTAATGCAGGGATGGGCAAACTTTTTCGGTCGGAAACAAAATATCGAAATATATAACAAATATCGAAAACAAAAAGTTTGGTGGGCCAAGATAAATTTTTCTAAAATTTTAGAAACGATATACAAGTATTACAATTTAAATATGTTAATGAGATGAATGAAATTGCGATTTCATTTTTAAAAGTTCCTTATATTGCGGTTCGAAGTTGAGATGTATTGATTCTATGGAACGAGGCTAAATGCTTATCTGTCAGTCTATTTCTGAAATAATTCTTTCTGAGGTTCATAGTTGAAAACACTTGTTCCTTAGGCCAGTCTACAGCTATAACTAACAAAGAACTTCCGCTTTAACATTTTACCGATTGAAAGCTGCCTATTTGCGTCGATTTATGTTTTGCAGTACAAAAATAGAGAAAGTAAAAATATCATCAGTCCTTTGAAAAAAAGGACGAAAAAAAATAATATTTACTTAAAGTAGAAAAGGAGATGAATATATAATATATAAATATATATTTCTTATAATTTGCCTCGGACTGGCAAATTAAAATTCTATCCGCCGGCCGGATAGAATCTTCCGAGGAACCGGAGTTGGCCCGCGGGCCGTAGTTTGTCCATCCCTGTTCTAATGGTACTCGAATATTTAGAAGTTAAGAAAATAAAAGGAAATATAGTTAGTGGTTGCAAAAAAATTGTTACCCTGTTAGAAAAATATTAAAATACTGCTAAATTACATAAAATCTTACTCAAAGCTAGAAAGATGACTTAATCTGTATACATAAATAATTTGATATCAATAGATTATAGGTAAGAATATTATAAAAAAAGTATTGATAAGCAAGAATAAAATTTATTTGTTGTGTCAAAATATGTAAATCTTCTCTCTTAGTTAAAAAATATTTAGAGGACATGGAAAAAATAATAAATCAAAACCTTGAACCTTAAGTGTCAAAAGCAGCAAAAGATTTCAATTGTATTTGCGTAGGTTATAGATTAATGACAATGTAGGAAGTAATTTTATGTTAAATTCATTTAGCTAGAACAATATTGCAAAACATCAACACATGCTTTTGTTCTGCCTTAAAAAAAACCTTATTCTTCATTAATATTTCTGTTCGACTCTTGACCTTTCAATTAGTGTCCACACAAGACAGTTTTCAAGGATTTTTCTAAAGACCTTAGTATCTTAAATTTCTTATGAAAACACCAGAAAACGTGCTTCGATTCGCAAAGTGCTTTTTCACCAAGTGTGGGACATTCTTCAGCCACAAAAGGAGACACGCTTTGATCGATGACCACATTGGAACTATCGAGCTGTGCGGCATACGGAAATATTGGATTCTTCTGGCAATAATTCAAAGCAGGGGGATGGTCGTTAACATAACTCACCCTTTCACAAGAGTTGTTACAAATGAGTTAATATGTCACTACAACATTTTGGGGTCAGGATACTGGTGACTTGGCGAGCACAAAAGAGGGTGTCACGGAAGAACGAGCAAGTGACATTTGTATGTGAGGTTGCTGGTCCTAAAAATGAGAACGTTTTGAAGTAATGGACTTTAGGGTGAGACCTTTGTCAACAAAGATTTCGAAAAGTGTGGTCAAATGTGCACAGGTCAGAGTTAGAATGGGTTTACATTCGAATTCATGTAGTCAGTTGGGTAGTAACTGCGGAAATTCGAGTAAAACAGGTATGGAAATATGAAATAATTCAAATATTTGCATAAAACAATAGTTGAAGTAAAATAGACCATAATAAGTTAATTGCGGTATAAATTTTGATAAGGAAAACAATTCAATTATGCAAAAGCAGACTCACTTATTACAGATTCGCCGCAGTTTCTACAGGAAATAAAAATAATTTAGGCTTAACTACAGATTAGCGAAAAAACTAATACTTCGTCGGAAATTTAAAAAAAAAAAAAAAGCATTTTTTTTTTATCTAATATGTTCCAAATTTAATTCAATTAAAAAGTTCTAACAATTAAAAAAAAAACATTAGTGCCAGTTTTCGAAGAAACAGAAAAATGTAATGCCATTTTTTTTAAGCAGTTAAACAAATATCTTTGGTTGTATTGCAGCTGTAAAAACAGTTATTTAGCTGTAAAAATAGTTATTAAAATAGTTATAGTTAATTAGTAATTAATAATAACAAATAATTAATAAATATTTTGCAATATTATTGTTTTATACTGATAATCGACGTAAAAATAATACAGTAAAATGATTCCACAAAGGAAAAGAAAATTAAGTCGTAGTTATTTATTTAGTTGCTGTTCTTCTTCATTGGGCGGGCAGATGGCCAATTGGATAGCTCTCTGGCCTTTCATACTACAGGAATCAAGTTCGAATGCTGTGGCATGGATGTTTGTAATTGATTCGAAATCCACGTTAAACTGCAGGTCCCTGTCTAATTAGCCTAAAGTGTGCACAAAATGGCAATAGAGCGACAATTCAAACCAATTTTCTTTATTGGCGTAACAGCCCTATGCTAGGCCAAGACCTTGTCTGCTTTGTGGTAGATTTCGAAACAAGAGAAGTTTTCTTTTTACAGGATAGTCTTGTCAGCCCTACGTTCAAAGCTTTGCAGTCTTATGAGACCGGGACCTACAGTTTAAAGTGAATCCTGCACCACTAGAAACTTGCCTTGGCACCATCGGGACTCGAACCTGAAACCTGTTCCACTCAGCTCTAGTCATTTGGCCATCAGGCCCTTTTTCATTTAGTTATTCAGAAAATTTGATAACCAGGATATTAAATAATCCTTTTTTTAATCAAAATATTTTCAAATGTAGAGGTCAGAATTACAGTTTACATTTGAATTCATATAGTCTGTAGTATCGTAACTGTAAAAAAATCGTACATATATGAAAATTTAAATTAATTAAGAAAATCTCATAAAATCACAAAAGTAAAGTGGTTATCTTAAACAATAGCTTCATGTATAACTATAGCAACGAAAAAAATCAATTATAATATAAACATAATTTAAATTTAATAGATTTTAACACAAATGAAAATAATTCTCTAAGACTGAATTTAAGTGTATTAATTTGAACACTCTCTCGCTGTAATTTTGAGTTTAGATAAGAAATTTCGTAATAAGAGTAAATATCATTGTTTTGCTAAATGACCACTATTTGCTGATAAATAAAGGAATTTATCACGATGATGATTTTTGTGATATGTAATTTTTCCAATCCTTTCTGACTGTACAGTAAAAAATGCCCTAAGGGTAAACATAGGATAGAGATAGTTACTCACTGCAAGTTGTTATCGCTGCCCTCGATTTTGAAATCCGTTGAGGAAAGAAGTAAATGATCCTTTGAGCAGATGGTAGAAACAGTAGAAGAATAATGATATCACGATGTTGAGAAATACTCCATTATATTTAAAAATATTTTGTTTTGCTTTGCTTTATATATCGATATCGATGTGTTATGGATTTCATCAGATTTTTATAGACTCAAGTTTATGTTTGCTTAGTTTACAAACGTATATTGAAGTAACTATATAAATTCAAAATAATATTTTTTTTCTAGTTATTTCTTCGAGATAGCTTCTTCCTCCTCTAGTACACTTGGTACCACAGGTTCGAGTCCCGGTGTTGAAAAAATGTTTGTAGTGGTTCGAAATCTACTTTAAACTATAGGTCCCGGACTGTTTAGTCCTTGTATGCACAAGATGATCGTAGAGCGACAAAACAAACCAAACCAATCCTCGAATCCAACTGGTAAACCTTTTGGCTAATGGATTTATAATGCCAATTGCCAGCATATGCTAAGCCTTTTGTTTAATAAGTTTCAAATCAAAATTCCCGAGTTTCCCCCAAAATCGAGTCCCCCCCAAATCGTGTTCCCCGTCCTCATCTCCAAATCAAGCTCCCCCGGCCACCGACACAAGTCGTATAGATCCCGTACTATCCCCAAGCTTATACTAGTACAGGTTGATGCATGCGGAGAAAAAGATTCTTTCAATGCGCCTGTAAATTTCTTCTTTTCGTTAGCTAATACACCTCGCTGAATTCTGTGTATTAATATAAAAGATTCGGGAAAATTCGAAAGCATATAGTTAATATAAATATCCACCAATATATGGATGATAGAGTGAGTTGGAGAATTATGAAGAGACTGGAAGGTGAGCAATATTGCTATATTGAGGCAATATTGATGGTGACATAAATGTACCGCCCAACATCGTGTCTAACTTAAGAAAATAGATTAAGGTTAATGGATCCTTTGAAAGAAAGTTTGGTCAAGGTCGAGTCACAATGTTCGATGTAGATCGATATTTTTCAACAACAAGAATTCAACAGATTCTCAGCTTTCTTGCGACCTTCAGTTACTGGAGTTCGAGTTTCAAGGATCACCTTTTCCACAAGGCTACGTGAGAGAGATGTGCTTACCAAAATATCTGCTGTTTGCGTTCCATTCACTCCTGCTCACAGTAGACCCCATGTAGTGTCAGAGAACATTGACTTTGAATTAGATATCATTGATCGACCATTTTATTATTTTATGTATCATGATTCAGCTTATACGCTGTTTCTCAACGTATATTCATCTTAAGAGATCCTAAGACTTGTTACTTGTCTCCGACACCCAAGAAAGATACACTTATGGCAGTTGTTAGACATCATGTTGAATCGGTTTATATTTTATTGCTATACATTTGTTTGGATCTTTGACTACCAGAATATTATTGTTGTTTATTATTGTTTTAAAGTTAAGACTAGAAGGAGATGTTGGAATCCTATATTTAGTTTTTCAGGATACAGTAGGCCATGATTTCAATTTAATCTACCACACTGAGCATTTAAATAGGGCTAAAAGCTAATCTTGTTGAAGAACTGTTGAAAAGTCAGAATATTCATAGATAGATTGGATAGCCAAATTTAGTGACCTAAGCCCTTTACAGAAAGTTTTGGACACTCTTATGAGTCTCTGAGGGCAATTATACTGAGGACAATTACAGTTTGTTTTGCACTTCCCATCGTTGGGCCAGAAGTGGGACCAAATGTCGCAGGGTTTCATAAGTTGCCTGATTTCCAACGGTAGACATGTATAGTTGCAAAAGAAGATCAAACTTTTTGCAACCAATTTTCGTTTTTTGTATACTATTCAAATTTTTTTTAGACTTTCCGCAGCTGACGAGCTTTACTCATACTCATGTGTTTTTACCATAATCATTGGATAGCCCAATATATATATATTCGTATTCTATCAGCCTACATACATATTTAATTTCATTACAATGTGTTTAGTAGTTCCGTAGATATTCATCAAGATTCTCAAATTATTTTAATAAATTAAGTTAAGAAATTTTTTTTTATTTTCATTATTTATATGTATGAATTATTCTGTAGTTTAAAGTTTTTATCGTATAAAGGATAGCTTTGAATTCTTTGTGATTTTTTTCTAAAAACATACGTATAGCTTTTGATCTCTGAAAAGTTCCTTATTCATTTTATTTTCGATTTGTTTTGTGACTTTTTGTACTTTATGCAGTTTTTTTTATCTTACATACAGATATGATATTTATGTTATCGAAATATTTAAAAAGCGCTACTGCGCTTTGCATAATTTAATAAGAAGCGTAGAAATAAGGATGAACGATATTTATTAAATAAACACTAACTTCTTGCACAGATGAAAATTTTAAAAATGTTACTTTAAATTTGAGGACTTAAAGTTTAAGTTAAATATTACTTTAAGTTAATTTTCTTACAATATCTGGACAATAATTTTCATTTTGGATTATTAATTTAAATTATGACCATTAACAATTCTTATCTATAAATAAAAAGTCCTTTCATCTGTAGTGAATTCATAAATTAAGAATTTCTTCATTTATGAAATATCCGTTAAAAACAATATTTCAGATTTATTACATGTTACGAATTATTTATTACATTAATGTTATTTATTACATGTTACGTTAACCCACACAGATAAAGATCTGCATTTTTCTCGGTGCGTGGCTGCAAATTTATTAGAAATGTGTCTTCTTACATTTCATAAATATCTAGAAACTCATGTCAATTTCATTGGTTTCAAATTTATAGCTTTATGCAACTGATGAGACACAATTGCTCTCATCAGAATTTTTATGTCTTTAATAGACTAACACTTACTTGTGCAATGATTCCGTTAAGATTTCTCATGATGTAAAAATTTATTTTAAGGAACAATTTGAAACACAACGATTTTCCACATTAACAAAAAAATTTCTGCTGCTATGTGCTAATACATATATCTTGATAGAAAGTGGGGTTTTTTTTTTTTTTACTTATTTTTGTTGTAAAACTGATTGCTCTAAATCATTTTGACCTATATGTCGGAAGTAAAAGAGAAAAAAAAAGAAAAGAATGGTTTTTCCTCCCAATACTTGAAATGGTTCTCCACTATAATTTTTCTGAAGATATTTTGAAACAACATTCAGAAGCTCTGATAAGATATATGGCGATCATGTAATAGCTTAATAAAACAGAACGTATCTTCTGTGAAAAAAAAATTGTTTTCCAGTTTTACCTTGAAGTATTGTAAAATTCAATGATGTTCTGAGCTATGTTTGTTACTTTGATAAGATACATAGCAATCATGGAGTTGTTCCTAAAAAGATAAAATAATCTTTGGTAAAAATAGTCAACAACTCCGGCTTTAATTAAAGTACACAGTTTTATTTTAGTCTACAGTTTTCCTCTAAAAATTGGAGTCAATTGAGATAAGAGGTTCTTAAATTTGTTCATCAGTATTTTTTATAAGATATTTACCAACTGTTTAGATATGCCGAAATTATTTGAAAAAAAATCGTAATAAATAAATGACATCAACAAAAGATTTTCACAAGAATTTATGAACACGAATTCAATGCCTCTTTCAATTGTATTTTTATATAAAAGAAATTCTTGTAAGTCTTTTAAAAACTATATTTATATAATATATAAACTCAATAAATTTGAAATTTCTTCGGAAAGAATTTTTGGTATGAATGGATTAGATGGAGTTTTTGCACCATTATAAAAATTAAATTATTATAAGATTTCATGCATTTTAAAAAATACATTTCATTTTCTCATACATTTCAAAAGAATGCTCATTACTCTAAAAATTAAATTAATTAAACTTAAATTAATTAATTAAACAATTAAATTAAATTAAATTGTTTAATTTTTTAAAATTTCATTTCATTATTTTTTTAATTAAATTAAATTAATTTCTTAAAATTTAATTTCATTAAACATTAAACTTTTTCAAAGATGCTCTAATATCACAACACAATTATTATAGATTTAAATAAATTAGCAGTAGTTCCGTTGCTACAATTTCTAAATATGACTATTACCAACAAAAAATGGCATTATGTTAAAAACATTAAAAAATTGAGTAGCTTCAAACTTTCTTAGAAAGCGCCAAATATTTAAAAATGCTTTAATTTACTATTCGTAAAAAATTTTAATTTTTATCATATATATTTTTAATTTTATTATTTATATCAGTTTTTCATTCTTTATTTGTAATCCCAAATACTGTACTAACATATACACTAAATTGTGGAGTTTAATTCACTTTAATATATTTTAGTGAAGTTAAACCAAAATAATAATTCAAAGCCTGTACAAATTTGATGATTATCTGTTTTAAAAGGCGTGTTTACAGTAGATAACCTCACAAAATTCAAGGGAGCAAAATAATCAATTCAAAGTCATTAGTAATCCGTCTATCGTCTATCATACTAGCGGTATTATTTCTTCCTATTGTTAAAATTTTTTTATATGCTATATCCGTCAATTGAAGGACAGGGATTGTCAGATTATTAATGGTATTGTATTTTGATTAATTAGTACGAAGAAAGTAGAGCAACCCCTGTAGAAAATCCCAAATATTCTAGCGTAAAGTCACTAAAAAAATTAGTATAGAAATTCGGTTTCTTATTTTAAAACTATCCCTTACTACTGTTAGTTTCTTAAAAATTGATCAGGCCAGAAACTGTAATTCGATTATTTATTTTGCATTTCATTCTGATTAAACCATTCATAATTTCTAAAGTTTTATCTCAGAATTAAAAATTTAAAAGTAGAACTTTTAGTAATATAATAATTATTTTATTGCCGAATTGATGGCTGATTTGAATAGACAGTTTAAAGGCCGAATTAAAATATTTCATATAGTTTTTTTTGATGAGATAATTGTGAATAACCAATTTGAATTAGATTTACTATTTTAATAACATATTAAAAGTGTTTTACTAAAAATTAATATGATTACATTTTATAGAACGTTAAATACGTTTTAGAATGTAAAAATACGTTTAAATAATAACGATGTATGTAATGGACATCCTAATATTTTAGACGAAAATAAGAAACATCATTTCCTACTGGGAAATCTTCGTAATTGAAATATTTTCATATATTTATCAATTTTAATCCGATTAAATCGGATTAAAATTGATTATAATATTTTTCTTTGGTTAGGATAATATTGATTTTTCAATATTATTTATCACATAATCTCTTGTGTATGTGATCAATTGAATCCATAAAATATAAATTCTTTAGCTGAAATATTATCAAATATACAGTATTAACTATTTATATATTAGAGAGTTTTTGCATGCCGTACGTTAGTTACCGTAGGACGTTCGTTAGCTTTTTCTCCTTAGCGCGCATGCTCATAGGAAACTGAGCATGCGCGCTAGGGAGAAAAAGCTAACGGACGTCTTACGGTAACTAACGTACGGTATGCAAAAACTCTCTACTATTTACAGTAGGTGATTTACACAGTAAAAGTTAAAATTAGGCAATTTAATAACAGGAATAACACGAAAACAGTCTACACTTTCTTCTATTAATTAATCTAAAAATACATACACACATACATATACACACACACACACGTACATCGTTTAAAATAAACAATATATATATATATATATATATATATATTGTTTAAAATAAACAATATATATATATATATATATATTGTTTTAAAATAAACAATATATATATATATATATATATATATATATTGTTTATTTTAAACGATGTACATTTAATTTAATTTAAACTTAAAATTAACATTTAGAATTTAATGTAAGAAATGATACCGCATTTACTTAGCATTATTCGAAATAACTGGTTTGATGCCCTATGCTAATGTAATTCGAAGATCTGGTTCTAACTCTGATTTATTTACGTTCTTGGTTTAATAGTTGTCGTTGCAAAAAACGGTATTTCAATAGGTAATGCATAAACCAAATGGTTTGCATTTGTTGGGTTGCAGTTGTTGGGCTTACTAGATCTGGATATTTGGTTTTTAATCCTATCTACCAATTATGATGAGATTTATCTTTAAATTCATATTTCACCATTATTCTTTTCAAAGTCTTTGTAATATCTCGAAGTATCACTTTGTATACCTTTTGAAGAACTCGAACCCCATTTTGGAGACCATTGGCATTCTTCGCTAATTACGTGATAGCTTGGATGCAAGTATTTTTTTTTAAATCTGTATAGTATTTATTGTCTGAATCATGTTTGATTTTAAAATTGACGCTAAATCAGTAGATGTGATTGTTGCTTAATAGTACAATACTCAAGTTTGCTTGGATAAACACATATTTGTGAACAAATGTTGTTAAACTTTTTTTTCAGTGAAATGAATAAAACCTACTTGCTCCTTCTTTTTGTGCTTAGTAACTATAAGAATTGAATCAAACACTATTAAATTAGTATAAGGACACTTATTAAATTAGTATAAGAATCAGTTTTCTTATTTGCATTTTTATTAAAATATTTTATTTATTCTTTAATACAAATAAATGTAGGTGTATGCACTTCTTAATTAATGCTGTGGATTAAATCTTGTGCAGTCTTGGTATGAGTATTCCTACTGTGAGGTCATGCGACCTTCACAACTGTAAGAATTTTTGGGCTGAAATTACAATTTTCTTTCTTTTACTGCTAGACACACAGTAGGAATTATATTTTCTTTCTATTATTCCTCGTAAGGCAACACTTTCAACATTTTATTTCATTCTATCATGATGGTCTGACCTGGTCTATTTTTCTAAAAAAGCCGGACCTAGACATAGAGAAAAGACAAAGATCAATCTAAAAGTTTTTTAAACAACCGACTCAAAACCTGAAGAACGTTACAGGAAATTCCAAACTTAACTTTTTTTTCCCCTTCCTGTCAATTCTTTATCAATTAAAAAAATATTAAAACGGAAACTCTTTCAGATAGTATATGAACTAAAAGAAAATATAATAAAAAATCGAGATAAAAAAACTCGTCAAAAACCCCACTGATCCAGTGATACGTGAGGCTGTCAAAAGTAAAGCCCAGAGAGTGAAAGTAATAAATAAAAACGTGTCTTCCCATCTTACCTGCTGTGAAACAATTTTTTTAGGGGTTTCCAGAGGTGCTTTTACACAATCTTCCTTTGTCCTTGAGAATTCCAGATTTCAGAAAGCCCCTTTCATTCCAATGAATTTCTTCATGAGAAAGAATTATCTTCCCTTGCTTACAAGACAATTCATAGACAGCTTTAAAGAATACACCCAAACATTCCAGCTAACTTTTTATGCAGTTGAAACATTCCCAAAGTATCAAAGAAGCCTGCACATTGGAAAAGGTATTTAATGAATTAATTGGATACCTTATACACTAAACTCATTGAGTTTTAAGTTAATGCAAGAATGTGATGCTACATGCTTTACCCATTAATGCAGTTATTCTGACTGTTAACCTATTTGCATATCTGCATACTCTATTGACCAAAGTGTTCCCAAAAGGAATTTTAAAATGCTGTTTTTCTAAAACACCAAGACTACGCGGGATGCATTTTATTTATTTATTTTAAATCTTGGGTCGACCAACTCATAGCTCAGTGGCAATGTGAGCCGCTGGTGAGCATTAGGGCTGAGGTTGAATCCGCTGGCGGCTCTGTTGTAGACACTGTTTTTTAAAAAAAAGGGGGCTCGATGGCTTTTTTGATGTTCAGCCTCTTGCATCTTTAGCCTGACTACTTGGTGGGAATTTTCTAGATTTTCTACCATACGATACATAAACTTTTTGTCTGCCGTACGATGCCATACGACATGCCCTCCTTCTTCAGCGACACGGAGCCAAGTCAGACTTTTACCTACGGATGCTCAATCACAACAGAAAATGCCCCCCTTCCCTCCTTCCATAATAACACACAGGTTCACGGACTTGGTCTTGATACTGCTGTAGACCAAGTGAGAGTAGAAACAACAATAACAAATCATGGGTTTCGGAATTGGGTAATACCATCGGGGAGCATTAAAAAGATCAAGAGCAAGGGAAAGACGTTTCTAAAATGTCTGCCAATAAA
>BPLQ01003257.1:0-38513 GCA_021605075.1 Caerostris darwini
ATTTGTCCCGGAAAATCAGGATAAGGGGAGAATTTGGCCAAAAATCGACTTGGCCATAACATAAAAAGTTACATAGGAATAATTTTTTTGATGTTTCCAGAGGATGTAGGGCTACGCCACGAATCGATAGCCACCATCCGTGTGTCTCTAAGAAATTATTTGTAGAAGTTACGGGCATGCGCTCGCCGAGCCCCAATTGGGCATTCGCCGATATACCCGGGTACCATATCGGGAGAAATTAACGTGCGATTCCCACAATGTGTATGTCGTTAAATAGCATTTCACGCCACTAGTTAAACCCCTTAAAAGAATTGGCCTAGCAAATTTATTTCCATAGATATAAGCAAGTATGCGTTTAAGTCACAAATACACGCTCTGGGCGCTCTCCGAGCTTTTTTTAGCTATTTTAGCGTTTTAAGGGAGTAATTTTCGATCGATTTGGCTGAAATTTTGCATGGGAGTCCCTCAGATGAACACATTTCGATCGCCTATCAGCATTTATTTGTCCCGGAAAATCAGGATAAGGGGAGAATTTGGCCAAAAATCGACTTGGCCATAACATAAAAAGTTACATAGGAATAATTTTTTTGATGTTTCCAGAGGATGTAGGGCTACGCCACGAATCGATAGCCACCATCCGTGTGTCTCTTATCGGGAGAAATTAACGTGCGATTCCCACAATGTGTATGTCGTTAAATAGCATTTCACGCCACTAGTTAAACCCCTTAAAAAGAATTGGCCTAGCAAATTTATTTCCATAGATATAAGCAAGTATGCGTTTAAGTCACAAATACACGCTCTGGGCGCTCTCCGAGCTTTTTTAGCTATTTTAGCGTTTTAAGGGAGTAATTTTCGATCGATTTGGCTGAAATTTTGCATGGGAGTCCCTCAGATGAACACATTTCGATCGCCTATCAGCATTTTTGGCTGCGCCTAAAATTTGTCCCGGAAAATCAGGATAAGGGGAGAATTTGGCCAAAAATCGACTTGGCCATAACATAAAAAGTTACATAGGAATAATTTTTTTGATGTTTCCAGAGGATGTAGGGCTACGCCACGAATCGATAGCCACCATCCGTGTGTCTCTAAGAAATTATTTGTAGAAGTTACGGGCATGCGCTCGCCGAGCCCCAATTGGGCATTCGCCGATATACCCGGGTACCATATCGGGAGAAATTAACGTGCGATTCCCACAATGTGTATGTCGTTAAATAGCATTTCACGCCACTAGTTAAACCCCTTAAAAAGAATTGGCCTAGCAAATTTATTTCCATAGATATAAGCAAGTATGCGTTTAAGTCACAAATACACGCTCTGGGCGCTCTCCGAGCTTTTTTAGCTATTTTAGCGTTTTAATTTTCGATCGATTTGGTAATTTTCGATCGATTTGGCTGAAATTTTGCATGGGAGTCCCTCAGATGAACACATTTCGATCGCCTATCAGCATTTTTGGCTGCGCCTAAATCAGGATAAGGGGAGAATTTGGCCAAAAATCGACTTGGCCATAACATAAAAAGTTACATAGGAATAATAATTTTTTTGATGTTTCCAGAGGATGTAGGGCTACGCCACGAATCGATAGCCACCATCCGTGTGTCTCTAAGAAATTATTTGTAGAAGTTACGGGCATGCGCTCGCCGAGCCCCAATTGGGCATTCGCCGATATACCCGGGTACCATATCGGGAGAAATTAACGTGCGATTCCCACAATGTGTATGTCGTTAAATAGCATTTCACGCCACTAGTTAAACCCCTTAAAAGAATTGGCCTAGCAAATTTATTTCCATAGATATAAGCAAGTATGCGTTTAAGTCACAAATACACGCTCTGGGCGCTCTCCGAGCTTTTTTAGCTATTTTAGCGTTTTAAGGGAGTAATTTTCGATCGATTTGGCTGAAATTTTGCATGGGAGTCCCTCAGATGAACACATTTCGATCGCCTATCAGCATTTTTGGCTGCGCCTAAAATTTGTCCCGGAAAATCAGGATAAGGGGAGAATTTGGCCAAAAATCGACTTGGCCATAACATAAAAAGTTACATAGGAATAATTTTTTTGATGTTTCCAGAGGATGTAGGGCTACGCCACGAATCGATAGCCACCATCCGTGTGTCTCTAAGAAATTATTTGTAGAAGTTACGGGCATGCGCTCGCCGAGCCCCAATTGGGCATTCGCCGATATACCCGGGTACCATATCGGGAGAAATTAACGTGCGATTCCCACAATGTGTATGTCGTTAAATAGCATTTCACGCCACTAGTTAAACCTTAAAAAAAGAATTGGCCTAGCAAATTTATTTCCATAGATATAAGCAAGTATGCGTTTAAGTCACAAATACACGCTCTGGGCGCTCTCCGAGCTTTTTTTAGCTATTTTAGCGTTTTAAGGGAGTAATTTTCGATCGATTTGGCTGAAATTTTGCATGGGAGTCCCTCAGATGAACACATTTCGTCGCCTATCAGCATTTTTGGCTGCGCCTAAAATTTGTCCCGGAAAATCCAGGATAAGGGGAGAATTTGGCCAAAAATCGACTTGGCCATAACATAAAAAGTTACATAGGAATAATTTTTTTGATGTTTCCAGAGGATGTAGGGCTACGCCACGAATCGATAGCCACCATCCGTGTGTCTCTAAGAAATTATTTGTAGAAGTTACGGGCATGCGCTCGCCGAGCCCCAATTGGGCATTCGCCGATATACCCGGGTACCATATCGGGAGAAATTAACGTGCGATTCCCACAATGTGTATGTCGTTAAATAGCATTTCACGCCACTAGTTAAACCCCTTAAAAGAATTGGCCTAGCAAATTTATTTCCATAGATATAAGCAAGTATGCGTTTAAGTCACAAATACACGCTCTGGGCGCTCTCCGAGCTTTTTTTAGCTATTTTAGCGTTTTAAGGGAGTAATTTTCGATCGATTTGGCTGAAATTTTGCATGGGAGTCCCTCAGATGAACACATTTCGATCGCCTATCAGCATTTTTGGCTGCGCCTAAAATTTGTCCCGGAAAATCAGGATAAGGGGAGAATTTGGCCAAAAATCGACTTGGCCATAACATAAAAAGTTACATAGGAATAATTTTTTTGATGTTTCCAGAGGATGTAGGGCTACGCCACGAATCGATAGCCACCATCCGTGTGTCTCTAAGAAATTATTTGTAGAAGTTACGGGCATGCGCTCGCCGAGCCCCAATTGGGCATTCGCCGATATACCCGGGTACCATATCGGGAGAAATTAACGTGCGATTCCCACAATGTGTATGTCGTTAAATAGCATTTCACGCCACTAGTTAAACCCCTTAAAAGAATTGGCCTAGCAAATTTATTTCCATAGATATAAGCAAGTATGCGTTTAAGTCACAAATACACGCTCTGGGCGCTCTCCGAGCTTTTTTTAGCTATTTTAGCGTTTTAAGGGAGTAATTTTCGATCGATTTGGCTGAAATTTTGCATGGTCCCTCAGATGAACACATTTCGATCGCCTATCAGCATTTTTGGCTGCGCCTAAAATTTGTCCCGGAAAATCAGGATAAGGGGAGAATTTGGCCAAAAATCGACTTGGCCATAACATAAAAAGTTACATAGGAATAATTTTTTTTTTTTGATGTTTCCAGAGGATGTAGGGCTACGCCACGAATCGATAGCCACCATCCGTGTGTCTCTAAGAAATTTTATTTGTAGAAGTTACGGGCATGCGCTCGCCGAGCCCCAATTGGGCATTCGCCGATATACCCGGGTACCATATCGGGAGAAATTAACGTGCGATTCCCACAATGTGTATGTCGTTAAATAGCATTTCACGCCACTAGTTAAACCCCTTAAAAAAAGAATTGGCCTAGCAAATTTATTTCCATAGATATAAGCAAGTATGCGTTTAAGTCACAAATACACGCTCTGGGCGCTCTCCGAGCTTTTTTTTTAGCTATTTTAGCGTTTTAAGGGAGTAATTTTCGATCGATTTGGCTGAAATTTTGCATGGGAGTCCCTCAGATGAACACATTTCGATCGCCTATCAGCATTTTTGGCTGCGCCTAAAATTTGTCCCGGAAAATCAGGATAAGGGGAGAATTTGGCCAAAAATCGACTTGGCCATAACATAAAAAGTTACATAGGAATAATTTTTTTGATGTTTCCAGAGGATGTAGGGCTACGCCACGAATCGATAGCCACCATCCGTGTGTCTCTAAGAAATTATTTGTAGAAGTTACGGGCATGCGCTCGCCGAGCCCCAATTGGGCATTCGCCGATATACCCGGGTACCATATCGGGAGAAATTAACGTGCGATTCCCACAATGTGTATGTCGTTAAATAGCATTTCACGCCACTAGTTAAACCCCTTAAAAAGAATTGGCCTAGCAAATTTATTTCCATAGATATAAGCAAGTATGCGTTTAAGTCACAAATACACGCTCTGGGCGCTCTCCGAGCTTTTTTTAGCTATTTTAGCGTTTTAAGGGAGTAATTTTCATCGATTTGGCTGAAATTTTGCATGGGAGTCCCTCAGATGAACACATTTCGATCGCCTATCAGCATTTTTGGCTGCGCCTAAAATTTGTCCCGGAAAATCCAGGATAAGGGGAGAATTTGGCCAAAAATCGACTTGGCCATAACATAAAAAGTTACATAGGAATAATTTTTTTGATGTTTCCAGAGGATGTAGGGCTACGCCACGAATCGATAGCCACCATCCGTGTGTCTCTAAGAAATTATTTGTAGAAGTTACGGGCATGCGCTCGCCGAGCCCCAATTGGGCATTCGCCGATATACCCGGGTACCATATCGGGAGAAATTAACGTGCGATTCCCACAATGTGTATGTCGTTAAATAGCATTTCACGCCACTAGTTAAACCCCTTAAAAGAATTGGCCTAGCAAATTTATTTCCATAGATATAAGCAAGTATGCGTTTAAGTCACAAATACACGCTCTGGGCGCTCTCCGAGCTTTTTTTAGCTATTTTAGCGTTTTAAGAGTAATTTTCGATCGATTTGGCTGAAATTTTGCATGGGAGTCCCTCAGATGAACACATTTCGATCGCCTATCAGCATTTTTGGCTGCGCCTAAAATTTGTCCCGGAAAATCAGGATAAGGGGAGAATTTGGCCAAAAATCGACTTGGCCATAACATAAAAAGTTACATAGGAATAATTTTTGATTTTTTTGATGTTTCCAGAGGATGTAGGGCTACGCCACGAATCGATAGCCACCATCCGTGTGTCTCTAAGAAATTATTTGTAGAAGTTACGGGCATGCGCTCGCCGAGCCCCAATTGGGCATTCGCCGATATACCCGGGTACCATATCGGGAGAAATTAACGTGCGATTCCCACAATGTGTATGTCGTTAAATAGCATTTCACGCCACTAGTTAAACCCCTTAAAAAAGAATTGGCCTAGCAAATTTATTTCCATAGATATAAGCAAGTATGCGTTTAAGTCACAAATACACGCTCTGGGCGCTCTCCGAGCTTTTTTTAGCTATTTTAGCGTTTTAAGGGAGTAATTTTCGATCGATTTGGCTGAAATTTTTTGTCCCTCAGGGAAGTCCATTTCAGATGAACACATTTCGATCGCCTATCAGCATTTTTGGCTGCGCCTAAAATTTGTCCCGGAAAATCAGGATAAGGGGAGAATTTGGCCAAAAATCGACTTGGCCATAACATAAAAAGTTACATAGGAATAATTTTTTTGATGTTTCCAGAGGATGTAGGGCTACGCCACGAATCGATAGCCACCATCCGTGTGTCTCTAAGAAATTATTTGTAGAAGTTACGGGCATGCGCTCGCCGAGCCCCAATTGGGCATTCGCCGATATACCCGGGTACCATATCGGGAGAAATTAACGTGCGATTCCCACAATGTGTATGTCGTTAAATAGCATTTCACGCCACTAGTTAAACCCCTTAAAAGAATTGGCCTAGCAAATTTATTTCCATAGATATAAGCAAGTATGCGTTTAAGTCACAAATACACGCTCTGGGCGCTCTCCGAGCTTTTTTTAGCTATTTTAGCGTTTTAAGGGAGTAATTTTCGATCGATTTGGCTGAAATTTTGCATGGGAGTCCCTCAGATGAACACATTTCGATCGCCTATCAGCATTTTTGGCTGCGCCTAAAATTTGTCCCGGAAAAAATCAGGATAAGGGGAGAATTTGGCCAAAAATCGACTTGGCCATAACATAAAAAGTTACATAGGAATATTTTTTTGATGTTTCCAGAGGATGTAGGGCTACGCCACGAATCGATAGCCACCATCCGTGTGTCTCTAAGAAATTATTTGTAGAAGTTACGGGCATGCGCTCGCCGAGCCCCAATTGGGCATTCGCCGATATACCCGGGTACCATATCGGGAGAAATTAACGTGCGATTCCCACAATGTGTATGTCGTTAAATAGCATTTCACGCCACTAGTTAAACCCCTTAAAAAAGAATTGGCCTAGCAAATTTATTTCCATAGATATAAGCAAGTATGCGTTTAAGTCACAAATACACGCTCTGGCGCTCTCCGATTTTTTTTTTTTTTAGCTATTTTAGCGTTTTAAGGGAGTAATTTTCGATCGATTTGGCTGAAATTTTGCATGGGAGTCCCTCAGATGAACACATTTCGATCGCCTATCAGCATTTTTGGCTGCGCCTAAAATTTGTCCCGGAAAATCAGGATAAAGGGGAGAATTTGGCCAAAAATCGACTTGGCCATAACATAAAAAGTTACATAGGAATAATTTTTTTGATGTTTCCAGAGGATGTAGGGCTACGCCACGAATCGATAGCCACCATCCGTGTGTCTCTAAGAAATTATTTGTAGAAGTTACGGGCATGCGCTCGCCGAGCCCCAATTGGGCATTCGCCGATATACCCGGGTACCATATCGGGAGAAATTAACGTGCGATTCCCACAATGTGTATGTCGTTAAATAGCATTTCACGCCACTAGTTAAACCCCTTAAAAGAATTGGCCTAGCAAATTTATTTCCATAGATATAAGCAAGTATGCGTTTAAGTCCAAATACACGCTCTGGGCGCTCTCCGAGCTTTTTTTAGCTATTTTAGCGTTTTAAGGGAGTAATTTTCGATCGATTTGGCTGAAATTTTGCATGGGAGTCCCTCAGATGAACACATTTCGATCGCCTATCAGCATTTTTGGCTGCGCCTAAAATTTGTCCCGGAAAATCAGGATAAGGGGAGAATTTGGCCAAAAATCGACTTGGCCATAACATAAAAAGTTACATAGGAATGTTTTTTTTGATGTTTCCAGAGGATGTAGGGCTACGCCACGAATCGATAGCCACCATCCGTGTGTCTCTAAGAAATTATTTGTAGAAGTTACGGGCATGCGCTCGCCGAGCCCCAATTGGGCATTCGCCGATATACCCGGGTACCATATCGGGAGAAATTAACGTGCGATTCCCACAATGTGTATGTCGTTAAATAGCATTTCACGCCACTAGTTAAACCCCTTAAAAGAATTGGCCTAGCAAATTTATTTCCATAGATATAAGCAAGTATGCGTTTAAGTCACAAATACAACGCTACACGCTCTGGGCGCTCTCCGAGCTTTTTTTAGCTATTTTAGCGTTTTAAGGGAGTAATTTTCGATCGATTTGGCTGAAATTTTGCATGGGAGTCCCTCAGATGAACACATTTCGATCGCCTATCAGCATTTTTGGCTGCGCCTAAAATTTGTCCCGGAAAATCAGGATAAGGGGAGAATTTGGCCAAAAATCGACTTGGCCATAACATAAAAAGTTACATAGGAATAATTTTTTGATGTTTCCAGAGGATGTAGGGCTACGCCACGAATCGATAGCCACCATCCGTGTGTCTCTAAGAAATTATTTGTAGAAGTTACGGGCATGCGCTCGCCGAGCCCCAATTGGGCATTCGCCGATATACCCGGGTACCATATCGGGAGAAATTAACGTGCGATTCCCACAATGTGTATGTCGTTAAATAGCATTTCACGCCACTAGTTAAACCCCTTAAAAGAGCAAAGCAAATTTATTTTAGATATAAGCAAGTATGCGTTTAAGTCACAAATACACGCTCTGGGCGCTCTCCGAGCTTTTTTTTTAGCTATTTTAGCGTTTTAAGGGAGTAATTTTCGATCGATTTGGCTGAAATTTTGCATGGGAGTCCCTCAGATGAACACATTTCGATCGCCTATCAGCATTTTTGGCTGCGCCTAAAATTTGTCCCGGAAAATCAGGATAAGGGGAGAATTTGGCCAAAAATCGACTTGGCCATAACATAAAAAGTTACATAGGAATAATTTTTTTGATGTTTCCAGAGGATGTAGGGCTACGCCACGAATCGATAGCCACCATCCGTGTGTCTCTAAGAAATTATTTGTAGAAGTTACGGGCATGCGCTCGCCGAGCCCCAATTGGGCATTCGCCGATATACCCGGGTACCATATCGGGAGAAATTAACGTGCGATTCCCACAATGTGTATGTCGTTAAATAGCATTTCACGCCACTAGTTAAACCCCTTAAAAGAATTCCTAGCAAATTTATTTCCATAGATATAAGCAAGTATGCGTTTAAGTCACAAATACACGCTCTGGGCGCTCTCCGAGCTTTTTTTTTTAGCTATTTTAGCGTTTTAAGGATTTAAGTAATTTTCGATCGATTTGGCTGAAATTTTGCATGGGAGTCCCTCAGATGAACACATTTCGATCGCCTATCAGCATTTTTGGCTGCGCCTAAAATTTGTCCCGGAAAATCAGGATAAGGGGAGAATTTGGCCAAAAATCGACTTGGCCATAACATAAAAAGTTACATAGGAATAATTTTTTTGATGTTTCAGAGGATGTAGGGCTACGCCACGAATCGATAGCCACCATCCGTGTGTCTCTAAGAAATTATTTGTAGAAGTTACGGGCATGCGCTCGCCGAGCCCCAATTGGGCATTCGCCGATATACCCGGGTACCATATCGGGAGAAATTAACGTGCGATTCCCACAATGTGTATGTCGTTAAATAGCATTTCACGCCACTAGTTAAACCCCTTAAAAATTGGCCTAGCAAATTTATTTCCATAGATATAAGCAAGTATGCGTTTAAGTCACAAATACACGCTCTGGGCGCTCTCCGAGCTTTTTTTAGCTATTTTAGCGTTTTAAGGGAGTAATTTTCGATCGATTTGGCTGAAATTTTGCATGGGAGTCCCTCAGATGAACACATTTCGATCGCCTATCAGCATTTTTGGCTGCGCCTAAAATTTGTCCCGGAAAATCAGGATAAGGGGAGAATTTGGCCAAAAATCGACTTGGCCATAACATAAAAAGTTACATAGGAATAATTTTTTTGATGTTTCCAGAGGATGTAGGGCTACGCCACGAATCGATAGCCACCATCCGTGTGTCTCTAAGAAATTATTTGTAGAAGTTACGGGCATGCGCTCGCCGAGCCCCAATTGGGCATTCGCCGATATACCCGGGTACCATATCGGGAGAAATTAACGTGCGATTCCCACAATGTGTATGTCGTTAAATAGCATTTCACGCCACTAGTTAAACCCTTAAAAAAAGAATTGGCCTAGCAAATTTATTTCCATAGATATAAGCAAGTATGCGTTTAAGTCACAAATACACGCTCTGGGCGCTCTCCGAGCTTTTTTTTTTTAGCTATTTTAGCGTTTTAAGGGAGTAATTTTCGATCGATTTGGCTGAAATTTTGCATGGGAGTCCCTCAGATGAACACATTTCGATCGCCTATCAGCATTTTTGGCTGCGCCTAAAATTTGTCCCGGAAAATCAGGATAAGGGGAGAATTTGGCCAAAAATCGACTTGGCCATAACATAAAAAGTTACATAGGAATAATTTTTTTGATGTTTCCAGAGGATGTAGGGCTACGCCACGAATCGATAGCCACCATCCGTGTGTCTCTAAGAAATTATTTGTAGAAGTTACGGGCATGCGCTCGCCGAGCCCCAATTGGGCATTCGCCGATATACCCGGGTACCATATCGGGAGAAATTAACGTGCGATTCCCACAAATGTGTATGTCGTTAAAGCATTTCACGCCACTAGTTAAACCCTTAAAAAAAGAATTGGCCTAGCAAATTTATTTCCATAGATATAAGCAAGTATGCGTTTAAGTCACAAATACACGCTCTGGGCGCTCTCCGAGCTTTTTTTAGCTATTTTAGCGTTTTAAGGGAGTAATTTTCGATCGATTTGGCTGAAATTTTGCATGGGAGTCCCTCAGATGAACACATTTCGATCGCCTATCAGCATTTTTGGCTGCGCCTAAAATTTGTCCCGGAAAATCAGGATAAGGGGAGAATTTGGCCAAAAATCGACTTGGCCATAACATAAAAAGTTACATAGGAATAATTTTTTTGATGTTTCCAGAGGATGTAGGGCTACGCCACGAATCGATAGCCACCATCCGTGTGTCTCTAAGAAATTATTTGTAGAAGTTACGGGCATGCGCTCGCCGAGCCCCAATTGGGCATTCGCCGATATACCCGGGTACCATATCGGGAGAAATTAACGTGCGATTCCCCCACAATGTGTATGTCGTTAAATAGCATTTCACGCCACTAGTTAAACCCCTTAAAAGAATTGGCCTAGCAAATTTATTTCCATAGATATAAGCAAGTATGCGTTTAAGTCACAAATACACGCTCTGGGCGCTCTCCGAGCTTTTTTAGCTATTTTAGCGTTTTAAGGGAGTAATTTTCGATCGATTTGGCTGAAATTTTGCATGGGAGTCCCTCAGATGAACACATTTCGATCGCCTATCAGCATTTTTGGCTGCGCCTAAAATTTGTCCCGGAAAATCAGGATAAGGGGAGAATTTGGCCAAAAATCGACTTGGCCATAACATAAAAAGTTACATAGGAATAATTTTTTTGATGTTTCCAGAGGATGTAGGGCTACGCCACGAATCGATAGCCACCATCCGTGTGTCTCTAAGAAATTATTTGTAGAAGTTACGGGCATGCGCTCGCCGAGCCCCAATTGGGCATTCGCCGATATACCCGGGTACCATATCATATCGGGAGAAATTAACTGCGATTCCCACAATGTGTATGTCGTTAAATAGCATTTCACGCCACTAGTTAAACCCCTTAAAAAGAATTGGCCTAGCAAATTTATTTCCATAGATATAAGCAAGTATGCGTTTAAGTCACAAATACACGCTCTGGGCGCTCTCCGAGCTTTTTTAGCTATTTTAGCGTTTTAAGGGAGTAATTTTCGATCGATTTGGCTGAAATTTTGCATGGGAGTCCCTCAGATGAACACATTTCGATCGCCTATCAGCATTTTTGGCTGCGCCTAAAATTTGTCCCGGAAAAATCAGGATAAGGGGAGAATTTGGCCAAAAATCGACTTGGCCATAACATAAAAAGTTACATAGGAATAATTTTTTTGATGTTTCCAGAGGATGTAGGGCTACGCCACGAATCGATAGCCACCATCCGTGTGTCTCTAAGAAATTATTTGTAGAAGTTACGGGCATGCGCTCGCCGAGCCCCAATTGGGCATTCGCCGATATACCCGGGTACCATATCGGGAGAAATTAACGTGCGATTCCCACAATGTGTATGTCGTTAAATAGCATTTCACGCCACTAGTTAAACCCCAAAAAAAGAATTGGCCTAGCAAATTTATTTCCATAGATATAAGCAAGTATGCGTTTAAGTCACAAATACACGCTCTGGGCGCTCTCCGAGCTTTTTTAGCTATTTTAGCGTTTTAAGGGAGTAATTTTCGATCGATTTGGCTGAAATTTTGCATGGGAGTCCCTCAGATGAACACATTTCGATCGCCTATCAGCATTTTTGGCTGCGCCTAAAATTTGTCCCGGAAAATCAGGATAAGGGGAGAATTTGGCCAAAAATCGACTTGGCCATAACATAAAAAGTTACATAGGAATAATTTTTTGATGTTTCCAGAGGATGTAGGGCTACGCCACGAATCGATAGCCACCATCCGTGTGTCTCTAAGAAATTATTTGTAGAAGTTACGGGCATGCGCTCGCCGAGCCCCAATTGGGCATTCGCCGATATACCCGGGTACCATATCGGGAGAAATTAACGTGCGATTCCCACAATGTGTATGTCGTTAAATAGCATTTCACGCCACTAGTTAAACCCCTTAAAAAGAATTGGCCTAGCAAATTTATTTCCATAGATATAAGCAAGTATGCGTTTAAGTCACAAATACACGCTCTGGGCGCTCTCCGAGCTTTTTTTAGCTATTTTAGCGTTTTAAGGGAGTAATTTTCGATCGATTTGGCTGAAATTTTGCATGGGAGTCCCTCAGATGAACACATTTCGATCGCCTATCAGCATTTTTGGCTGCGCCTAAAATTTGTCCCGGAAAATCAGGATAAGGGGAGAATTTGGCCAAAAATCGACTTGGCCATAACATAAAAAGTTACATAGGAATAATTTTTTTGATGTTTCCAGAGGATGTAGGGCTACGCCACGAATCGATAGCCACCATCCGTGTGTCTCTAAGAAATTATTTGTAGAAGTTACGGGCATGCGCTCGCCGAGCCCAATTGGGCATTCGCCGATATACCCGGGTACCATATCGGGAGAAATTAACGTGCGATTCCCACAATGTGTATGTCGTTAAATAGCATTTCACGCCACTAGTTAAACCCCTTAAAAGAATTGGCCTAGCAAATTTATTTCCATAGATATAAGCAAGTATGCGTTTAAGTCACAAATACACGCTCTGGGCGCTCTCCGAGCTTTTTTTAGCTATTTTAGCGTTTTAAGGGAGTAATTTTCGATCGATTTGGCTGAAATTTTGCATGGGAGTCCCTCAGATGAACACATTTCGATCGCCTATCAGCATTTTTGGCTGCGCCTAAAATTTGTCCCGGAAAATCAGGATAAGGGGAGAATTTGGCCAAAAATCGACTTGGCCATAACATAAAAAGTTACATAGGAATAATTTTTTTGATGTTTCCAGAGGATGTAGGGCTACGCCACGAATCGATAGCCACCATCCGTGTGTCTCTAAGAAATTATTTGTAGAAGTTACGGGCATGCGCTCGCCGAGCCCCAATTGGGCATTCGCCGATATACCCGGGTACCATATCGGGAGAAATTAACGTGCGATTCCCACAATGTGTATGTCGTTAAATAGCATTTCACGCCACTAGTTAAACCCCTTAAAAGAATTGGCCTAGCAAATTTATTTCCATAGATATAAGCAAGTATGCGTTTAAGTCACAAATACACGCTCTGGGCGCTCTCCGAGCTTTTTTAGCTATTTTAGCGTTTTAAGGGAGTAATTTTCGATCGATTTGGCTGAAATTTTGCATGGGAGTCCCTCAGATGAACACATTTCGATCGCCTATCAGCATTTTTGGCTGCGCCTAAAATTTGTCCCGGAAAATCAGGATAAGGGGAGAATTTGGCCAAAAATCGACTTGGCCATAACATAAAAAGTTACATAGGAATAATTTTTTTGATGTTTCCAGAGGATGTAGGGCTACGCCACGAATCGATAGCCACCATCCGTGTGTCTCTAAGAAATTATTTGTAGAAGTTACGGGCATGCGCTCGCCGAGCCCCAATTGGGCATTCGCCGATATACCCGGGTACCATATCGGGAGAAATTAACGTGCGATTCCCACAATGTGTATGTCGTTAAATAGCATTTCACGCCACTAGTTAAACCCCTTAAAAAGAATTGGCCTAGCAAATTTATTTCCATAGATATAAGCAAGTATGCGTTTAAGTCACAAATACACGCTCTGGGCGCTCTCCGAGCTTTTTTTAGCTATTTTAGCGTTTTAAGGGAGTAATTTTCGATCGATCTCTAAGAAATTATTTGTAGAAGTTACGGGCATGCGCTCGCCGAGCCCCAATTGGGCATTCGCCGATATACCCGGGTACCATATCGGGAGAAATTAACGTGCGATTCCCACAATGTGTATGTCGTTAAATAGCATTTCACGCCACTAGTTAAACCCCTTAAAAGAATTGGCCTAGCAAATTTATTTCCATAGATATAAGCAAGTATGCGTTTAAGTCACAAATACACGCTCTGGGCGCTCTCCGAGCTTTTTTAGCTATTTTAGCGTTTTAAGGGAGTAATTTTCGATCGATTTGGCTGAAATTTTGCATGGGAGTCCCTCAGATGAACACATTTCGATCGCCTATCAGCATTTTTGGCTGCGCCTAAAATTTGTCCCGGAAAACACTAGTTAAAAAAATTGGCCTAACAAATTTATTTTTCATAGATATGGGCAAGTATGCGTTTAAATCACAAATACACGCTCTGGGCGCACTCCGAGCTGTTTTTAGCGATTTTGGCGTTTTTAAAGGGGTAATTTTCGATCGATTTGGCTGAAATTTTACATGGGAGTCCCTCAGATGAACACATTTCGATCGCCTATCAGCATTTTTGGCTGTGCCTAAATTTGTCACGGAAAATCAGGATAACGGGAGAATTTGGCCAAAAATCGACTCGGCCATAACATAAAGGATTACATAGGAATAATTTTTGTGATGTTTCCAGAGGATGTAGGGCTACGCCACGAATCGATAACCACCATCCGCGTGTCTCTAAGAATTATTTGTAGAAGTTACGGGCATGCGCTCGCCGAGCCCCAATTGGGCATTCGCCGATATACCCGGGTACCATATCGGGAGAAATTAACGTGCGATTCCCACAATGTGTATGTCGTTAACGTCAGCCTGTCTATGAAAGCAGAAAATTACGTCGACCATGAAAAAGTCGCCAACTAGAAAAAGTAGCGAAATTGGCGTAAAACATAATTTATTCTAAATTGGGAAATGTTTATTTTTTAACGACTATTGATCTAATTTCGAAATTTTTTTTTAGTTGATCTAGTTTTTGTTTTTTGTTTTAGATATTTTCAGTTGATCTTGGCTTTTTTTTCCCTGTTAAGCGTTTTTGGGAAATATTATCTATCTTTATCTTTAAGATATCTAAGTTATCTTTTTTAATAATTATCTCTCTTCTGTATATCTATATACACACATATATATATATATAAACTTAAAAATTATAAACTTTACAAAAAAAATAATTTATTTATATGTTTCAAAAATGAAATAAATTATAAAGTGTGCTAAATGATAAAAAAATCTCCGTAAAAAGTTAAGATATAAAAAAAGATAGGATGAAAAAAAATACAGGACATAAAAAAATGTCTACGAGTTACAATATTTTTATTACGATAAAACATTTATCATTTTACAACACAAATTGTATAAATATTTTAACATTTTATAAGTTAAGAGGATTATATTTGCAGTGCTTTCATAAGGGCATGTTTCTGATACATCTTTCTATCTATACATCTACCTACTTATATAATTATATTTCCAAATATATATATATTAAATTTAGTTGTCGCAGCTTATCCGCACTTCCGATCTTAAGTAATTTCTATACAATTTGGGTGTAGTGAACACAGATAGTGGCTTTTGTTATGCAAAATGGTCTTGCTTCTAGTTCATTCGTTACCAGTTCTTCTTATGTTTTTGCATTGATGTGTTATATTCTTGAAATATGTATATGTCCCATATATATGAGTTCATATATAAGAGTCCCGGCGGCGCCATGGATGTTTGCAGTGGTTCGGAATCCATTTGGGATAGTATAACATATTAGTATAACAAGTTGCTCCCGGTTTCCTATGACTGCATAGAGCATTGGGCGTAAGACTGGCAACCCTACCCCGTAAAAAGAAAACATTTCATATTTCAGAATCTGTCAATAGATAGACGGTCTTGGCCCACCATGGGGTTGTTGCGCCAATGAAGGAAAAGATATATATATGTGTGTGTGTGTGTATATGCATAGCCAACGGCCGTACCATGCTGAATATACCGGTTCTCGTTAGATCACCGAAGTCAAGCATCATTGGGCGCGGTCAGTACTTGGGTGGGTGACCACCTGGGAACACCGCGTGCCGTTGGCAAATTTGGGACCTGAATGGCCGAGTGTCTAGCGCTCTGGCGCTCGGTACCACAGGTTCCGGGTTCGAATCCCGGCGGTGCCATGGATGTTTGTAGTGGTTCGGAATCCACTTTAAACCGTAGGTCCCGGTCTCCTATGACTGTAAGAGCGTCACGGAGCCAAAGTCAAGCTTCTACCTACGGGTGCTCCATCACAACAGAAGCTGCTTCCTTCCCCTTCAATCATGAGTACGTATGGGCTCGTGGGCTTGGCCAGCCAAGTGGGATAAGAAACAACAACAATATATATGCATTAAATGAAATATCGATTAAATTATTATTAAAATGTGTTTTATCTAAGATCCTACATTAAAAAGTTCATGTGTATCGATATTTCATTTGAATTGTTGAATTGCATTTTTTTTCTATTTCATGTTGAATTGCAGTGATCCAATGTCCTTCTTTAATAAATTTTTTCAATGACACCATCGTAGCAGCCACCTGCGCATTCCTATTGCATGTGGAATGATGAATCTAGAAAAAAAAAATAAAGTATGATTCCTATTGAATAAAATATAAATAGAAAAAAAGAAAAATAATAAATATATCTTTTCGTCTCAAATTCCCCGTGCAATTTTTTCTTTATTTAAAATTTTCTCCAATAACAGATAACTAACCGTTATTAAAACATCTTATTCGATTTTAATAAAAGATAAAGTCCTTATTTTCAAATATTTCACTCATTAAATTTGTTTAGCCAATCTTCGCAAGTTATTAGCAAAATAGGTGGCTATGGTTTAAGAGTTACAAATATTTGATTTTTTTTTTTTTTTTTTATCATTGTAATAAATGACGGTAACTTGCAGTCAAAATTTGTAATGATCACGACTGTGATAAAGTTTCATGGAAATAGTTTAAAGATATTTAATAAAACGGAATCCTTGACGAAAAACAATAAAAACAATGTTATATCTTGCTCAATGGTTTTATGAATTTTCGTAACAAAGTTATCTATTTCTGCTTTTTTTTTATTTTAGACGACATTTTTAATAATTGTTTAACTGAACTAAATGAGTAATTTCATTTGATATTATATATATTTTTTGGTATTTTTGAGTTATAAATAGTATATTTAATGTAATTTAAAAATTTTTAAAATCTTTCAATAGATATAATAATCGAAAGTATTTCTTAAATGAATATATGCTATGCATTTATCTTTTACATTTTTTTTATCAATTACATTTCTACATTACGCATTTATCCTAAATGACTATTTACTGTAGTTAAAATATTTAAATGTGTATTTTAAAAAATAGAAGGATAAAATTAGAAATGTATTAGCAATCGTAACAAATAAAGTATTAAGAATAAATTTAAAAAAAAAATTTAATAAAAGAAAAAAAAAATACTGGTTAATTAATATCACTTTTAAGTATTTCGAAAATTTTTCTATATTCGGAAACAATTTTATAAAATTATGCTTACTTGAGCGGTTTCAGAGTATGTCGAACTGCACTATAAATCATATTTGGCGAGTTTCTGAATTCTTTGGCGAAACGCTTACGGAGACGAATCAGATTCTTTGGCTGAAAACCACCAGGTAAAGAACGGGCTAGACCTGCTACACCCTGAAATACATTTCAAATTATATAAAAAAATTATTCCAATTACAATGTATTTACGATAACGTCATTTAGATTAAGGATAGGCAAGATCACAATAATCATTAAAAGATATTAAATAATAAAAAAAAATCAAATAATAAAAGATATTAAGGCAAAATCGCAGAATAGGGGCCGTTATGATTTGGCGTCAAAAAACTCTTTTCGCCAAAGTGCGCCAAGTAACAGGGTTGCGTTTGTAAGTGAAGTAAATTGCAAACAGCATAAGAATCACTGATTACCACATTCAACGACTTATCGCCCAGTTGGAGCTACAAAAAAATCGTCAGATTCCAAAGGCTCCTATTTAGACATTTAGTCGCTATTAAATCCATAATTTAAATAATAAAAATCAAATATTTGTAGTACAAAATATATTACTCATGCAATTCTATTTTCAAAATTTCCTATTTTACATTTATTATTTTGCAACAATATAGTTTTATATTCAATTGCATGTTATTTCATCTTATTTGAGATGTTTGAGAATATATATATATATATATATTTCCTTGAGGTTTCACTACAATGGTGGAAGCTTGATAGGAAGGGGCTGGGACATCGTCATCTATTGAAATTGGAGACATGATCTTAGAATCTTTAGGCTTTGGTGAAAAAATTTTATCAGGTTTTATATTTAAATTTTTATCTGAGTAGTCATTTTAGGCTCTTTCCTTTCCATCGCCAAGGATAAATCATAATTTATCATTAAGGCGTACATGAGATAAGCGGCAGAAGTCAGAGCGTCCTTGATGTTCAGTAAGTCTATCAAATGTTGTGGATGTTCTAAGTCTATCAAATGTTCTAGGAAGTTTCTTCCTTTCCTTTCAGCATAAACATAATATAATGTCTGCCAAATTTCAAACATAATGTTACGCATCGGGATTAAGTATCCTGAAATTCTACACGAAGAGAAACAAGTTTGTCGCAGAAATCTTGGGTAACAGAGCGTTTCCAAGAAAGGCTCTAAGAAGAGCTGGTACGCTCTCCTGCCTTGCCTACAACCAGTTATTCATTGCCAATGACGATACCTAGTTTAATCTGATTTAAAAATATAACACAAATGCAATTTTAAAGATTACTTTAAGTGGAGCATTTTCGTTTGATCTTTATTTAGTAAATTTTATATTTCAGTAAATCAATAATAATAAATAAATTTTAAAAAAATAATCGGTTGAGTTGATATGGAGGTTACCTATAAAATTTAGAATTTAATGTAAGAATAAAAAGAAAAATTACATTTTAAAAAAAAAAAAAAAAAAAAAAAATAGAATTCTAAATGATTTCCTTTTCTTGGAAAATCTCATTTTTACTTTGAAATAAAATTTTCTTTGCTTTAACCAGACCATCTTTTATAACAAATTTTAATTATTTAATTATTTAATTACATAATTATTAGCTCCTGAAGTAAATTTAAATAAATATTAAATTTAAAAAAGCTAGTGAAAGAAATTAAAAAAAAATTAACCAATAAAAACGTGGAAAGTGATTAAAGACAAAAAAAAAAAAAATGATCATGAATACGAAAAACTGCTCTCGAAAACAATACGCACAATTTTATGGAAAATAACTTTTACGTCTTGCAATTGAACAAGCGAGAAATCACTTTAAAATAATGTTAATCCGATTTTTTTTATATCAATTGCAGATATATTTCGCAATAATTTGACCTAGAATACAAAGCAACTTTATATTAATAACATTTTTAAAAAATTACAATTTTGCTTTAAAAAAGTTTTATTTTTATTTCGATGAGCTTGCACTAAAAGGAACAAATTCATTTTTGGAGTGCTTAATACAGGATAGTTAGTGAAATGCATAAAAGATGTAACGTGTAACCTCTACAAATTTTATATAATCTTTCTTTCTAACACTTTATGTAGAATGCGAATGGCAATAGTGGAAAAAAAATATCATTATAATAACAATGTTTTAAGAAGAATTATGTCTTTAAATAATAATAATCTTCTTTAAAATATAGTAGTGAAAAGTTAATTTTAAACAAAGAAATAATGTGATGTAGTAACCGCTACATAACGAACCAAGATTAAAATTCCATCGATGGTACGAATCACGAATTACCTTTACGGATTGGAGTTACGGAATTACCTTTACGGATTGGATAGCTTACAGACCTCATTTTGTGCTTATTTCAATTTGGTGAACATTTTATATTTAGATGTAAGGAGATTATTGAGTAATATTTACATATGCATAAAACTGGGAAAGATGTCGATGTGTTTAAATTTTAAGTACGAATTTGGATAAATAATATTTTATTAATTACGAATTTTATGTTTTATACTTTTTGTTAATCTCAATTTTTTACTTCTAAATCTTTTTTAAATAAAGCTTATTAGAATATATAAAAAATAATATCATTTAAAAATTTATATTTAATCATGACCAAATCGCAAAATAGGGGCGGTTGGGATTTGGTGACATTGATCCCACCGGCCGCTTTCTTTTCATTGTTTTATGTACATTATGATATTAGTACGATGCGTTTCCCGCCAAGTATGAACTAGTAACAAGTGTGCAAATGACCTATCGGTTTTTTTAGTTGTCGCCAATTGGCCGGCACCTTCAATGGAAGAATCCCCAATTATACATTTAGAGATGATTATATATCTCTAGAAATTGAAAAAAAAAATATTTTGAACTTTCTGTTATTCATTTGAAAGATTTAAAACACAAACAAAAATAATCCAGTTTACCATCATTTGAAACTTTTAAGAATTCTAGGGGTTTCCGATGATAAAAAAGAAAAATATTTGAGAAATTATACAAGAATCTGAGTAATGTTCTTAAAAATGAGAATCGACAAGTATTTTTCGACAATTTTTTTCAAATTCCTTGAATATATATTGGAATTAAATCTTTGTAAGGGCGAATATTTTCTAAATATGCTAAATATTTTCATTTCAATTTGCCCTTTTTCCTACTACAGCGACAAATACAAACAACAATGATGCCTTTGTGAATATGAGTAAATGGCAGTATCTTCAGAAGCGACTTCAATTCGGTTCTTATCTGATTACTTTTTTATTCAGTCGTGCAGACGAATAGCATAACGCCAATCCGTAAAGGTAATTCGTGATTCTTACCGATTACTTCAGTACTCTTAGATATCTACCAAGTGGGATAAATAACAACAATAAACAAACTTCAGTACTTAGTTGTGCAAGATTCTACTTTGTACTCTAATAGTAAAAACAAATGGAGAATTTTCCCCCTTTTGCTTCGATAAAAAGAATATACCTGGTTCAAAATGACGTGTTGACCAGCTGGATGTTTTTGGGTCCACTGAATTAAATGTCCTCCCAAATGAGCTGGCACTGAGATAAGGTTCCAGTGCAGAGAGTTGGGCAGTGGCGGAAGTGGCAGTGGTGTCAATGGCGACTCTTTCATCACTCTGGTGATGAAGGCACCCAGCGCCACGGATACCAAGAAAGTCAGCTGACGACGGCATTCTCCCAGCAGATGAAGATGTCCTTGAAAGAAGATGTGTTTAGTTAATTTATTTACACATAGCAAAAATATTCATTGGCCTAAATGGCCGGTGAATTAGTGAAAATATTAGAGGGAAAAATAAAGGACATCATCAGAGAAAATGTTTTAAAAATAAACTTCAAAAAGAGTCCGTTAATAGGAAAAAAAAAAATTCTATTTTCACAGAGTATTTGCTTTTTTATTAAAAATGCCTCCTAACTTTAAATTGACTTTAAAAAGACAAGATGCTTGTGTAGAATTCTATTTTGGAAAATCAACATTTAGAATATGTTTTTATAAGACTTTCTCTGAAAAAAAACGTATTGTTTTTCTTACTTTACTTAAAATAAAAATCGATCGAAGATTTTTAGTTAAACATGCAAAAACATTTAATCCATTTAAACATTTTTTATTTTAGATTTATTATTATTTTTTTTTACAAATGTAAGTAAAACAACTACTTTTTTAAAAAAAAATTCTATAAAAAGAATTGACATGATATCATTTGTTAAATTATTTTATTTATTTCGTACACTTATTAATTCATATTCTACGCTTATTCTCAACTCTAATGTACTAATTTAGTACATAATTAATTATTTTTCATTTCACGTGATAAGTGAAGGTAAAGACAACTGAAAAAATTAATAAGATTCTTCTTTATGTAAGGTTTTATAATTTCTTTAATTCCGAATAGTTTTTAAAATTTAATATTTTCATTTCCTTTATAAAGATTAGAAACTAAAAAAACCTACTCCACTTTTAATAACAAACTATTTCAAGAAAAATAACAATAAAAGAGTCAAATTGTGAAAAGTATTTAGTGTAAACAAACAGAAATAAAGAACGTAATTTTTAGAAAACTTTCACGAAACAATTCACATTAAACACTGATGCCACGAAATGATTAAAAAAAGGAAGCATTTTATCTTTTTTTTTTCATTTCAATGCACACGAGTAAACTTAAATTTCGTGATGATTCTGTATGAGTGAGCAAAATCAACTGCCACACCTTCGTAAGAGCATTAATCATAGAACCTCATTGAAAAATGCTTACAAGAGCTTTTGCACCAACAATACGCACGTTGTTTCATCCGCTATATTACTCATTTTAATGTCCGTTCCTTTCTGTCACGTGATTTAAACGACACATTTTGCATGGAACGTGGAAATCGCACAAAGGATAGGTGAATAAAAGAAATTCTATTATTCGTAAAATGTGAATTTCGCTTGATAAAGATAATCGCATTTTTCTTGATAACGAAATCAAATTAGTTAAAGGTTTGGTTTGTCGCTCTACAGTCATTTTGCTCACACTTTGGGCTAATTAGACCGGAACCTACAGTTTAACGTGGATTACTACTACTACTACTGCACCGCACCACATCACTGTACCTGGAGATGAGTTTCCCCTTTACAGATTGGGAATAATGTGGGTGAGAAGGTCTGATTGGTCTCTGTGACGCTCTACAGTCATATGAGACCGGGAGCTACGGTTTAACGTGGATTCCGAACCACTGCAAACATCCATGCTACCGCCACGATTCGAACCTGAAACCTGTGGTATCAAAGGCCAGAACATTAACCAATTATTCATCAGGACTCTAATTAATTAAATGAGAGAAAAAATAAAAATTATTATTGTAGCTAAATTATTTCTTTGTTATAAGATACTATGCCACTTAATTATAAGAGTTTTCATTAAAAATTTCCAAGCCAATTAAATGGTATAATGAGAAGTTGAATTAAGAAAATTCCATTACTCGCAACAGGCGAACTTTGATTTGCTACATTTGCTGTGTACTATGCTAAACAGAAAGATATTCATAATAATTCATCCTACATAATGATTAAACCTGAGAGTGACATTAAGAAACATGAATTTACTATTTGCTACAATTATTTGATTATAATCTTAATAATGTTGTTGTTCTAATGCAGCTGGCAATACAGATACAGTTAATCTTTATGTCATAAGCCGCTGTTACTCATTTAGCACTACCCAAAGTTAATCTTACTAATATAGTAATGCAGAATAATAGTTTACAATAATTGTTTGAGAATAATAATTTATGTGTTCAGGATCAGATTCTAAAATATTATTTTACATTGCGTAAATAAACGTGTGAACAAGTTTTTTTAACTAAACGTTTCTCAGTTGGAACGTAGGTTGCGCACTTCCTCTCAATGAGAGTCTCGAGGCCGACTGGCCCTTTCTCCTGAACGCCGCAATGGACGGTGTGTACGACGAAGCTCGGTTACAACTTTTCAATAACAAAATCCATTCTCTGCCCGATCTTTTCTACAACTAGAAAATTAATGAACTTCTAACGCAATATTTTTTTTTGCATTTGTTTTCAATGCAGAACAATTCGCCTGCCAATAATCCTTTTAAACTACGGTCATTCAGTGCACACTTTGGTCTAATCAGACCCGGTCCCTACAGTTTAACATGGATTCCGAACCTGAAAAGCTCGTGGCACCAAAGGCCAGAGAGCTAGCCAATTAGCCATCAGGCAGGAGAAACTTAACAAATCTTATAAAAATATATCCGGAATGCATGACTTCTAAGAAAATAGATTTCGAACAGTTATTTTTTATTTTTAAATGAAATAAAAAGTGCCATGTTTAATTGAAAATAAGAGACATAAATGTAAGCTATATTTACTCGTTTAAATAATTTGAAAGGTTTTTAACAAATTTATAAATTAATTTACTGAAAAAGGAACGAAACTTAGGATTTAAGTTAAAACAGAAAATTAAAAAAAAAAAAAAATGAGAATAAATTTTATGCAGAAAATATTAAATTTATATGAATCAGATCGAATGGATTGCACTTAAGAAATTTAAAAAATATTCATCAGAATGTAAAATCATTAACCGACTTACAACATTTTAAGGACGAGCAGATGATTAAATTGATATTTGTAAAAATAGGGAAATTGATGGATTGAAAAAAAGATACATTTAGTAATTTCATTATTATTAGAAATGAATAAGTATAAATAATTAATATTTTTAGTTTAATTTTATTTGTTAACTAAATTATGACATTGATATTGTTGTGGGATCATTTTCTTTTTTTAATTTCTCTTTTTAACAGGGAAACACTATAAAGTGACATGATGGCCAATTGGCTAGCGCTCTGGCTAACCTTTGGTACCATAGGCTTCAGGTTCGAGTCCTGGCAGTAGTATGGATGTTTGTTAGTAATTCGGAATCGACGTTAAACTGTAAATACCGGTCTAATTAGTCTAAGTTGTACAAAAAATTACCATAGAGCGACAAATAAAAACTATAAATGTCTTTTATAAAATGTAAAAATTATAATGCTGTTAATTAAATTATATCTTTCATTTAACATCATATTCAGATATTTGTGTCAAATTATGCACCCAACAATTAAATTATGAACTAACTGTATAAGAATTATGAATTAAATTATGAACCCAACAATAATTGGTTGAAAAGATTTAGAAATTAGAGTTTAAATTTATACATACATATTTTTAAAAGACTAAGAAGATGACTATAGAAAAGAAATGACTAGAAAAATATAAATCTAAAGTATATGACTGTGTTAAGTGAAAGCTATTATAATTTAATTAAAAGCATTATAATATTTACATTAGATAAAAGACATTTATAATTTTGGTTTGGTTTATCTTTCATTTAGCATCATATTCTCTGCAAAATTATGAATCAAACAATAATTGATTGTAAAGATGTAGAAATTAGAGTTGAGAATTATACATACATATTTTTAAAAAACTAGAAAGACTTAAGATATATTTATATACACGCATTTTTAAGAAACCAGAGCAAAAAATTAAATAATTTTTATTAAAAAAATTAGAGCAAATTTTATAATTTAAATAATAAATTGGATTTAACATTGCTCTTTACAAGTCAGCATACTTCCTTAATTCAATAGAGAGACAGAGAGGACACAATATACACAAGTAATATTAATTCTTAACTTAAAAACACGTATAAACAAAATTAAAAATAAAATAGTAATAACAATTTCTTACCTCTTGCAGATCTGTACAAATCAAGTGATTTAAAGTCTTTCGCATCATCCAAAACCGCGACTGTCGCCGCAATAGTTCCAAAGAGACCAAAACTGAAACCGATTACCTGTAGCCACCGCGTGCCTTTCATATCAGCCCGCAGCAACTCAGCCCAACTCGCTCAGCCGGCGAGCGCGGAAGAAACGAAGATGACATCTTTTCCCACCGAATTTAGACACAAAGAAACGAGGGCAGAATCACCGCGGAAACACTTTGGGTGGAAGTAATCATGAACGGCCAATTCTAAAAATCCGTCTCACTTCATGCAACAATGATCTTCTGGGGTTGTTATTGTTATATTTTTTTAAAAGTGGTGAAAATCGTAACGGCCATCTTGTTTCAAAAATAACAGAAACGCGTGATCGGCATAAAAGTGATACTAAACAGAGTGTGATGCGCTAGAAAGCTTCGCTTCCCAAGATATGGGTTTCAGATTAATCCTTTACTATACTTTCTAGAATCGAGCTTTAAAAAGAGTTTACGGTACTGATTTTTTGTTCCAAATTTTATGTTTAGTAGCTAAATTTAGAACATTATTGTATCACGGAACAACAGGTCAATCGTTTTCTTTACTTTGCTGGTTAAAATTATATTCGAAGTTCCAAAATAAATGGTAGATTTTTTCAATAATAACGCAGAACCAAAATCACAAACAAACTTCAATTTGGAAGAATTTGAAGTACTCTAGTTTTTTAACAGGTGGGGCTAAAAACTGCTTATAAATAAGCAAAACAAAACATTCCATATACTAATATATTCTTTTTTCCATACCTAGGCTACGTAGCCCACTACCAGATAGAAAAGTGAGAATGAAACATCAGTGGTTCTATTGTAGATCACGAATAGCCCACCGACAGAGAACAGTGCCTTCCTGGAGCTATGACAGAAAACCCGCAATACTCTCACCAGACAGCTATTACCGATGCGAGATGCTTTACGTACTACAGTCACCCTCAACCCCCTTCTGAAAGTAATGCCTACAGCAGTGTCACCAGCGGATTCGAACCTTTGCCCTGCGCTAGTTGCACATGTTGCTGCAAGATCACGAGTTGGGATTCCATGTATATTCCTAGGAGCAGATGGATAAATTAGTAAGCCAAAAATCTTTTCTTTTGATTCTATAAGAAAAGAAGACGGTACAATCACCCAGATACCCCTAGTAAAGTTCATTACAAATTACTATAGTTCAGAAACCAACACTGACTCTTCTCCCCATGGTGGTTTTATTTATTTATTTTATTTTGTTATTATTATTATTATTATTATTTTAATTTTTTGCTGTAGAATCATTTAGCTGAGTGGATTCATGGATCAAAAGTGAATAATAATAAACCTGAATACCTCCACATAGAAAAAAAAAATGCTTCAATTGAATTTTTTCAATTGCTTCAATTATTGAAAATGCCAAGAATTGAGTTTGAACCTGGGGACTGTAGAAGCGGTTTGCTCATCAGATCTCTGTTCGAGAGTAATCTGGCGATCTAGCTGGCGAAAGAAGTATTTGGCAAGCGCAAAGACTCAGTGAAAACGATTGCCGTATGCAACTGGGATTATCCTGTTGAAATTATGAGTCAGGGGTGTTGTGAAAGGAAGAACAACCTTACAAGGATTTAATATCGTCTACATACCGGTATTTGAAAAGGATGTCACGGATGACGACTTCAGAACTTTATCTTATTTATCTATATGTATTAGAATGAAATTATTTTAAACATTATCAATAACAATTGAATCGTTGATTACAGAAGCATGAGTCAATAATATTAAAATATTGGAGATTTAATGTTTAAATAAATAAAAAATTATTTATTTAGTTTAGTTTTTAATTTATTTAATTTTATTTAGTTCATTTTTTAAATTAATCTTTTATAATACGATATTTTTACTTGACATGAATATGACTACGTATTACGATAGTTTACTTGATAGGTTTTAAAAATAAACGACATAAATTTGGCGGTATATTATCGTAATATACAGCCAAATTTATGTCGTTTATTTTTCCTCCTTAAAATGTGATAGAACAAAAGCAAATTTGAAAAAAAAAAAAATAAATAAAACTCAATAACAGCTAAAAAAAAAAAAAACTGAAATCCTTTTACGAATTTCAATTTATCATGTGTGAATGTACTTTGCTGGACGAATACACATGGGAACATGCCAATGTTCAACGACCAAAGAAATTTATGAAGCAATTGGTCAGAATACTACAAGAATGGGAATTCTGCATTTTAGGGTTCCGCTTGTTCATTTGGCGATTTTTTTTCCCTTGCGGGTTTCGCCAAGTTCATTCCTAAAAATGGCCATTGTGGTTACAAAATACTGGGGATTTGGCGACTTCATTTGGCGTGGAAAAGGGCGAAATCGAAACGCTAAAGTGCAGAATCCTGTTTTCAACTATCAAATTCAATAACGACAGGAATATAACAAATTTAATAGCTCTGGAACTTTATGAAGAAGCAATTGTCGAAATGCTACAAGAAGCACTATTAAATTCTGTCAGAGAAATCTGTTAAGTGATGGTTAAATTAACTTTTATAAGCATAAACTAATCCTTAGACACTATTTTAAAGGTTTTTTATTATTTTTTTTTATTTCCAATGGCAGACTATGTACAGTTACAGCAAAAAGAGTACAACGAGAAAAAAAACATACAACATACAACAACAACAACAAAATAATACAACAAAACATGCTGAAACAGAGTTCATTAATCTAACAAAAATGCCAAGTTGCAGATCATTTAGCCACTGAAAAGTGTTACCAGGTGCACCACGGGGAGGTAGATCATCTGTACACCTTTTTTGAGGGTATTGAAACAATAATCTGTTTATATTTTGAAAGCCAGATAATTCAAAATCACGTGATTTGATATTGGGCAATCGTTGTATTTCATGGCACACACATTTCACGCCAGTTTTAAAACACACTTGAATAACATCATGTGAAAATCAACGTTTCATTTTAAATAAAAGTTTTTGAAATGAAAACTTCTCCTGTTGCGCGAGGAGATTAATCTGTTTTAAATAATAACTTATACTCTTACCTATTTTTTATTTTACAACTTCACTTTTTATAACTTCACCTTTTTTGAAGACACCACGGACCTCTAAACAGGACAACATAATAAAAAAGGACTCATATTTCTGAAATCAACGATTCAACTGGAGTGAGAACTGTTTAATCACATTATAAAATTTTTAATTATACGAGTATTATTGTAAAAAAATATTTTTATACCAAAAAAAAAAAGAAAATCGTAGAATTTGGTACAAAAATCTACAAAAATAAGCAATGTAACTAAACTAATTAGAAAAATGTGTCCTATTTTTTTTTTTAGATTTATTGATCCTGTATGATTTGTTAATATATAACATCCGTTTATTTTTTTTTTCGAGAAATTTTTTAAACATAGGGACAGAAATGTAAAACGAAGCCCAATCTTAAAACTTTATACTTCTCTGTACATTTATTTAAAAGCAAAAAAAAAAAAAAAAAAAAAATTAAAATTTTAAAATCTTATATATACTCGCTTTACTTCAGTAACGATTAAAATTCCTAGCTTGTTGTTGTATTTCCATTTAACAAAAGGTATGCAACAGTTGACTTATTGACAATATCCTGAAAAGAAAATTCAGAAGAACTTACATAGTTTTAATGTATTTAAAATATTTAGATTTTAGAAATAATCATGATTGTTAAAATAACTGTTGCTGTCGCGTGACATTTTGCATTTGTTTGATGGAAAAAAAAAAAAAAAAAAAAAAAAAAAAAACTGTTTTTAAATGTTTGCGACAATGTTTCGTTTTCACAGTTTGACATGCGAAACACAACAGAACATGCATTATGCGTGCGATTATTAACCGTTGGAAAAAGGCATATCCTGATGACCCAAGTTTCGTGACAAAACCTTTCTACATCATGGGTTCAAGCTAAAAAACAAAACCAACCAAATAATAACAATTATGGAGCTTTAATTCCGTATAGTTGTTGAATCTTATGTTATTCTTACAAATTATTTTTATGTATTCTTCACAAAATTCAGCTGGAATCTCGCCAAGCATAAAAAAAAAAAAAAAAAAAAAAAAAAAAAAAAAAATTTTACAGGATTTATTGTTATTATTATTTTTACATTGGTGGACCTTGTCTTTCATTTAAGCGTATCACAGAAGGTCTACCCGGAGGGCGATGAGGAAGAACATTGGCTTCTGGAAATATTTTTAGAGGTAACTGCCCCACATTTGATCATGGGTTGAAACCTGAAAATTTCCATCACACAATCTGATTGCATGTGAATAGTGGACGGAAGGACCAGATGGATACATAGTATGTTGGGCTTCCGAGTCAAGGGTTCTTTGTTCTAAAATTCGACAAGCGATGTCGAATCGAAAGGTTCCGTATCTATGCCGGGGATGGAACGCTCGAATGTCTTTCCATTGGACTCAAGGAAGAAGAGGAGTGTGCGAACTTCCATATGCCCTCATTGTGTTCGTTCCAAATTGTGCCATCGCCAATTTGATCACTTCAATCTCTAAAACTGTAAAAGAGCATCTCATTTCAAGGGCTTGTAGGCTTGTCATTTCAAGAGTATGGTGCATAAGTAGTGTGCATTATCATTTCTATGCGAAACACATACACTCAAGAGCCAAAACATTATGACCACCCCTACATTTTGCAATGAACTCGTCTGGATGTCGTGGAAGGCACGTGATCAGGTGGAAGTGGTTTTTAATTGGTATTAATCCATGCCAAGGCGGGTGGAAGCTGTGTTGCGCTCCAAAGGTGGGCCAACTCGTTATTGATAGGTGGTCATAATGTTTTGGCTCTTGAGTGTCCTGTCACAATCATAACTTTTCTTTCCTGAAAGTAGTGATTGCAATTCCCCCAGGACATTGGAACCTCAACTCTCATGCATGTATTGGCGGCCTGATGGCCAATTGGCTAGAGCTATGGTCTTTGGTATCACAGACTTCAGGTTCGAATCCTCTTGGTGGCATGGATGTTTGTTAGTGGTTCAGAATCGGGCGCCTGAGAGCCGAGTGGCTAACAAGTTTCGGGTTCGAGTCCCAATGGTATCATAGATATTTGTAGTGGTTCGGAATCCACTTTAAGCCGTATGTCCCGGTCTCATATATGACCGTAGAGCGTCACAGAGCCCAATCAGGTTTCTTCTCACTCACATCATTCCCAAACTGTAAAGGTGCAACTCAGCTCTAGATGATGCTCTAGCTCTCTCTTGATGTGGTGTGGTGTAGTAGTAGTAGTTAGTGATGGTTCGGAATCCTCGTTAAACTGTAGGTCCCGGTGTAATTAGCCCAAAGTGTGCAGAAAATGACCGTAAAGCGACAAACTAAATTAAATCTGCAAGTATTGTGCTTGTTACTTCTGCACCGCGAGTCGAAAAGATTTAAATAACAAAGTAGAGAACTTACGTTACTTCCCTAAAACATTTTCTTTTTTCATTTTAGAGGTAATTTTTTTAGTAAAAATACTTTTTTCAGAATGTACAAATTATTTATTTAGGAAGGATTATAGACAATTTTCTTTTTATTCAATACGATTTCAATAACAGTGTTTTAAAAAAAATATTGTTTTGTAAATGAGCATAAAATACTGATTTTTTCTTGAATAGTATTTGAAACATCTTGTTTTTATAAAATTATATTTAATAAAAAATAATGTTTAATTAAGTTATTAAATGTTTTTTTATTTTATTTTTAATAAAGATATGATAATGCTAGTTTGTCATCATACAACCATTCTTCTTCTGAAAGATTCATTTTTTTATGTGATTTTATATACATTTAATAAGTAACGCAAATGACGACTACCCTTTGAAATGTAAACAAAGGAAAAGAAATAATATTCTGATTTATAAAATCTGATGAACCATATGATTTAAGCTTAAAATCCTGCCTTGAGTTATAAAATTTTATAAAATACAATTTTACATAAAAGTTGAAATAACATACGTGACAAATTTGCATTTCATTATAATAGAAGAAAAAAAGAAAACTTTTTTTCATGGGTTGGGAAAATGTGGAGCAAGCTCTAATTATATTTGAATCCAGAAAAAAATGTAGCTAATAGCACATAGAAGATTGCCTCCGATTTTACATTACTGATATGTATGATTTAAGGATCACCACGCGCATTATTGTATTTTACAACAAGGCTATGCACTGTTGAACATAATACAATTCACACACAGCGGAACACATTCAAGTGAAATTACATTTCGATAGCGGATTATCATGTCATTGTGAACAACCTTGGCATCCATAACGATTTTCTGAGGGAGCATCTACGGAAATGATGTATAAAAAAAGCACTTGATGTGCGGGTAATTGTCTAAGATGTGAGCATCATATATTTCTATTTTAGATGTTATCTTGACACAGTTGCATTTATTTCACATGATTTTTATAAACATTAGGATGCCACATTGTTTAGAGGGTATCTGAGAATTATTTGGCACATCACAAAATTGTTTTTCAAAAATCTAAAAGAGTTAAGTTGAAATTAACATTTTTTTTTCTACTTTACAGTGCAACAACAAAAATAAATTTCAATGCGAGATCTCTTGGCTGCTTACGGCCTGATGGCCAATTGGCTAGCGCTTTGGCCTATGGTACCACAGGTTTCAGGTTCGTATCCTGGCGGCGACATGGATGTTTGTCAGTGGTTCGGAATCCACTTTAAATTGTAGGTCCTAGTCTAATTAGCCTAAGTGTGCACAAAATGACAATAGAGCGACAAACCAAACCTCTTGGTTGCTTGTAATAAGTTCAAGTGTTACAAGATTTAATGACCTACATAAGTGTTCAAAAGTTAAGCATAATTGGTAAATAACGAAGGTTTAGTTTGTCACTCTACGGTCATTTTGTGCGTACTTTAGGTAATTAGACCGTTACTTAGTTTCACGTGGATTCCGAACCACTAACACATATCCTTGCTACCGCCGGGACTCGAACCTGAAGTCTGGGGTGCCAAAGGCCAGAGCGCTAGCCAATTGGTCATCAAGCCACGAATATCGAAAGAGAAATGGCAGGATATGCGAGTGTAAAAAAAAGGTATATGGTCACTGTCTCCGTCAAGCAACAGAGGAACTGAGTCTTTCGTTGATTAAGTTTCTAATCTAGTCTTGGTGCATAAAACTTATTCCGGGTCGGAAGTATTTTTGGAACTCGTTCAAAAGGAAGCAGATGCAAAATGTGCAGCCAGGGTGGTTTTTAAAGACAAGAGAAGGAAAAGAACCTGTTATGTTTTTAAGGGAAGTTTCAGATCAATCGTGAGCTTTTCACGACACGGTAAAAAAGAAATAGTTATATATACAAATAAAATATGCCTTCTAATTGGTTGATCTCTCGTTGCTGGAAATTTAGTCATTTTGTAAATGTTTGCCATACTTTCTAAACTGTTGTCTTTCTCTAAAAAAACGCGTTCGCATAATTAGATGAGTTAATATTGAAAAAATTTGCATCTTACAAGAATGGTATACCAAACTTTCTTTTTATGTCATAAAATCACGTCTGAGTATTGTAATTTCATATGTAGACATTGTTAATTTAAAATTGGAAAGTAGATAGAGTTAAGTTGATAGTCAGAATAATTTGAATAGTAGAAATTATTAAATCAATTGCGAAATGGTCGAAATTAATTTGATAACTAGACATAAAATTTTTGAAATTATCAAAGTTATTGCATAGAAGAGGAATAATTATTTATATAGTTAAAAGCTAATTGTTTACAGAAGGGAAATAATTGTTTATACTTTATCTATTATTTTAGACTATGAATTCATGTTAATCTATAAGATACTATAATGTTGTATTAGGTACTTTCTAAGTGTCATTCTTATATAAATATTTTAAATTTTAATTATGTGTATGCCTACTTCTTTCTGAGTGTTGTATGTCGGTTGTTTTGTTTTGTCTTCTGTATTTGTTTAGGATATTAGTATTATTTTTCCATTCAATTCTATTACCATGTGTAGAGCATGTTTCGTTAGAGGACACATGAGCTGTAGCATGTTTTGTTAGAGGACACAAAAAAATTGACGCGTGTGGTTCTTGCGGAAAGATGCAGACTGCACGGTGTAGTAACTAACATATAGTTTCCATACATTGGACAATGTCCAGCTATAGAAATTGGAGGAAAGGTGTCAAGTTAAATCAACTACCCACCCCATTTTATGTCGTTCTTGATACCTTAGTGGTTATTGGATCTCCAACAACTAGACGGGAGAGATTGGGTCAAAAGAAAGGGTGAGAATACTAAGTGAAGGAAGGACAGTGTAGGGAGAAGGCTTACGTGTGAACAGCAGATATTCAATTGCACATAATTTAATTGTAAATATGCATAACAATAGCTAAGTTTTTTTAATTCTTCAAAAAACGAACTAGCACCATTAATGGCAAGACAATGTATTTGTGCCATAATTTATCCTATTTAATAGTTAACAACGGTTCTTCACAATTCAATTGCAGTTTGAATTGCCTATGCAAAGTGAGCAGGTTTCTTAGTGTGCATGTCTTTGGCGCATAATGGCGTCTATTGAAATGTTTTGTATAAAGAGAATGAGTCACTTTCAACAAATAACTCTTCATCAGTGATTTTGAACAATTTTACCCATATTTACTCACGTTTTTACGCAATTTTAGAATTAGGCTAAACTTTTGGAAAAGATATATAGGCAAGCAACTGAGGAGTTATATAATTCTAAGTAGATAATCACCATTGTCCAACTCAATTTAATTCTTTTTTTTTTAACATCAATAAGTTTTGCGTTCCACTTATGTCTGCAACAACTAAGTAACCGTGAAAAAAGGATATTGTAAACTATTGCATATTGTTGCATCTGTAAAATAAAATCCTTTTTGCATTCAGCTCAAGGTGGAAGATGGGAATCTTTTGATGCTACATTTGGGATGCCTATTTAAAATTTGGTGGTGCAATTTTACCCAAATCTTTCCAAAGATTTTAAAGAAGTTATCTCACTTCTAGGTATAGTTCTTGGATAACTTCAATGTCATAAAAAGTTCTTGATTGTAGATAAGTACCTTTCAGTTGGATTTTGAGAGGTAGTTGCTCTGTATTTGTAAGTCCCAAGAGAAAACTCTCATCAGACAATACGATTATTTATGCAAGCATATGCTATCCCAATTACCATAGATTTTTTTTCTTGTTTGTGGTAGAAGTGATTGCAATGAATGCCATTAGTTTATGACCATTACAATAAAGCTGTGAGATAAATTTGAGAATGAAAATACCCTTAACCAGCACAGAATAAGTATGTGTAAAAATGTTCTTTCAAAATCAAAAATAAAAAATTATATATTTCTTATATTTAATAAGTTATAAAAAAAAAAGCTTAAATTTTGTTAAATAAAAATGAAATAACATATGATACATATCAAAGATTTCAACTAGTAAATAATTATCAAAATTGATTATATGAAATGCAGCCTTTAAATTGATGAAATGTAATCTTCCAATAACAGCAATCCCAAATGGGTTTTAAAAGTAGAATAAAGAGTAATCTAAATTTTAATTATATCTGATATCCCCTGTTTAGGTTAATGATTTCAAATTCCTTTTTTTAAAAACCTTTGATAATTTAAAAATGCATTCCAATTCCAATAGAAATAATTCTTCCTAGTCTTGCTAGAGACAAGCAGTTCCATTCATTAAAACCACTGAAATGAATTTTCAGCATATCATAGGCATAAAAAAAAAAAATAATAATAATAATTAACAGCAATTGTTAAAGTATTCAATTATATGATGCATATCTTTGCTACATATAAATAATTTGTTGTTGTTTTCAATAAAATAACTTTTTTATTAGTTATTTCAACTTTTCATACCCAGATTTATATAAAATGAATAAAAAAAATTACCTATGGTAAATTAGACAAAAAGAATAAAAATTAACTTATCTGTCCATTTAATTTAGATATTTTGTTAAAAAAATCATAACACATAAAAATTTTATAATAAAATTGATAATTAAATAATTTTCATTTGAATTTTTTAAATCAGAATATCTAAAAAAAATGGCTAAATAATCGATAATGACGCTTGCATATTAAAATTTAATTTTAATAAAATTCAATTTCCTTTTTACAGAAAGATTAAATATTAAAAAAAATTATTTATTATTATTTTTAACTCTAAAAAAAATTTAACCGTGAAAATTTTAATCATGAAAATATCAATTATAGATTTTTGATTAGTAAACATATGTGAAATTTAGTTAAAAATACATGAATAAATGCTTAATTTCTTGTGAATTTTTTTTTTTTTTTTTTTCAAATAAAATAGCACTATTTGACAAAATTAAAAACATTTATTCATAAAAAACAGATCAATTTTTAATAGATGACTTAACAATTTTAACGTCTTCCAACGGCCGATCATTGCTGTCAGTTGGCACTTTAGCTATCCTCTGTACAACATGCATGCCACTATGGACTCTTCCAAATATGGTATGCTTACCATCTAACCACTGGGTAGGAGCCAAAGTGATAAAAAATTGGCTACCATTAGTATTAGGTCCAGAATTAGCCATAGAAAGAATTCCAGCTCCTATAATAAGTATCTTTAATTATAATTCAAATCATAGAATAGAATATATATTTTTTAACATTTCATATTAATTATAAACTATCTTACCTGTATGTTTTAATTCAGGGTGAATTTCATCTTCAAATGCTCTTCCAAAAATTGAGCTTCCACCTCTACCTGAAATAAAACACATATTATTAACTGTGAATGCAATATAAATTACTATAGCTGAAAATATATAATATACATATACATATATATTTTCATTTAGATAAATTATACATGAGTATAAAATATTTTTTTTTAAAGCTTCAGAAGATAATCATTGTTATAAGTTAAATAAAATTATCCCATTAAGATAAAAGGTTATATCAGAGAATTTGTGAATTAGCATTGTCTATGCTTGTCAATAAAAATTTTTAACTTTAATTAAATATTAAGTATTAAAACCTAAAATTTTAATTTTGTTTTAATTTATTTTTATTTTCTCTTCATTAAGTTATTTATTTATTAATCAAGAACCTGCTTTGTTAATATGCGAGACTAGAGTTGAATGCTGTAGACACAGCAATTAACAATTTATCAAACCATTTTATATTTTTTCTAATAAAGTACTGCAATGAATAAAAATTGTAAAATTTTTAGGAAAATACCTAGGTGTGTGTACCTAGGACATTATGTGTACGATATTCTTTTCGTACACATAAATGTCTATGAATTTTTTGTTTGCCATCAATCAATTATTAAATATAAAAATTAATTAACAAATCTTTTATAGTTGTCATATTTATCACTTCAGAATATTTTCATTCTAAAGATGAAATTTATCCACTTATGTATTTAATCACTAAATCAGTAAAATTGCTAAAAACATTTATAAAAAGAACACAGCCTTTTAGTTAGCAAAAAACTGCATTAGTATAAAATTCTTAATCAGGATTATACATATATTACTAATATAATATTTTTGTGAGCTTTACTGAAATTTTTTATCATTAAATTAAAATTTTTCTTTTACTTAACTACTATTATTTTTATATTTTAAATATTTTTTTATTAAATATTATTTTTTCTATATCAATACTATATTTCGATGATTTTAGTGAATTTAGCTGAATTTCATTTTTTTAATAAGTCATGTTGAAATATATATAAATTAATATATAAAATAAACATAATGTGATAGCATATATTTAAAGAAGTAAATCCTATAATAAAATAATGCAGAAAACAATTACCAGTGCCCGTAGGATCTCCTCCTTGAATCATGAAGTCTGGAATAATTCGATGAAACACAACATTATTATAATAACCCACTTTTGATAATTCAGCAAAATTCTTGCAAGTTTTTGGAGCATGCTGCCAATACAATTCAATTTCAATTGTCCCCATGCTATAACATGAAAAGAAAACAAATTTAATAATAACAATATAAAACAATTCAAGTTTTTTAGATAATTTAAAAAATAAACAACCAAAAATGATATTGTTACTTTTAAAATTAAAAAGTACCAAATTTTCTAGATTATCAACACTTATACAAAAATAAATAAAAGGTACATATATCTATTCTTTTTAGTTTTATTATTGTTACAGCTAAGTATGAATCGAAAAGTTTTATCTTTTCTGCTTCTCTCCAATAGGATGATGCTCTACATTTTAAAACTAAAATTATAGTGAAATATTTAGTCATAATAGACAGAAAGGAAAGTATTGACTAAATGTCAGTATAAAATGCTGTTAAAATTTAAAACTTTACAGATTACAAATTGCATTCCTTTATATTTACTTCACAAACATTTTGTTCAAATTACAAATAGATGCCATCAAATTTAATATTGTTGCACAGCAGTTTATAAATAAAAAAGTTTTCTTTTCAAAGACATGAGTTCATTAGTTCTGTTTGTTTGAATAGAAATTAAAACACAACCTGTACAAAATAAATTTTTTACATAAATTATAATTAATTTAAATTTCTTTAAAGCAACATAATAATAAATAGCTGTAAAAATATATTTATTCTACATAAAATTATACTCGTTTGAAAGGAAATAATTAAAATATTTCTAACACGTCATGGAAAAAAATGTATCATTGAATTTTCTTGTTTACTTTTAAAAAGAAACTTTTTTTTAAATATATTTTTATACGAGAGAAACTTATCACTTACGTTGTGTCTAATACAGCTAAACGTGCTTCAGTTGCCATTATTAATGATAGGCAATTTTTGAGAAAAGAAATAGCAATTTATGTCAATTTACTCAACTTTAGCCGGTATTTTCAAATTTCGATGTAAACAGTAAACAAATAGTATCAGTTACAAGTACAGTTACTTATTTAAATTTCTTTCTTTCTGTTATATTCCGATTGATAAATCCTTAAACGTTTTCAAATGGACATGAAATATTTTTACAGAAATTATCAAATGATAATCAAACGATTCTAAACTAAATATTTAATTTGTATATATGATTGAAATCCTTTAATATGGTTACACTTAGAATGCTTCAAAACTTACAGACAATCAAAACTTTTTAGTTTTTTAAAGTTCCTTACAGTTGCCTTATCAGTTAAAAGAAATTTCCTTACTTTTTTTTAAAAATATTTTATTGAATATTATAATAAATTATACATCAAATTTTCGAGTTGTAATTATATTCTTCGGACGAGGCGCTTTGCAGAAACGGACTACCCTCCTGTTCACTTTTTTCCCATGATTCCTCATTCTCTCCCACAACTCATTCTTTCCCACAATTCAATGCGTCTAGTATTAGTAAACAAATATTATTTACGTCTATTACTGATATAGTTCGGTAGC
>BPLQ01003259.1:0-92203 GCA_021605075.1 Caerostris darwini
TAATCGTAATAAACCCGAATTTTTGCGTCAATATGTGACAATGGATGAAACATGGCTCCATCATTTCACACCGGAAGCGTAATCGACAGTCAGCCGAGTGGATAGCACGATGAACACTAAAATGCTATAACTCACATATCAATAGTGCAAACAGATGTCAATTATGCACGGAAAAATCTTTTTTGAAGGTTAGGGGCTAACTAAAATTATATGGATTTTGAATATTAATAGCGCCATCTATGTGTCAGCCTACGAACTTCACTTCACTTGTTACAGAGTTAAAATGCAGAAAGCTTTGCAAAACGCCTACAAGCTGGAACCTATGATTTTTGTATTTAAAAATGTAACGTTTTGTTTACGTACCTGTAGATCGGAATTCTTCAATAGACTCCTCTTCGTTTTCATCAAAACCTGGAAACAAATTTTTAACTTAAAAACATATTATTGTACTAACCATAAATCATTATGCATGCAGTAAATTAAAAAGAATACTCAATGAATTCTTAAAAATAATCCAAGAGAGAAAACCAAGTTTTGAAAAATTTGCTAATGAGGAGAAAAGTGTATACGTGCGTCTGCAGAGCGTCTTAGTTAATCGTGAAACACAAAACGTTATGCATGAAATAGTAGATGAAGTATTGCAAGAAATATGTCAAGTATAGTTAGTGGAAAAACATACAGAATATGAAATAATCATTTATCCAACGATAATGATTCCAAAAAAATAGATAAATGATTATATTCCTACACTTTGAATTTATTGTAAAATATTTACTTGATTTTTTTTAAATTGACATGTATGTTATTATGAATATTACAGTTGAAAGTTATCATACAGAAAATTTATTGGAAACAATTTCCAGTAGAAATGTTTACAAATATATCTTCTTTTATAATAGGAAAAAAATTCTCGAACAATTTAGTTATTAAGTTATAATATATCATTTGAAGTGACGATACAACTTTAGAAACGCCTGTCATCAGAATTTTGATAACTAGAAAAAGAAATTGGGTTCATAAATCATATCCCATCTAAATGATTAATCCAACTTCATTACCATTAAATGCTCTAGAAGAATTTACCGAGCTATCAAGCAATGAAAATTAAAAACGTTAGTTGTCTAAAAAAAATCCTTAATTTAATTTTAGTTCCAATCCAAGAAAAATCCAAGAAATGGCTCTAATTGTGCTTTTACCCTTTTTTTACCACTTATGCGAAATGGGATTTTCAGAATTAACGTTCGTAAATCCAAAACATTGGTCAATTTTACAAAAATTTAAACAGGCTCTGTGACCTGTAGTATCTAATATTTCTTCAAGATTTAAATCTTTCTGTACAATTAAGCAAATACATTCAGTTCATTAGTCTGAATATCGGACACTGCCATAATTCCATACTGAAATTACAATAGTATGTATTCGTAATGAAATTATATTCATATGAATTCGTATTCTTATACGTGTCATTATTTTCTACTGCATTATCTTCATGATATGTCTTGAGCATACAATTTAATTCGCATTCTAAATATATGTAGCTCGACAACGAATTTCACAAAAATATTAAAATCAGGATCGAGGAGACTGACTATTGTGTTTTGAATCGGTTGACTTAGCTTTTGTCTCTATATCAGGGTTCTCCAAACTACGGCCCGCGGGCCAAATCCGGCCAGCGACAGCGAATAGCTTATTGTTGCTGTAATAAGTTGGATAAAAAAAAACACAGAATGATAATAACTCGGTTTTATTGACTTGCTAGGTAAAGCATAATACGCAGAAGCATAACAACTAACTGAAATGAATTCCACTAACATTATAAACTAGTGAACATCCCGCGGTTACCCTCGGTAGTTATGTTGGAGTAAAGAGTATCGCATATGTATGTATATCGATGTTTGGAATGTATATATCCTGAATCAAACATAGGATTTTTATCCTGAAAATCCCCCAGGAACGGAAAAGCTAAATTAACTAGCGACATTTGTTAGCAATGAAGGATATTATCTACCTATTTCCGCTTATGGCCACTAGATGTCGATATAAGCAATAGCAATTGTAGTAATTGAACCAGCGAATTTAGCAAGCGTATTCTCGCTCAGAGAGCGAACTCGGCGACTGGTCTAGAAATTATAGATAATGGCAGAAAAATTAAAACAATTTTGGTCCTTGGTACTTACTGGATTAAACAGTATGGCCCTAAGGCTGAAAAGTTTGGAGACCCCTGCTCTATATCTTTGTTTTGGGGTCAAGTTTTCCTGGTAATATAATTTATTGGATTATTTTCCATTTGGCCTTTTCAAGTAAGGACGTATATTTCCTATTCAATTATATTTTTTTGTTAATTTGTTTTTTAATCCATGCAAATTAAGATGATCCTACCTTTAGTGTGGGCGGGTTTCGAGTTCAGTGTGGCGGACATCGCCGCTAATACTAATTTAATGGATTACACTTCAGACACTAGATCTCAAACCACAGACCTTACTTATATAGTCCAGCGAGACATTCTTATAAATTTACAGTTAGCATATCAACATGGAGTTCGTTCCTTTATCCTTGTTTTTGAAGTTCCAAATTACACAATACTGAAAAAGCACATCCCAGAGCTCTCAAGGATAACATATCTTCAAAAGTCACCACTTTAAAACATATTGATTATATTCTAAAACTATTTTTATCCACTACCCATTTTGAAACAGCCAGAGAACTGGCAATCATGAAGCCCATCTGCGAAAATTCCCTGGCCATTATCACCGAAGAGCATATATGCGTACTAATGCAAAATAACGATTGCAATGGGATTATAGTATTTTTCCCTGTAAAAGCAATTCTAAAAAACTGATAAAAATAGAAGGATTTGATATTAGTGAAACATTAACTATTATTCGAATATTAGCGAAAAAGTAATAGACCTATAAAATCAAACAATAACGAAAAATAACATAGACAACAACAAAGGCTTTGATCCTCAAAGACCTACATGATTCTTTTGAACAGTTACGCTATTTTCAAAACTATTCATAAAGATAGAGCATGTCACATTTCCAAGCAAAAATTAGCAGAAGTAATTGAACAAAATAACTAAAAATAAAAGCATCAGCAACACGAGAAATTACACCATGTCCATCAAGATTTACTGGACAGCATTTTCTAATACCCATTTAAACAATTTCACCACGAAAAGCTCGCAAACTTTGTGATAAACTACACAACAAAGAGGAAAGAATCATTTTATCAGTGTGATAACCACCGTGTTGTTATATGTAGTATGTACCGAACATTTCAAGTACTATCATATGGTGCAAAATTATTAAATTGGATTTCTCAAACTATTTTCAAGTATATAACTTTATTGAACAAAATCAAATTATAAATTCTTTGTGTACGCCATTTTGCCTTTTGTTTTTCTATCATTTTGACATCTTTAAAATCTTTATTATCTTTATTATTTTATCACACTTTTTTGAATAATGCAAATTTTTTTTCCAAAGTATGAAATATATTAATGCTTCTCACTTAACGACAAATCATCTTCACTACTCCCTGAGCCATCGTCTTCTGTAAGCCATTCTTCTTCATCAGTCATTTCGCTCTCTACAAAAATAAAAGTTAATACTAATTTAAAATTGAAATATGATATTATTTATTATTACTCTTATATTTTATTTTTTTAAATAGTTAAAAATAAAATATAATCTTTTAATTAATTAAAAATATGTATTTTCATTATTCTATCAAAATATCATAATGAATTTAAACTTCTTAATTTATTAGGTAAATGCTATCTAAACTGACTTATATGAATCAATGCTAGCCTACAAGGTAAATAAACCCAGGTTATTTACTGTCCAAGAAACACATTTGATAAAATAAAGGTCATTTCATGCCAAAACTCCACAGGGGCGTATAACTTGTAGTCACTAATTTTGGTGGCAAAAGAAAAATGATATAGCAGAGTTAGAGTAATATTCTCATTTGGACAATATATTTTCTTTGATGCTCATGTAGTAAAAAAAATTTCAGTGTTTCTGAACTATAGTTGAACATTTTTAATAGCATAACATTTTTCATTATTTAAGAGTTTTAATGATGCCGTAATATTATGAGAGAGCGAAAAACGGAAATAATGCATATAATAAAAATAGAGTGTGCAGGACATATATCCTGGAAGAAAGTTAGAAGTGGCAAAAAGATTTTTTTTTTTTTCTAATTTCGTTCCATTTTTTTTTTAGAAAGAAAAAACACCGGAAAGAATTTTTCCATTTTTTTATTTATTTCTGTCTTACCTCAAAGATTCCTTTTTCCAATTACATTTTGCATGATTTAAAAAAAATTTTTAAGAAAAAACCTTTTTGGAAGTAATTTTTACCATGCATCAACATATTTTTTCAAATACCCAATACCATTCTGAAAATTCTACCGTACAAATTCGTATATATACGTATGTAGCGTCTACTTTGCACATTTTAAACTATCAGTCCGATATTAAACTAATTAGATTGCCATACCATCTTATAATACTATACGACAGTGGTTCTCAAACCTTAGCGCTTCCACCCTACCAAAGATGAATTATATCAAAACTCCCTCAAACTCTTTTTTTTTTTTCCATTAAACGCCAGTTTCTTTGAAGTAATTTTTTATTCAATTATTATGATTGATACGATATATTTTATGTAAACAACACATGAATATCACTTTATTTAATTCAAAATTAAAAAAATCCCTAGTAATAACTTGTCGAAAAATTATTAATTGTAATTAGTCAAAATGTACATTGAAATATAACAATTTTCAATGTACTTGTAATTTAGTTTCTGACTCCAAAGTTAATCAATTAATCTAGTGTCTGGAATCCTCAATAAAATGGGTGGGGTTTTTTTTGTTGTTGTTAATTGTTGTTCATTATATGACATATAGTGAGAAAATACTTTCTTGATTATTGGCTATACGGGTTAAGGGATTTAACTACACTCATGTCCATAAATTAAGGATAATTCAGAATCACACAGAAATTGAAATGTAAAATAAAAATTTCACCTGTAGAATTATCACACACATCTTGAAGAAGAATATGCAAATTACAGGAAACCACCAGATGGCGCGGATGGTACGTCACAATGACGAGAGTGTAAGAGAGGGGTATATAAGGAATGGTGGCAAAGAAGTAAAATAATCTGCCTTTCAGTGCAATAACCGCATAGTTATGGCACAAAGGAAGCATTTGATGATTTTTTACGTGGTAGAATTATCGGACGACTGGAATGTGGACGTACCCAGCTGGAAGTATCCGAGGAACTTGGAATCGCCCAGAGTGTCCTCTCCAGGCTTTGGCAACGATTCCAAGATGATAGTAATGTAAGTAGATGTTACAGCACAGGTCGCCCCCGAGTTACAACGCCGAATGAGAACCGGTATTTAGCAGTTACTGCCAAAAGAAACAGACGGAGCACAGCATCAGACCTGTCTCATTCAGCTCTTTCAGTAATTTTTTATACCGGTACGATAGTTTCAAGGCAGACCGTGTACAGACGCTTAGAGCGCATTGGTCTATATGCTCGTAGGCCTGTCAGATGTGTTCCACTTTTACCGCAACTCACTGTCGCCTGCGATTAACCTGGAAGAGAGAGCATGCATTGTGGACACCGCAACAGTGGTCTGGTGTGATTTTCCGACGTGTCCAGGTTTAGTTTGAAGTCTGATTCGCCGGACTTTCATATGGAGAGCGCCAGGTACCCGTTACCACCAAGAGAAAATTGAACGACACCGTTACGGTGGTGCAGGATGCTCGTTTGGGAGGAATTATTCTTGGTTCCAGAACTGACCTGCATATTCAGAGTGTAACGATGACGAAACATCTATCGGATGTCATTCTGGAATAACATGTACTTTTTTTCGGGGCGCCATGGGTGCTGAATTTCTGTTTATGGATGACAACGCCCGTCCTCACCGTGCAAACATTGTAGACGAATGCCTTCAATTGGAGGATATCCCCGTATGGATTGGCCAGCATACTGACTGGACTTGAATCCAATAGAGCATTTGGGATATGCTTGGCCGACGAATTGCAGCCCGTCAACCCCCTCCCACCTGTCAACCGGAACTTCGGAGGACATTGCTTGAAGTGGTGTAATATTCCCCAAGATCAGATTGATAATTTGATACTCAGCATGCCTAGGCGTTGTAAGGCCTGCATTGCATCGTCCGGCAGACATACTCCATATTAACCATCATACTAACCATGTTATACTGTTTTTGTAAATAGGTTTTTTGAAATTTGCTCCAGGGAGTAAAAATCGCAATTTTTATTATTATGTCAAACCTATAGCATCTTTTTGCTCTTTACCTTTTGTTTAATAAATACTTTACAAATAAGTCAAATTTGTTTTGCTTCTGTCTCTTTCTTTGCCTGAACTTCATTATCCTTAATTTATGGACATGAGTGTATATTTAAAAGCAGCTAAATTAAAAGTCACACCTACATAATAGATTGTTGCAATCATGGATCTTTAATGTTTAATATTTATTGTAGATATAAAATAAGAAAATTTTTAACAATCGGAGAATAATTATTGGAGCTACAAATTTTAGGCAATTAAAGTTTGTATTTATCCAAATGTTATTTTCAATTTTTTTTTTTTTTTGTAATTTTTTCTATAACTCAATGCGATTTCATTTTTTTGCATCTGCATCTACCTTTCAACTCGTCAGCATTGGACGTCGAATTCCATAGTTTAAGAACCATCAACTAAGACTAAGCATTATCATATTATGAAATCCAAATAAATTGCAAATAATTTTTAAAATTAAGTCTCAGCATCTGTTTTTTCTTACAGGTATACTGTCACTATTCTCTGATTACTTTTAAATAAGGTATATGTATTCTTTTATTCATAAATTAATATTTACAAATACACTGAGTAGTACAATTGTTTGTTATTTCTACAAAACCTTACAATTGCTGGTCTTGAATTTCTGCAAATGACCACAGATAGAAAATTGTTATTTAAACTATAATATAAAAATTATACACTGTTTGAAAAATACTCTTATTGAAAGTTGTTAATGTTCAGAGATAAGTTAAATCTTTGTTATTTTTCTACACATAAATTTATCACAAAAAAAATGTGTTATTGAGAATAATTAGAGTATTTTCAAGGAATAAAAAACGCTTGCCCAAGTATTTTATTTTGAGGAATAAAGAAAGTAATAATAGCACATAAATGAATATTGAAGAATTCACTTTTTTTATTACTCTCCAAAAATGTCATGAAAGATTGCACAAATTTAAAAAATGCTAGAAATAATTTTACAATATAGTTTCTACATATAGTATATTTCTTGCAATAAAAGGAACAAATTGTGCAATTTTTCATAAAATAACAAGCAAATGCAATAATGTTTACTTTTATGTACATGTAATCTCTCTTGCATATTTCATATGACATCAAGAGAGTGTAGCTCAGAAAAAAAAAAAAAGAAAAAAAATACTTACTAGTAGCTGAGAATTCTATGGCATCCTTAGAATGTTCCTGAAAGCAATTCATTTCATTACAAAATCAAGACGTTAAATAAAGTAACGAATTTCTGAAAATAACTGCATACATGACTGAAATATTTTGTAATCATGTCTTTATGAACTGAACACACACATATAGGCTGATAGCAATTAATAAACATAGGAAAATATTAAATAATTATTATAACTCTTTGGTTTATGGTCATTTTGTACATAAGTGATCAGAAGAACAGTTAGAACAAACGAGTTTTCCACAAGAAAAATTTTTTGAGTGTCCATATCTTTCACAATTAAAGCAATGACGTGGGTTAGGAATGAAAGACCAAACAAAGCAGTTTAAAAATCCAACTTTAATAAGTTTTTGAAGTACGGTGTCATAAAACTTTAAACGTTTGGTAGGTATCATTTCAGATCCTTTCTTTATTGTAATAAGGCGAACGGAATCAACACCTTGGTCATATAATGTCTTCTATTTATTTCTCCGTAACACACATTAGATCAGGATCAGATATAATGCCTTGGTAAAAGTTGAGAGAGTTGGCGAAAGTTGTTGCAAAATTTCGTAAAGAATTCATCGTTTATATCAAGAACTTTCTTGACTAGTAAAAAAGCCTTTGATAGAGACAAACTGTACGGTTTCAAATAAAAAATCAATATCCTGATATCGTTTTACTGACTTCAATACCATGCAAGACCTTTTGGAATTTAAAGGGGAAATATTTTTGAAAAGTCATCGTCAAGAAGAAGCACAGACAAGAATGTAGAAAAAGACGCGAATAATTTAGCAAACTCGTTTGAAGTTACAGAAGAATTGCCACGGGGGGGGGTCAATTTTCAGGAACAGAAACTGGAAGGGACGAAGTATGGCCTACGCCTCAGCGCAACTTTCTGGAGAGAGAATCCATAAATTGGGGGAAAAAAATTTGGTTACCAGATCTCAACGTCCACCATGGAACCCCACAAAGGAAAACAGATGTCTGCCTTAGTGCTTACCAAGAACTATACGGTCAGAGCCACTCCCTGGAACAACTTCCACCCTTAGCAAAATGCACAAAAAGTGATCTACCTCTTGAATCCAGGCGATTGACATACCGGGAAACTGAGGTCTGCCGTCCATCCACCAGAAGCTGAGGTCAAAGAAATGCTTGGCCCACACGAGAGCAACAACTCCGCCTGGGCTCAATCTTTAGGATTTCCTTCTCTTGGGGCACGGATCGCGACGCACGGCAAAAAACGTGGATCAGAATACTGACATTTTTAGTCAAATCAAATATATTTGAAGAACAAATAAATGGAAATAAATAAACATTGTTATTCAAACCAAACTTATCTGAAAAACAAAAGTAATTTCAAGAAAAGACGTAAAGAATACCAAGAAAGGATGAAGATCTGGAGATTAAAAAAAAAGAACAAAAAGTATGCAAAACATACAACAGTAATGAGAAGCACTAAGGCATAATAATTTTAATATACAATAATGAGGTCTGTGATTTAAACAATAAAAGAGAAAAAAGAAGAAGACAAAAGAATGAAGGTAAAGATTACTGGGGTGCCCAGTGGTCGTGATACCCGTAAACATTAGAACTCTCAGAAGATGCATCCCAGAAGGAAATCATCAAAGGAAAGAAATGTAGTTTCGAAAGGAGTTTTAATTGATAAAATAACTTTAATCTTAAATAATTAAAGATTTAAATTACACAAAAACAAAAGAAAAATGAGATGAAAAAAATTCTACAATAATTGCCAAACTTTTTCTTTCAATATTACTTTTACTCCAAGTACATCTGACAAGCATCTCTAACAAGTAATCGATTGGTTAGTTTCCTCTTTTATTGTGATCGAAACTTGTTTAAATAACTTGTTAGCCTTATAACTTGTTAAATATAACTTGTTAGCCTGATTGAAGGACAGTGATATGCGTAATTTTTTTTTTTATCTCTACAACATTTATTACCAAAAAAAAAACGACAAAAAAACCAATTATCTCTTTTAAAATTGCACTAAAAACCTAAATATAGTAGCTAAATAATACATAGTAGAATGTGTAAATTTATTTGGATTAACACATATATTAAAGTATTAAATATATTGTTTTACAAGCCCTTGTTTAGAGACATTAGTTATTTACAACTTTATTAAAACATGGAATTAAGCTAGAGAATCCTACAAACGCAATTTATATTTAAATACTTTATAAGCACACCAAATCGAATTTAGATTAAAATACTCAAATGACAGGTGAATATCAAAACGCAAATAGGTGCATATATTTTACGTTGATTAGTCCTGCTGTCATTTACTGTAGGAGTGTATATAGTTAGTTTATAAATTTCTTAAAAATCGATTTTACAAAATTCTTTGTCAATGTTACTTTGATTGCGTACTTTTTGTAAACAGCTTTTTGAAAATTTTTAAGCACATATTAAATGAGCATTAAGAAGCTCAAGAAATTATAATACGCCTACTCCTTTGAATTCCATATTTACATTTTTTTTTTTTTTTTTTTTTTTGCCTTAATAAAGTGATTGAAAACTTATTTATTTCTGAACTGCTGGAAATAAAAATTGTTACTTACGGTTTTATACTTGAAGCATTTTGGATGGGCTGCCGTCTTAGGAATTGAGAGAGATTTATTTGCTTTCGGTTTATAAAGAAATCTAAAAAGGTTTTTTAATAATTTCTTTCAGTCTATTTAAATATATGCAAAGTTAAAGAAATAATGTTTTTTTAAATATTATAACCAAAGAAATAAAATAAAAATATTCTTCTTAGTTAAAAGTTCCTAAAATATTTTAATGATCAAATTAGAAAAAGAACTGTAAACAAATTTTTGTTCAGAAATTTCAAGGCATATTAAAAAATTTGTTATAAAAGAAAAAAAGTTATATTTTTGTTCAAAAAGCAGTCTTAATTATTTATACATTCCCTACAACGATAAATTGACATAAAATTATTAAAATATTTTTAAGCATTGTAACAGAATTATTTTTCATATTTTGCTTTCTTTCAAGATTACCTTTGAGGTGGAAAATCATTTCTCTTCGACTCCTTGTTCTTATTAGACATTTTGAATCCTAGAAATAAATAATTGCATTGTGTCAATGGAATAATACATATATAAGAAACATTTATAAACTTAAACTTTCAGTATAGATACATAGTTCGTATTCTAAAATTTGGTGTAAATTGTTTTTATTCATGAAAGGTAAGCTAGAATCTCGGAAAATTCTGTTATTCGAAAAATTTTATATGATATTTGTGAGTATTTTATGTCTATCTCTAAAACGTAAGCACTGTGATTTCCTGCCAACAATTCATAGTGACTTATTATCAAAGCCATAATTTTGTTTTAGGCGAAAAAATAAAATACCTGGCATAATCAACAATGCATAATAACGGCCTTATTACAACAAATTCTATAAATTTAAGAAGATTTAAGCTGTAACATGTATCTGAAGATCCACTTTTTCACTCACATTTAGATTTTTTCCGGAAAACCTGTAGTCATAAACGACGCACGCTTCATCGGGATATTTAAAGCACGAATAAAAGATAATACAACTGAACTCTAATTTCTTTGATAACAAATTTCTACTGGATTTTAAAACGGAATTATCCTTAAGGTATTTTAAGAATACGTTCAACTAAGATCATTTTAAGTACGTTCACCATTAATTAATTTGTTTAGTGTAAATGTTACTAATATAAAACATCCAGATAACTGCCACAAAAAAACAACCAGGAATGGGCAAACTTTCACGGTCGCGGGCCAAAAATCTAAAAAAAAATAGTTTGGCGGGCCAAGATACATTTTTCTAAAATTTTAAAAACAATATACAAGTGTAAGGTTTAATTATTCTTATATAACCGCGAGAGGTCGCGGTTATAACTGGTAACTGTGACCAGTAACTGGGATTTTTAACTGTGTGGTAAGTGCATGTGGTGAGATCTTCAGACCAGAGAACGCTAGAGCGTCAGATCGAAACGGACGGTCAGGGACCGGTTCTTGGTTTTTAACAATTAATACTATTGTAGAAGAGGCACATGTACATACATATGTGCCATGTGTATGTATGTACTAATATTGTAAATAAATTAATGTAAATAGAAAGAGAGATTGCTATTTCAGCCTGACACAACAAGTTGCTAGCATAGCAGTTAACACAAGTATTACAATTTAAATATGTGTTGTTGTTGTTGCTTATCCCCTTGATTTAGAATCCTAAACCAAGTCCAGTAGATCATGCTGCATCAATAGATCGTAAACGGTCCTCTCCTCATTCAACAGTTTCCTCACAGAGGCACCAATACAATCAATGAGATGAGAGGGAGACGCGATGGCCGAACAATGACAAAGGGTGTATGTCTTTTCGTCTCCATCGAAGGTCAAAATCTTAGTGTGGCCAGTCCTTAGTCTAGCTAAAGCCGTTTGAGCAGATCTAGGACATGAGTACTGCAAGGACATACCAGGATATTTAGCGGCGTACCATGCATGAATTGGTGGCGACCTCCAAGCGGTATTCACTCTGGTTAAAGTCTTTAAATATGTTAATGAGATGAAGGAAATTGCGATTTCATTTTTAAAAGTTCCTTATATTAAAGTTCCAAGTGAGATGTAAGGCTCGTGCTCACCAAGGCGACAAGATGCAAGCTAAATGCTCATCGCCTGAAACCGGTTTCAGTCCTTCTACTTTCAACTCAAATAAATTTTGACGTTTCGCTGTGAAGGGGTCGAAAAAATTTGGGTTGCACACGTCTCTCGCCTCGGTGGGAAAACACTTGTTCATCTGTCATATGTAATAATTCTTTTAAGGTTCACAGTTGAAAACACTTGTTCACATATATAAGATGAAGCATACATAGCACTGATATTTTGGGCGTGAGATATTAAATTTGGGCAAATTACTTTCTATAATGATTCGTAAACCTCTAACTTTAGCGTATTTAAAACAACTGCTCGAATCCGCCTTCAGCTTTTAACTCTTTACCGATTGAAAGTTGTCTGTGCTTGCTATTTTCGTCGATATATGTTTTGTAGAACGCGGGCCTGAATGGCCGAGTGGCTAGCGCTCTGGCGCTCGGTACCACAGGTTTCGGGTTCGAGTCCCGGCGGTGCCATGGATATTTGTAGTGGTTCAGAATCCACTTTAAAACCGTAGGTCCCGGTCATAATAGGATCGTAGAGCGTTGCGGGAGCATTGTTACTCCGTGTCCGTGGCTTATCTTCAAGTTACACGCGCCCCCTGGGTAATGCAAAGTGAGTAACGTCTGTGCAGCGCTTGCCTTAAGGCATCCAAGACCAAGCTGTCTAAGTGTTAATGCAGCTGCATTAAAAAAAAAAGTTTTGTAGAACAAAATTAGAGAAAGTAAAAAGATCATCAGTCCTTTGAAAAAAAATATTTAATCAAAGTAGAAAAGGACATGGACATATAATATATAAATATATATTTCTTTTTAATTTGCCCCGGACCGGCAAATTAGAATTCCATCCGCGGGCCTGATAGAACCTTTCGGCGGGCTGGAGTTGGCCTGCGGGCCGCAGTTTGCCCATCCCTGGTATAGGGGAAAGGTATTTTAATGATATTAAATTCAGAGTTAGAATAATATAAATTAATGAGTTCTTTTGTACCTTTGAGTTATAATAAAATCATTTTGTACTTTTTAAGAGCTGTAAATGCATTCTCTTTATGCAATGATGGTTTCACTAGTCAAATGAGTTATACGAACTTTTAAATTTATCAATATCTAAAATAATGGTATTTAGTGTTTGCTTTAAAATGAAATTTAAATTTAGATAAACAAAAAACCAATCAATACAATAAATCCATTTGCAGAAATTACTCATAAATAAATATAAACTAAATATTTTAAACATATAAAAATTCTTTAACAGTGCATAAAAAATTAATGTACAATGGTTATCCAGTTGTAATATAATGTTTTTATTAAAAATATAAATTCAATTAGATATTTTATTTTAAGAAATGAACTTTTGCTTTGCATTTTACCCAAAATTAGACAGACATAATTAGTTATTTTCATTGAATTTACCTGGGTAATTTAATGTGCTATCTTCGAATGCTTTAGCAAGAAGTGAAACAGATGCCAGAGAATGATTAAGACTGAAAATACCTGAAAAAGAAGTTTAATTCTATTAATTTATATTGCTAAAAATAATAAATTTTAAGTAATGCTAAACTAGATTTAAGATGACTGATTAATATCCGTGATAAGATATGTATTTTAATTATAAATTATTTTAAAGGATGAAAATATTTTTAAAATTTTAAATCATTCAAATTTTAAAATTATGATTTAGAGTTAAATTTCGAGGCAGTTCGACATCAGGGCAATTTATCAATCATATATCCTACAATTATCCGATCTTGCGTCGCATTTGTAGACGATAGTCTTCCACAGCGTTCAAACTGTAAATGCAATCCTTTTAGCAACCATTGCCGCCCGCAACTTTGAACAGCAATGTCTGTACTGTTGATGGGTCGAATCCGTATGGGCTGTATAAATGATACGAATCATTACATCAGTGCAAATGATACGAATCATTAAATCAGTGTTATGATACGAATCATTAAATTAGTGTTATGATACGAATCATTAAATCAGTGCGTATGATACGAATCATTGCATCAGTGCGTATGATACGAATCATTAATTTTGTTATGATTTATTATTTCTTAGAAGACATGCTAAAGAAAACCCACTCATGGAGAATCTATGAAAATTTTAAAATATGGGGAATTTTTAAAAAAATTTTTTTTATCTATAATGAGCTGAGTGATCACAGATTAAAAAAGTATTGGCGTAGAAATATATCTGGTGCGCCATGTTTTAAAAGAGTACTCTTAAGTTGTTTTCCTTTTTTTGCTGTTTAAAAGTAGTGTTGTAATGGAATTAATTCTGAGTAGTTAATTATTTACGATAGGGTGATGTAGTTTGATAGCGATTTAGAAGTTCCAAGGTGTAAGTCTTGATAGTGAAGTGCAATTCTTTTCTTTTGTCAAATATATTCGTTTGTGTCTGGTTATGAATGTTAATAATGATATCAAGACATCAGCTTGAATGTTGTTTGTGTTAGTCTTTTTTAAAATAGGCTCCATTAGATAAATGCCATGACAGAGTTTTTTGAAAATTTGGATGGTTGGAAAGAAATAGGTCATCCGCATACCTAAAAGCATGTTTGTGAATTACACTTTCAAAATATATATACATAGTCCATGTAAAGATGAGCTAGTACTGATGAATATTTAAGTTCCTTGTGGAGCTTGAGTTTGTATGTAATGATTCTTATTATTGAAGATTGATTATTGAATAGAACTATGTAATCTCGGAATTTTCACTAATCACAAGTTTATCACGACTAAAAGTTATATAAGTTTAAGTTATCCTGGAGGCTTTTAAGAGGAATACTGGCAGGAAGAAAAAAAAAGAGAATAAGATCCTTAAAATCAAAAGTGATTAAGTAAAAGATAAGATTAAAAGTGATTAAACAAAGAGATCCTTATAATCAAAATTATCTACAGAAGAGATATTATTTGAAGAGTCATTTAAAAATTTTAAAACAAGTTTATTGTTATTAATAATCGATGTGTATGAATCTGTCGTGATGGCATTAGAAATGTTAGCGAGAAGAATAAAAGATATTTCTCGCCTGGTTTATTCATATATACCGAGGTACCACAAATGATAAAGCGATAAGCTATTTTGGATACATTGTTGCATTAGGAAATTAGATGAAATGGTTACTGATATTGGTCACTAACAGCAAGAGAGGAGAAAATATTGGCAATATTTGAAAGAAAAGTGCTACGAACTATTTTTGGTGGTATCAATGACAATGGAAATTGGCGAAGAAGATACAATTTTGAGCTTTACAAACTTTTTAGAGATATTGACATTCTAAAATTTGTTAAACTGAACAGAATGAGATGGGACGGTCATCTCATGAGAATGGAAGGTGATAGAGATGCTTTGAAAGTTTTCAATGTAACCCCTTTTGGACAACGATCAAGGGAAGACCGAAAAAGAAATGAGTCGACTGTTTAGACTCTGATTTTAATGTTAAGATCAAAAACTGGAGGTCTACGGCCAAGAAGAGAACAGCCTGGCTGGATCTTTTAAAGAAGGCCAAGGCCCACAGTGACTTGTCGAGCCAGTTATGATGATGGTTACTGATATTAATGAATTTGTTAAAAACAATAATTGTGTTCAATAAAAAAAAAATCAGTTATTTTTATAGATTTGCATGCAAGATAATTATTGAATTGAGATAATGCTACTTACAGTTGAAGGCATAGTTATTAGAGGCTTTATCACTTGGATTAATAGTAAATTTTTCGTGGAAATTTTGTATTGAATTTATAAATGAAGTCTATTTATTGAAGGTGGTGGATTGGAAAAGTGGAATTGGCTAAAAGTGCAATTTTTTGTTTATAGATTTTCCATTTCCCCACAATGAAAAAAACCAATGAGAGTAGTCATGTTTCTTGTATTGAAAAGATATACATTAAATTTGAAAAAGAAAATTAGAATGGAATTTAAAAAAAAAAAAAAAAAATTTTGTTGTTGTTTTGTTTGTTGTTTCAATAACGGATATATTTGTTAACATATTTTGTAATATTTTCAAAGACAAGTAATTTTCCTTCTACCTCTCCACATTTCCGAGTTTAAAATTTTTAGTAAGTAGTTTTATCGGAAGAATTGTACCGATTTTTAATAGATTTCTTGAAATAATAATATAGTCATTTAGTTTTTTTTAATAGAAAGTATTAAATTGTTCTCTGAATTTTGTTTAGGAATACTATCTTTACACTAAATATAGTTGTTTAATTGAAATACGGAACCTTTTCAGTGTGTTGCAATAAAAAATAAATGATTATTTAAAATTTAAGAGTATGAAGTGATATACGTGGTTTTGATCGAGTAAGAAAAAAAAAATGCTTATATGCTTACGATAAGTTATTTCTATTTGTATAAACAAAAGTATTATAATTTTTTATTAAGTCAAAAAATAAAAAGACATGTATACAATTTTTGAAAAAAAAAAAAAAAAAAAAAAAAAAAAAAAATTGCTAGTTAGCACAAAAAAAGCACACATATTTATGTTATGTGTAAGGAGAATGGATAATTATGTAAGTAAGCAATGGACAAATATCATAAATATGCTTTTAAATGAATACCTAACAAATTATATTTTTTTAAAAATTGTTATTTCTAGATATAACATAATCGTGGAAATTTATATTGCAATTTCAAACTCTTTACTAAATTTTCTAATTTCTTTAGAAATTAGAAAATTCAGCTATCTCAATCAACTTCACTTTACGGTTATCAGAAATTATTTTGTGGACTTTTTTGATATTTTCGTCGGTAACAGCCTCTTTGGGGCGTCCACTGCATGCATCGTCATCGGTACTCATTTCGCCTCGTTTAAATTTAGCAAACCACTTCTCTACGGTTGATTTTCCTGGTGCAAAGTCCGAATAATGTTTATCAAGCCAAGCCTTGGCTTCAATAGTAATTTTTTCGCCAAAAAGCAATGCTTTATTAACACACGAAATTCTTTTTTATCCATTTTTTCAAACTAACAAAAGTTGCTTCACTAAAAAGGCTATAACTCGCATACTAATAATGCAACAGTTGTTAAATATATACACGTGTCTTTTGAAGGTTAGGGTTAACTAAAAATTATATGAATTTAATACTAGTAGCACCATCTATGTGTCAGCCTACGAACCTTTCAGCCCACCTGTTATTTTATCCAATTATTTCATCTGATAAATAATAGATGGCACTCCAATATTGTATTTTAGGTAATTAAATTCAAATAGAAATTTAGAATAAAAATGTAATTTTTATTTATTATTTCAATAATGGATATATTTGTTAATATATTTTACATTATTTTTAAAGGCAAGTAAGAGTTGTTAGAAGAAGAAGTTGTAGTTTCGATTATTATTTTTTTTAGTTCTTAGTATTGTATATTGTTGTGTTAATAATAGTTAAAATAGTGTTGGTTTTCACTGGATTTCTTGAGATAAGAATATAGTTCCTTAATTATTTAATAGAAAAATATTAAAATATTCTCTGAATTCTATTTTGTCAAGCTATCTTGCATTAGATATGTAATTTGAAACATGGATTATTTTAAATGTAAGAAATGGTTCATTTAAGTTTAAATGTATTAAATAATAGTTTAATTTTGCTCAAGTAAGAAAATAATTAAACGATGGACAATGCAATTGTTTGTTTTTTTAATTAAATTAAAAATGAGGTATATGAATTACTTGGTAAAAGCAAAATTGTTACTTAGCATAAAAAGTACGATATTTAACGCATAAAAAGAATTACGTTTAGGTATAAAAAGGAATAAAATCGAATCAAATAAAATAAAGCTTACAAAATCCATTTAAAAAATATTAATATCACTGTAATTCGTTTACTCACAATAGAAAATGAATCTCAGGCTACAGCAAATTTGTTAATTTTTATTAGAAATATATGAAGTTATTTTAAAATTTTAAATTTTATAAAATTATAAATAAAGGGCTGAGAAATCAAATACGTATGAGAGGAGGAGAAAGGTCGAACATTTTTTAGAAATTAGAAAAATTAGGTAGGAAGTGTGAAAAAAAAAATATATATTCATGAATTTAAAAAATGGCAAATGTTAATAATATTTGAAATTTATTGAACAGAATTATTTCAATTTTTTATAGCAGAAAGTTTCAGCTCTATATGTTCATTATATTTCTGTAAAAATATTTTTTTTAAAAATTTGTGAATAAAAAATTTTAAACTCCCACTCGCTAACAAATCATTTTATTCTCATTTAAACTATAGATGGCGCCACATTATGCAAATATTTTTCTGATGCGTATCTTCCGATGACGAATCTTTTTTTTTAAATATATTCGAATGATACGAATCACTCGAATCGCTATCTCTATTGTGTAGTTATGCTCGTTATGAACAATCATTCGACCGTGTTCGAATTTCATCCAAATAACGGTAAAGTGTCGGACAACATTGTAGCGCCATTATTGGTTGTGCTTGCACTAAACCAGGGATGAGCAAACTTTTTCGGTTGCGGGCCAAAAATTGAAAAAAAAAAGTTTGGCAGGCCAAGATAGATTTTTCTAAAATTTTAAAAATAATATACAAGTATTTCAAATTAAATATGTTAATGAGATGAATTAAATCGCGATTTCATTTTAAAAAGTTCCTTATATTGAGGTTCTCCTTGCTTATATAGTTTAAAAAAGGGGCTGATCTATTGTATTGGAAACTAGGCAAGGAATAATTCATAACAATTAACAATAACTTCTAAATAAAGGGGAAATAAAGTAAAATTAAAAAAGAACAAAAATCAGGAAGAGAAGTATATATAAAACAAGATATTCTGATATTTTATCCAGTGAAAAGACAAACGTATTTACTTTCAGTACAAAATTAAAACGGAAAAGCTTGTGTTTAGAGTAGCGGTCTCCAAACTTTTTCGGTCGCGGGCCAAAAATTGAAAAAAAAAAAAAAGGTTGGCGGGCCAAGAAAAATTTTAAAAACAATATACACTTATTACAATTTAAATATGTTAATGAGATGAATGAAATTACGTTTTCATTTTTAAAAGTTCCTTATATTGAGGTTCGAAGTGAGATGTACCGATTCTAAGGAACGAGGCTAAGTGATCATCTGTCAGTCTACTTCCGAAATAATTCTTTCACTTGTTGAAAACACTTGTTCACATATATAAGATGAAGCAAACATAGCACTGATTTTCTGGACGTGAGATATTAAATTTGGGAAATTTACTTTCGATAATGATCTGTAAAACTCTACCAATCTACAGCTATAACTAACAATGAACTTCCGTTTTTAACACTTGAACGATTGAAAAATATTTCTTTACCGATATTTCCGTCGATTTATGTTCTGTAGAACAAAAATAGACAAAGTAAAGAGATATTAATCCTTTGAAAAAAAATATTTAATCAAAGTAGAAAAGGAGATGGATGTATAATATATAAATATATATTTCTTTTAATTTGCCTCCGACCGCCAAATAAAAATTCTATCCACGGAGTTGGCCCATCCCTGTACTAAGCTGCAAAGCTACAATGACTTAAACTAGACTAACTGTCCTCGATTGTTAACCCGTTTTATACAATTCTAGTTGAGCAGTAGCATCACATGCTACATCCAAAGCGAACACTCGTTATGCATGAAAGTATAATCATTTGCTTACTTCGTATAAAGACATTTTCAAGAAAAACTTATAATCGAATTATTATCGGAAATTTTTAATTTTTATTAAAAAATCATTTACATATCCTTTGACAACGTACATTTATCTAATACTATTATTTCAACAATTTTTGCATTAGAGTTTAGTTTGGTTTGTCGCTCTACGGTCATCTTGTGCGCACGAGGGCTAAACAGGCCGGGATCTACAGTTTAAAGTGGATTCCGAACCACTCACAAACATCCATGCCCCCGCCAGGATTCGAACCTGAAGCCTGGGATACCAAATGCCAGAGCGCTAGCCACTTGGCCACCAGGCCGCCTTTTTGCATTAGAGTAAAAACATTTTAAACTAATGTATCCTATCCTACTGTGTGGCGTCTCCAAAATTTCGGGGACACAACTTCACTCTCATCATTCCCAAAACTGTAAAGAAGCATCTGAGCTCTAGGTTTGGTTTGTCACTCTACGGTTATTCTATGCACACTTTAGGCTAATTAGACCGGGACCTACAGTTTAACGTAGATTCCGAATCACAAACATCCATGCCACTGCCGGGAGGTGAACCTGAAGCACCAAAGGCCAGAGCACTAGCCAATTGGCCCTCCAGCCTCTCTCACCTCTAGGCGTACTGATGTAATGTGGTATATTAGTAGTATAAGGAAGCCTAATACACTATCTACTTGATTCCTCCAGCCCGCTTGAGATTGAAATAGATAGGTAAATATAGTAGCTCTTTATACAGTTATTTCTCCTCCTTAATAAGAGAAAATGCGGGGCCTGAATGACCGAGTATCTGAAGCTCGGTAGCACAGGTTTCGAGTTCGAGTTCCGGTGGTGCCATGGATGTTTGTAGTGGTTCGGAATCCACTTTAAGGCATAGGTTTCGGTCTAACATGATCGTAGAGCGTTGCGTTTTATCGTAGAGCGTTTTATTGTTACTCCGCTTCCGTAGCTTATCTTCAAGCTACACGCACCTCCTGGGTAGTGGTAAGTGAGTAACGTCGGTGCAGCGCTTGCCTTAAGGCATCAAAGAAAATTGTCTAAGTGTTTGCCAGCTGCATTAGAAAAAAAAAAAAAAAAAAATGTTAAGTTCCCTTTAAACTTTTTTTTATAATTGCTTTGATTCTTTTTTTTTTTTTTTTTTTTTTTTTCAATTTATTTTCATGGTTTAATGGTAACAAGCATAGCTTGCGTGCAGGAGGAGTCAGGTTCGAGTCCGCTGGTGGCGTTCGTTGCAGTCACTGTTTTCGGAAACGAGTAGACTCGATGACAATTGTGGCAATGCCTCCCTTGTTATTGAAAGTTTTCTCCAATGTGACACACAAATGCTGGACAGTTACCTGAAAAGCCTTCCCTGAATGCATTTCTTCTCTTTATCGCCTGTTGGTGGGATTTTCATATTAAAATTGTGTTCATGTCATATGATATCAATGAAACATTAACAACCAAAGTAGGAACATCTGCACTCGCATGAATGTACTTATAGAATCAGGATTTTCAACTATTTTATAATTATATTCAACACAGCACCGTGAATAGAAAAGGAAAATAATTCTAATTATGAAATTTTAATATTCAAGCCTGCGTTCGTCAAAAACAGTTCAATATTTTTATTTTTCTGTGAAGTCTTAATTTTTCATTGACTTCAAAGAGAAATTTAACTTTTACATTCCAAATATACGTCCCCAGCCCTCGTCGCCCCCATCCATTCGCGTCCTATAGTGTAGATGCCCTTAAATAGCTAGTTTGGTTTGTCGCTCTACGATCATTTTGACGAGGGCTCATCAGACCGGGACCTACAGTTTAATGTGGATTCCGAACCACTAACAAACATCCATGCCACCGCCAGGATTCGAACCTGATGCCTGTGGCACCAAAGGCTAGAATGAAAACGAATTGGCCATCAGGCCGCCCTTAAATAGCTAGAGGCTTTTTTTTTGTTGTTGTTCTAATGTAGCTGGCAAATACTTAGACATTTGTCTTTGATGCCTTAAGGTAAGGGCTGCACCGACGTTACTCACTTAGCACTACAAAGGAGGTGCGTGTAGATTGGAGATAAGCTACGGACGCGGAGTGACCATACCTATGCAACGTTCTTTGATCATATTAAACCGGGACCTACGGTTTAAAATGGATTCCGAATCACTACAAACATCCATGGCACCGCCGGGACTCGAACCCGAAACTGGTACCGAGTATCAGAGCGCTAGCCACTCGGCTATTCAGGCCCCAACTAGACTATGTAAACATGAAAAAAATTTCTATGTATACCTGGCAATGGATTTAGATACATGGTCCACTATGGTACTACCACTCCAATGCATTATAAATTAAAAATATTGTGAATTTGCACTACCACTTTTTAGTGTATTCCCAATAAATAACTTCCTTACAGTGCCAAATAAAAGTTTTTAAAGAACAGAAAATAATATCAATTCAACGACTAGAAAGTTTTACAGGAAATAGCTATACTGTGTGATATCACTGTACCCTTCTGTTTTCGAAAATGTCCTACTTTAGAAAAAAAATAACATCCTGTCGCCCTATTTAGAATTATGCGCCTTACTTTCCGTTCGTTAGCTGCTGAACAAACTGATACATTTTGGACATTTCAGGGAATATTTCTTCTTTTACTTTGAGTTATTCATTGTAGTAAGTATTTTCATGTCTGTGCTCTATCATTTAAATGACTCTAATATTTTTTTATTTCTACGGTGGTACTTTCGATAAGGAAACATTAGAAATAGCTTCAGGTTTTTACATGATTCAAAAACTATTGGTTACATGTATGAGATATACAAGATTTTATCTTTAATCCTTATTTATGAAGAAATCCTATACGTGGATCACGAATTGAATTTAATGAAATGTAACTTTTATGTGGCTATGAGCATTTTTTTTTTTTTTATCCAATAGAAGAATAAAATACAGAGGGCGATACTCATCTCATTATTAAATTAGTATACTTATTAGATACAAAAATTGCATTCATTTATTTATTTATTTATTTATTTAATTTAATTTATTTATTGAATAAACGTGAAAAAAAATGCACCTCCTACTTTAAAAGTAAATATTACGTGAAAAAAACATTGGTGAAACCAGTCACATAACATGTTGGCCAGAGATAAAGACAGCAATATACTAGATACTATTAGTCAAAAAATTAATAATACACTCGATATTGTTACGCCGCCCAATAAACCACAACTCTCATACTTCGCCATAAAAGATGACAATATAACAGGGTTATTTTAATATATTTAAACGGTGTTGTAACGTCTCTGCCTATACTAGACCTATAAAGGTCTCAAGAAGAGAGCCACTTTAAGGTTTATGCTAACACTTCAAATTTTATTTACAAACATTATAATTATATATATCACAAATCTCTATTTATAAAAATGAAAATTAAGGATATAAATTAGATACACAAATTCGAAGATTTGAGTTCTCAAGCCTACGACGAATCTAAACATCTGGTCTGCGGCAGACCTTAACTATCTATCACATGGCGTGATTGACGAAACCATAAGGGGCTCATTTCGAAGACAGGCGGAATCTTCTGCCATTCAGTCACTTCAGAGAAAAAAAACAACACTTCTGGTCTATTCGTCGCAGAACTCGCTCCTTCACCAAAAATCTCCTTTTAAGATAATCCGTAAAGAAGAGTGGTCAGCTTTCCTCACTTCTCATTAGAGTAGACATTTCTCAACTCGTGGTCTATCAACAGTCACGATGGAACAAGTCATAGCATATCATATTCAATCTGTAGTTGTTTCGGCCTGTGAAGGTCGCACAGACATTCGTTAATTTCCTCATTATATATGATACCGAATATCTGCTATTAGATTTGAGTGACAGGTTGTTCTCATTAGCAGAAACTCTAATTGCATGCAATATAACTACTCACAATAAAGCTCGTCTGCTGTCGAATTTGAGTGATGGGTTTATTACATATTTGTGAAATAGCATACATTTCTCTCTCCTGGGAACGAAATGCCAAAACTCTTCTCGTGAGAAAAAAAGCTACAGTGTTAAACCACCGTTTTAAAGATTGGTGGCTTAACAAGGATCGACTGTATTTCCAACGAAGGAAAATTAATGTATATTCATGTTTATGCAAGTTGCAACGAATGAAGGAATTATGCGAATGAAATGAAACATACCCACCAAGTAGAAAGGTACGATATACAAATGACTAGAATTTCAGAGTGATAGAACATGTGTTGGTTGAAAAGCCTTTTCTGAACGGCATGGATAGTTATATAAATCGAGAGCTATAGATGTTCATTGTCTACTAAAGGTAAACGTTTCGTCAGAAGTCGTTACCCCTCGCAGATGGCAAAAGACGACATATCAGCAGGTTAGGAACCTTGACTAATCGACAGCCTAGTACGTGCAAGGAATTTTTCTTACACCTAAAGGTGAAACGCCGTGAAGGAGTCGTAGGAATGAAATTAAACTCACAAAAAAATGCAAAGTTATAATGTGCAATGGATTCGAATTTCACTTTGGGCAAAGGGCTTCAGATAGTATTAAACAGCTTTGTGAATGACAAAGTTAGGGAGTACGAACAGAGACGAATCATCAGCAAAATTACAACCGGCTGCAATGACACGAAAGTGATGCAAGTATGGAATGCTATTCCTCAGGTGCACAATAAAAAACTGTTTCATTCGATGCCACGATGCCTAGAAGCTCTTACAACAGTGCGTGGTGACTGTACCAAATACATGTATGATGAACTGGAGCATTTTTTTTCTCACGAGGAGAGTTTTGGCATCTCATTCCTAGGAGCTCGATTTGTCGCTCTACTGTCATCTTGAGCACACGAAGGCTAAATAGGCTGGGTCACCTACAGTCTAAAGTGCAATCCGAATCACTAACAAACATCCATGCCAACGCCAGGATTCGAACCTGAAGCCTGGGATACCAAAGTCTAGAGCGCTAGCCACCAGGCCGCTTCATTCCCAGGAGAGAAGAATGTATGTTATTTGACAAAGACATAATAAATCCCTCACTCAAATTTGCCAGCAGACGAGCTTTATTGTGGGTAGTTAAAATACATACAATTAGTGTTTTGTACTAATGAGAACAATCTGTCACTCAAATCTGATAGCAAATATTTGCAATAATGAGACAAATAACGAATGTCTGTGCGACCTTCACAGGTCGAAACAATTACAGATTGAATTTCACCGTTTGAGTTGTTCCCTCGTGATTGGTCATTGATTGGCTCGTGATTTGACCACGAGATGAGAAATGCTTACTATAACGAGAAGTGAGGGAAGCTGATCCCCTCCTCCTCCTGGAAAGCTGATCCTCTTGGCGGATTGACTTAAAAAGAGATATTTGGTCAGAGAGAGTTCTGCAAGGAGTTTACCGGAAGTTTTTTTTTTCTCTGAAATGACTGAATAGGCCGGATTTCCGGCCTGTATGCAAAATGAGCCCTTTGGGGTTTCGTGTACCACGCCAAAGTGTTCCCATGAAGCTGAAAGTGGCCCTCTTCTTGAAGTTATAAGTCTAGTATAGGCAGAGAGATTACAGAACCAACATGCAATTACATTGTAAGAAATACAGATAATATAACACACGATATTATAATAATATTACATACCAAATGCATTTAGTTACTTGCTTTGCAAGTTTAACCGTTTCTTAGTGACACTGCAGGTTACATGTGGAATAAATTTCTTCCGAGTTTGATGGTCCCTTACTTCCACTTATCACAATCCTTCACATATTAAAGCCATTTTGTTTACAAATCTCTTTTAATCAAGCCACTTATTCCTCCCACTTATCACAATCCTTCACATATTAAAGCCATTTTGTTTACAAATCTCTTTTGATCAGGCCACTTAATCCTCCCACTTATCACAATCATTCACATATTAAAGCCATTTTGTTTACATATCTCCTTTGATCAGGCAACTTTAAAAAAAATTTGTTTACTGAACGTTATATTTTTTCTATAAAATGTATTTATGGATTTAAACCGTTTCTAAAATCAATTATAATTTAAAACATTTAAGTTCTAAAAGTAGCTGTTGTATAACAATGGACAACGTGTACATAATTTTAAGGAATCTAGATTTTATTTACACAATAGACTTTGATGGTAATGAAATAAAGATTTGAAATTATTACAATTTATGGAAAAGTATTTTAGAGGGAATAAAACATTTAATTCTATTTTACTAAAAAAATTTATAGTGTGTCATTTATGATTTTGTTTAACTTAAGTTTCATGTGAACATTTATTTTAATTCGATTATAAAGTTGCATAATAAACAATTTAAACTTAATCTTTATTATAAATTAATTCATTTGTAATTTTTTAATAACCATGCATTTTATTATGAAGCAAACAAACATACTTAAGGGAGGCTTTCACAAATTAAAAATCTAATTATTTTAATTTTTCCAAGTTAAAATAAATGTTTGTGGGCGTTTTAAATAAATGAAATCGTTTTTATGTAGGCTTGGTTTGATTTATCACTCTACGGTCATTTTGTTCACACTTTAGGCTAATTAGACAGGGACCTACAGTCTAACGTGGATTCCGAATCACTAACAAACATTCATGCCGCAGCCAAGATTCGATTTTGAAGCCTGTGGTATCAAACGTCAGAGCGCTGGCCAATCAGCCATTAGGCCGCGAAAATTACTTTTTAGTTATTTACATTAAAATCAACGGAGTACTAGTATCAGCAGCAATCAATTTGAGGAGTTTAGAGTTGGAGAGTTAATTAGACACCAATTAGAATTAGACACCAGGCTGCTGGGTTTTTTTTTTTTTTTTTTTTTTTTTTGTAAGGGAATTGCATAATCTTAAGGATATAAAAGAAACATTATCATAGCAGAAAAAAATTGCTAATAAATTCTGTCATGATAAAAAAAAAAAAAAAAGGAATTTTTTTTTTTTATATTACTCTGTCAAGGAACAGCTCACCTTTCCCAATTACTCCAATTTCCCTTCCACCGCTCAATTTCGACTTAACGTAAAACACATGTAAGCAGTCACCCTAATTTAAAAGGAAAAGTAACGCTAATTATGTACTTCCCATTACCAAAACAGAATTTACTACACGCTGTTCCCGCTGTGATGATTATCCTTCCCCGCCATACTGACAGCCGACTCGTAAAACAGCAGGTCTTAAAGGAAAATTTCCGGTCTTGAGAAACCAGAGTAAAATCTCTCTGAGTGGCAATGAATCTCAAATCAGGCATTCATTTTTTTCAGCTTTCTTACTTTAATATGTTTTTCGACCCTATAAACGGGATTGTTTGCACGTGTATTGAAGAAAACCAGCATGGTTGTTGTGACACTACATTCTCTTGACGACTCATCCATCATAAATACCGCACGAAATACAAATATGGTACCCCAATAATCCTGTAAACTGGAATAAAGTAGCTATAGTAAATACCAAAAATGGTGGAATAGCGAAAGATCTTTTATATTCAAATTATTAATAGAAAACTGTATTCTTTATAAGCATTTTTAAATGTCAACACATTAAAGAAAATAAATGCCTTATTTTATTTATCGCCTTAAGAAAATAAGCGCCTTTTAAATTTTGTGTGTACTATATGCATCGATGAATATACCGGTTCTCGTTAGATCACCGAAGTTAAGCATCATTGGGCGCGGTCAGTATTTGGGTGGGTGACCACCTGGGAACACTGCGTGCCGTTGGCAAATTTGGGACCTGAATGGCCGAGTGTCTAGCGCTCTGGCGCTCGGTGCCACAGGTTTCGGGTTCGAATCCCGGCGGTGCCATGGATGTTTGTAGTGGTTCGGAATCCACTTTAAGCCGTAGGTCCCGGTCTCCCATGACTGTAAGAGCGTCACGGAGCAAAAGTCAGGCTTCTACCTACGGGTGCTCCATCAGAACAGAAGCTGCTTCCTTCCCCTTCAATCATGAGTCCATATGGGCTCGTGGGCTTGGCCAGCCAAGTGGGATAAGAAACAACAACAACAACAACATATGCATCGATGCATAAATTACTTATAAGTGGTAATAGATAAAAAGTCTACTGAGAGATACCAATGAAAATTTTATTAAAATTTCACATTATATATTTACTGAATTTTGCTTTTAACCATATAGAAAACTTTTCAAATTTAAAAATGATAAATCTTTAAGCCACTGTGTATATATTTTATTAGGGTGGCATTATTTATTATAAGTATTAATAATGGCATTTAATATTGTTATTGGCTTTTTTTTAAAAATCCGACCCTTTTTAAACTTTTTTTTTTGTAAACTTTCCTAAAATTAAGCGCTTACAAAAGAATTTCAAATAATTTTCTAATGATTTGAAATGTTCTTAAAATAGTTCCTCTCCATTGCTTTTTTTTTTTTTTTTTTTTTTTTTTACATTCTTCACGCATTTTAAAAAAACCTTCATCTACTTTTGAGATACCAAATTTTGTTGATCTATGCACTTACACTACAAGCCCATTTTTATCTTTTGGCAAGACCATCTTGCACATAACCCTTTAATTCGTCAGAATTTTTTTTAAATTTTTAACTTATTTCATACGTAATCCAAATTAATTATTAAGCACTCTAACATGATAATTCTTATTTTTTTAATTTCTTTAATTATCTTCATAATTAGGATTTTTTCCTATACAACTACGTTAACCGAAGCAGATGAATCCTCTTTCTTAAGAATACTCTACCAACTTGAAATACCAAATTAACTTTTGCTAAAGCAGGGATGTACACAGAACAAGGGTCAAATGTAATCAATGTATATTAATATTCAGAATAGAGGGGAAAAGTTCAGACAAAGGAAATGAAAATTTATACGAAAAAATATTTAAAGAATATTTTTTTTTTTTTTTTTTCCAATGGCAAATTATGAAAAGTTACAGCAAAAAAAAAGAACAACGAAAAATAAAAAAGAACAGAGAATACAACAAAACATGCTGAAACAGAATTAATTAATCTAACATAATGCCAAGTTGTAGGTCTTTTAGCCACTGAAAAGTGTTACCAGGTGCACCACGGAGAGGTAGATCTACTGCGCACCTTTTAAAGAATATATATAATATATAGCGCGTTTTGTAAAGGTTCCTACAAAATTAAAGGGCATGTCAAGTCTACCAAAATAAAACAATTTTACATAAGAACATATAAATTCAAACGTAACGTGCATGTGCTTACGACACAGAAAGAATGAAAAATTAAGGATTATACGAGAGTCTTTCGGAAAAAAAAACCCTATTTGATGATTAATGATAGACATTCGCAGTTACAAAAATTGTGTTATATAGATTTGAAACTACAAGTGTACTTTACTTTTTCGACATAATTGCCAAGCACATTGAGGTATTTGCCAATACGTTTAACAAGTGTTGAAATACTTTCTTTAAAAAAATTTGCAGCCTGGAAGTGAAGCCATTTAGTAAAAGCATCACGACGTTTATCCTCATCTACAACATGTGACTGAAGATGTGGTAATCCGTTGATGCCAAATCTGGGCAACAGGGAAGTATAATGAAGATCAACCCAACGGACTGCTTGTAAAAGTTCTCGGGTGAAGTTAGAATTGTGCTGTCAATCATTATCCTGATTAGGGATTGCAATATCGGACCAAAAGTTCAATACCGGTATTCGGTATTTTTTAGATATCTATACCGGAATACCGGTCTTAATACCGGTAGTAGAAATGTCATTGTAGCTGTCATTTTACTTATAATTTCATCCAAATTATCTTTTTTTTTTTTCAAAATTATCTAAAATCCCTGATGGCTTCGGCTTAGAAACTGTGCTTAAGTTTGTATCTTCATCGCAATTAGATTCTTTCCTTTTTAACAAATTTGTATCATGTTTCGTTTTTAAATGTGTATAGAGTCCGCTTGTACTCAAGCATTTTAACTCTTGAACATTTTTTTACATTGTGCCACCATATTCTTTTCATCATATAAATAATGAAACCAAACCGAAGTATTATCAACTGATTTTTTATGTTCTTTAAAGTTATTCTTATTCATTATTATGGGGTATTATTTATGAGTATATATATATATATATATAATAATAATAATCTGAAAAATATATTGAACTCTAAAGTATGATTTGCAAATACAATGCGAATAATAAACTCACCAATTTAAAAAAATATCGAAATATTACACACTTTCTTCACAACTACAACCTTGTTTTCACAGATAAGAATTTCTAGTTTTCAGATAAGAATTCTGAATAAGAATTTCACACATAGAATTCTTTCACAGATAAGAATTCTAAATTTCTAGTAAATACCGAAAAAACGGTATTTAAACTTGTGAATACCGATATTACAAAATTGTACAAATGACTCAAAATACCGGTATTCGGTATACCGGTATTGCAATCCCTAATCGTGATCCAGAAACTATATCGAAAGTAAATCTGCTCGTCGCTTGTTGGAGGTGGCTCATTTGAGTTCTAATGTTTCACAGCAGGCTTCTGAACTGAGAGCACACACTTCATATTTGGAGAGATTTTTTATGATAGTGATTATTTTCAACTGATGTAACAGATGGATGAACTTATAATACAATCTTCTAATTCCACTTCTATATATCTATTAAATACCTGCTCACAGAGCTTCAAGAATGATGTTGCTTTATCCCCCGTTTATAATAATGAGCAAAACAAAGGTTTAACCCTTAAATGCACAAAAAGGTGAAATTTGAACCTCGCATTTCTCTCTTCTGAAATATACCAAACTTTGTAACCAACTTGCTTGCTTCCTAAGTGCCCCAGTAAATAGAAGAATGCAATATAAAAAAATAAAAATGTTATTTTCTTTCCAATTAGGACAAAATACTATTAATCATTTAAGGTGTCTAATTAATGCCTGCCAACTGGAAACCTGAATTAGCAGGAGATTATGATTCCGACTGACTGGCAGCCTACTACAATAAGTTTTAGCATTCGGCGGAAAATTACTTTTTGAGTTATTTACATTAAAATCGACGGAGTACTAGTATCAGCAGCAACCAAAGTTCCAATGATAACCAACTTGGGGAGGGCTTAGAGTTCTCCGAAACTCATATTTTGAAAACGAAATTTGTTTGTGATGCAAGATAATTTACATTTAAAAATTGAACTAATTTTTTTTTTTTTTTTTTTTATGAGCTCGGTTTTAGTGAGAAGATAAATTGAAAGCTGAAGTCAAATTCACTTCGTATTTACGTTAATGTGCAGAAAGGTCAACGTGTATTGACTTGTTAAATCTAAATGTCATGACAATTTTTTCCAATTTATTCCTGATCGAAAACAGTTTTTTTTAAATTTAGATTATGGCAAAGGGTAGTATGAAAGAGAGATCGACATTAAAATTAATTTTATTTTATTTATTAAAATGTAATTTTGCTGTTGTAAAAGTGATAGGTATTTTGTTAAAAATATTTTAAGGTAATGACAAAAAATTTAAAGATGAAGTAATAAGCACAGTGAGCTTAGAAAAAATCGTGGTGTTTTCGGATTTTGACCAATTGTAACAATGCAACTAGCGCCGATTTCGATCAATTGTAACAATGCAACTAGCGCCGATTTCGATCAATTGTAACAATGCAACTAGCGCCGATTTCGATCAACTGTGACAATGTAATATTTCGATTTTGACTAATTGTGATAATGTCCCTTGCCAGCAGCGGAGAATACATTTTAAACGAGTTCGCTAAAAATTTCTCAAAATTGTTAATAAGGAATGCTGCAATTTTAACATTATAGTATGATTATTACTTTAATTTTCTACGGGAATACTATTCGTGTTTCTAGTGTTCGTAAATTGTCAAAGTATATAAAAAATAAACGTAAAATATTCAGAGATAAAAATTATTGGATTATAGAAGAAATGACTAGATCTTTTAGTTAAAAAAAAAAGGGTGGGGGGGGAATATTTTTCAAACAAGTTCTTTTAATGAAACAAAACGATATTTCCTAACAGCTGTCATCATTAGAACTACAATTTAATTATAAAATTCAAATAAGGACTTATTCGTGTATTTCCTTCTATGTCATTTATTATCTTGTTAAGCAGCGTAGGAATAGTGTACGTATTAAGGAAAATTATCAAAGCGTCTTCCAATATCAAAATAACGTAAACCTTCGAGGAATTTTGTTTGTTTCTGTTATTTGACACGTAGGAAGTTACTAAAAAAGATTCAAGGTGGACAATAATTATAACAAAACGACTGCGACAAGGTAAGTCATAACGTAATAAATATGAAGTTATGTTCAAGGATGTCGCAAAATGACATCATTCGCACGTAAACACGTTGAAAAACAAAACAAAAAAAGACGCACCTTTCAAAGAAACGGAGTATAAAAACCGACAAGGTTTACTTAGTTTGGCTTATTACTGCTTTATTGGCATAATTAAAATCATGGCCAAGAAAAATAATTACTGCATTTATGTAGTAGTTTGACAATTTTAGATAAAATGTGGGAATTTGTATGTGCGTATTCTTCTTTACTTTTGTTTAGCAAATATAAAAGGTGTTCAGCTGACATAACTGAAATGATGACATCTTTTTATAGTTTTCAACAAAACAGATTGCTACGCTTACTTCAATTACAATTGTGACAGTTACACAGCTGTTATTGAATTCTCTTATTAAACTAACGAGCAGGTAAAGTTTGAAATTCTTCAGATTGATGCCTTGTAATTCAAGGTTTTCTTATTTCTAAATAATGGAGATAAAAAAAAATTGTTTTTTTTCTTTTAAATTTTTAAAATTAAAAGAGGTGGAAAAACTATCAGTTGTACTCTTTTACAAAGCGTAATTTCAATAAAACATTGGACAAAACATATTACTAAAATTTTCTGCAAGTATTGCGATTTGTAATAAAATATTTTTACTCAAAATTCAATCTTGAAGTGTTTGACATGTGCGCATGCATTAAATAGTTAGCAAATAAAACAAATTTCAAAAATTTAAAGAGTTTATCATACCTTTAATAACAATTACTTATTTTATTTTCAACCGCGATAATATATCATAAAAAAAATTTTAAAAGTAATCAAAATGAATTTTTAATTTTAATTATGTTCTTCGCGTTTGAATTGAATTAATTTTGGTTGACCCAGAATTTGTACCAAACTGAAGATTCGGAAAAAAACTATGATAGTGAAACACTTATTCAAAAATGTAAGTAAAATTTCGTCGTAAAATTGGTGGAAAACTCCCATGTAACTGCTTGATCATAGTAAAGTGACCGCTGAAGAAGAATAAAGAGTAATACTATTTAGTCACTGTCTATTGAGCTTTCAATTGTTTTTCGAAGTTAATTATGCAGACCACTTTTTCGTTCCAATCAAATGCAGCTATTGCGAGGAGATGGCCACACTTTAATTTTTTTTTCTTATTGTATAGATAACTTTCATATTAAAGGATTTTTTTTTATTTAAGAACTACTTTATTTATATATATTAAAGAACTGTTCATCGATATTTATTAAAAAAAAAAAAAAAAAAAAAAATGAAATTTTAATTTGTTAAGAAGACATTTTTCCAGAAGGAATCCTTATTGAGTTATTTTTTTTTGAAACCATTTTATTTATCTGCTCTTTATTTATGCATTAAAAATGATAAATAAAGCTGTTATCTTTGCTATAGTTAAATATTAGGGTGCGCAGAAGATCTACCTCCCCGTGGTGCATCCTGTAACACTTTTTAGTGGCTAAAAAATCTGCAACTTGGCCTTATTGTTAGATTAATGAACTCTGTTTCAGCATGTTTTGTTGTATTGTTGTTGTTGTATGCTTTTTTTTTTTTTTTTTTTCGTTGTTTTTTTTGCTGTAACTGTTCATAATCTGCCATTGAAAATAAAAAAAAATAAAAAACAATGAATATTAATAAAAGAAATTAAGAAAAATAAAATGAAATAATTAAATATTCCTGTCTTTTTTTTTTTTTTTTTTTTTAACTCACTCAACTACCTTTAAGGGTTTTTCTACAACCATGTCTGTGGGAATATTTGCAGAACCCGTTGACTATCCGATCTACTGAACTCATTACAATGTTCCCCAAAACCAGTTATCCTAATAGCACCCCATCCTATCGCCTACTTATCTATAAAATTGTTTCTAGTTCAAGTTCCTTAACATCTATGAAGAAAGCAGTTGTATTATAATAGATTCAAGACCATGTTGTATGTTTCTGATGAATATCGAAATTTGGTTGGTTTAAAATCAGTCTGTCGTAGAGGTTAATATCTCTTTGGGGAGTTTTTTTAAACATTGAGTCTATGGGCTGAAAGTCAATACTTTGAAAAATTAGTGTAGCATATTTTTCTCACGAGAAGAGTTTTGGTATTCATTCCCAGGAGAAATGAATGTATGTTATTTGAGAAATATATAACAATCCATCACTCAAATTCGACAGCAGACAAGCTGTATTGTGGGTAGTTATATCACATGTAATTAGTGTTTTTACTAATGAGAACAACCTGTCACTCAAATCTGATAGCAGATATTCGGTATCATGTATAATAAGATTCGGAAAATCAGCGAATGTTTGTGTGACCTTCACAGGTCGAAACAACTACAGATTGAATACGAACTATACCATGAGATGTTCCATCGTGTATGGTGATAGACCACGAACTGAGAAATGTCTACTGCAATGAGAACTGAGGGAAACTGATGGATTGTCTTAAAATGATTTTTATTATTATTATTATTTATTTATTTATTTATTTTGTGAAGAAAGGAGAGAGTTCTGCAGAAGTATTTCAGTCGCCCAGAAGTATTTTTTTTCCTCTGAAGTGACTAAATAGGCCGGAGATTCCGCCTGTTTCCAAAGTGAACCTCTTGTATTTTCGTGTATCACGTCGTGTGATAATTAAGGTCTGCCACAGACCACGTATTTTTAGATTCGATGTAGACTCTGGAACTCTGAAAATTTCTGACCTTGGAGTGAACTGCACTTGTGATTCAATCGTGCATTTGTGAATTGAATTCAAATCTTTAATTTTCGTTTTTTTTGTAAATAATAAATTATAATCATCCAGAATTCTGTATTTGAGAAGTGAGGGAAGCTAGTGTTTAGTTACGTCTAAATAAAAAATTAAAATTTTCCCATGATCCTGAAAGTGATACTCTTCTTGAAGCTGTTATAGGTCTAGTATAGGCCGAGACGGTACACTAGTCACTCAGAAAGGTGTTCCCTGTTACTTTCTTAAAATTCAATATTAGAATTTATTTCAAAAAATTGCTCTTTGAAGTACAAATATTTATCTCGAAATGTTTTCTGACAACCCAATTAGCAGAACTGGGTGGGTAATTGAGCTTAAGGATGCATCTGTCGGCCATCCAGAATTCTGGAATCAAAGCTTACCAGAATGGTTAACCCAGGGGTCTCCAAACTACGGCCCGCCAGTGTCATCAATCCGGCCCGCGACAGCGAATAGCTTATTGTTGCTGCAATAAGTAGGATAAAAAAACACAGAATGATAATAACTCGGTTTTATTTACTTACTAGGTAAAGCTTAATGAAAAGCATATTACGCAGAAAATTTAACTTAAGCATAACAACTAACAAATAATTGAAATGAATCCCACTAACCATTATAAATTAGTGAACATCCCGCGGATACCCTCAGTAGTTATTTTGGGGTAAAGAGTATCGCATATATATGTATATCGATGTTTGGAATGTATATATCCTGAATCAAACACATGATTTTTATCATATGTTTGATTCAGGATATACAGTTACATGGACAGAAAAGCTAAATTAAAGCGAATGAAACCACGGGGTATCCACTTGTCGTCAAGTGTCACGGTCTTATCGATACACAAAATACTAATTGTAGTAATTGAACCAGCGAATTTAGCAAGCGTATGCTCGCTCAGAGTGCGTACTCAGCGACTAGTCTAGAAGTTATAGATAATGGCAGAAAAATTAACTTTGGCTTTATTTGGCTTTGGTACTTACTGGAGTAAGCAGTATGGCCCTAAGGCTTGAAAGTTTGGAGACCCCTGGTCTAACCTAAACAAGTTTTTCAATTTTAGCAACGTGATGAAGATTTCGGATCAATTAATTGACATGAGTCGAAGAATGCTAATTGCTTTTCAAGAAATTTTCTACGTATGAATTGATAAATAATTTCTTTTTAAGCTGTCATTTAACACACAAATACCGAAATTCGCAAAATGAAGTTCTTATTCATAACTATGTCTCCTTTACATATGCATATTATAAATTTTCTTATTCTATATTGATCATTAAAAAATACTTAACTTTATACTATATTATTAATCATTAATATTTAATCGTTGTTTCTTGCTTTCCTATTTAAAGAAAAAGAGCAAATTTGTAGGCAATTAAAAATATTTAACCCAATTGATGAATCTAAAATTAGAAACTGGATCACCAGGGAGATAACAAGAGCAATTTTGGGAAAAATGCAATAAATTATCACCAGTTAAACAAATGTAAACTTTGGACACTAATTTTATCTGAATTATTAAAGGGGAAAAAAAAAAAAAAACTAATCTTATCCAATTTTATCTGAAAAAAAGAATCTACGTTACCTTTTGACAAAAAAGATAATGCAGTTTATTTTTATATTAAAGCTAGATTCTCATCAGATGGAACTGAAGGCATGGCTATTGTTTATGCAACTAACAATACAGAATGTCTCAGTCTTGCTATCTCTTCATTATGATTAAATAATTTTAATATAATTAAACGTATATCGATTTGTTTTGAAGCAACTTTTATCATTATTTTTTCAATCGAAAGTAAATAGAATAAATTTGTAAACAAATGTTTGCAGCAATTGAAGAATTTCAATTTCGAGAACTAATTGCCAAGAAGGATTGATAAGTTCTTTTGACCAAATTATTCCATGTGATGCTTAATTTCACAGACAGGTTTAAAACAATGAAATTCTGGAGTAACTTTTTTTTCTGCAGATGTAACACGTTTTGAAACTCGATAATTGAAGCTGAAGAATTTATTTTAAAAACAAATATTAAAAATATCATTTTACATAATCTTTACACGAGAAAGTATGGGTAAATTCCAAGAAAAAAAAATGTAATTAGCGTGTTAGTATTCAAATGGGAAAAAATATACCGGAACCAATTTATAACTGCATAAAACCCAAAATATTGGGTTGATGTATAGTTATCAGGAGTTTTTAAATGATATTGTAAGGCGTTCTTGAACATTTATTATGAAAAAGGAAACTACGAATGACGAATATGAGTATTATCGACAAGTATTTTTATAACCTTAAAATAGAAGGATATTTTCATTCATAAATTTATAATTCATTCATTAATACATATTTTCATTCATAAATTTATAATTCATTCATTAATATATATTTTCATTCATAAATTTTTATTGAAATATAGAACGTCAAAGAAACACCTGATAATAATGCACCAACCCAATATAAGCGTATGTTTAAATCAAGAAATAAATTATTAAATAACTCGAATACATCTAAGTATTGAAAGTTTATTTAAAAATATATATTGTCCATTTATTATATATATATATATATATATATATATATATACCCAAAATTATACGATGATTTTTCATCTAGTGTTTCTTTTAAAGATTTCAGAATGAGTTTCATAACAAGCTCGTAAAAATTGAGCTTGTTCAAAATATCCTAACACGCATTTAGTTAAACAGAACAAGGAACTAAATTAAGTCTGAAATAACTTCATATAAATAAACCTCTGAACCTCCCCTTCTGTATAAGTGTACGCAAATATAGGTCACTTTAATCACGAAGTAGAGATTTTCGAACAAGAAACCCTCATATATTACATCATATAAAAAAAAAATAATATTCTCTGTTAGATGAAGGAATTTTTTTTTTTTATCTTTCATCGGTTACTCACTACCAAGTACCGCTGACAGTAAAAAATGATTAATATCCTGCCAGATCTTCATTAAAACGAGAGAGAAAAAAAAAATAGAAAGGTCAAATCGCACCCAGGTCAAACTTTCCGCTTCCCCCCTTCCTAATGGCTTCAAGACCCTGGTGGGGGGCAAACCTGCTACCTCTCCTCACACCCACTAAGTGTCACTTCCCCGAAGAGCCCTTCTTCCCCTTTGACAGAACAAAATGTCATGTGTTTTGAAGTGGAGATACAGACCCCCCAGATATGCCGAAGAATTTTTGGAATGCAGTTTTCCTTCAACGCGCATGTGAAATTGTGGTGCATTCATCTTTTTCGGTTAAACCAGGGGTTCTTGTATTCGAAATCCGAGCGCTGCATATATGTTCCCTGCGAAGTAACCGCAGGACATACACACATGGGGAAAAAAAAAACCCCTTAATTATACATTTTTTATATTTAGAAATAAAGAAATAGTGTTTGATGAATTTGATGCTTATTATTATACAGATTATATATAGGTCGAAATACATTTGAAACAAGTAATATAAATTTTTTTTTTTTTTTTTTTTATATATTGCAGAAAGTATTGCATTTTCTATATTGCAGAAAGTCCTTTATAAATAATTTTCATTCATTTTTTTAAGTTTATCTGACGCCATCTATTGGTAAATATATGCAACTTAAGTCTAAAAATTAATTAAATTTAATTACTGAATTAATATTTGAAAAAACTGTATTAACATCAAGTGTCATCCACTACGAGTTCAAAAAAAATTAATTGAACTTGAGTGGATGAATAAAAAGTATTTTATTAACGATCGAAAATTTGAACAAGATATATATAGGGAGAGTGTGAGGTAATAGAAGGAATTGGGAAAAAGTGATTAGCCAAACAAACCGTTACAGCCATTTATTTCAAAGTCGATAAATAGAAACAGTCTGTTTCTATTTATCGACTTCGAAAACACATCTTCAACCATGCATATTAATCCTCAAGCTGTTTTATTCTCTATTGGAAATAAACGTAAAAAACCCGTGATTAAGATCAATAATACTATTATCCCTTGGAATAGTCAAACTAAATATTTAGGAGTTATACTGGATCAGCATTTAACTTGGAAACAACATTTTCTGCACACCAAAACTAAATTTCGTATTGCCTTCAGAAAACTTTACCCACTTATATAAATAGAAATTCTACAATGACCAAAGATAACAAAATTCTTCTTTATACGGCTATGCTTCGCCCAATTCTCACGTACGCTTGCCCGGTCTGGTCCTATGCAGCTAAATCTAATTTAAAAACGCTTGGAACTCTACAAAATATCACTATCCGCAAAATTACCTCTGCTAAATGATTCATGCTCAATTCTGATATCTATAAAGCTATTAACATTCCTTCCTTAAAAGTTTTTCTTAAATACATCTCTGTTAAATTTTTTGACACGCTTATTAATCATGAAAATACTGCAATCCAGGAGATTGACTTACGTTCCCGATTATGATTTAAAACGTCCGCGCAAAATTTTAGTTTAATTTCTATTTTTATTTTTATTTGTTTATGATTGTCAGTTAAATTTTTTATATTTATAAATATATTCTGGGCAATTTTCATTTTTTGAACTGTATTTACCCTGTCATATCTCATGTCCTAGGGGCTAAATAGCTCCAAAAGAATACGTCAACCATCTTTTTCGGTTACACCAGGGATGCTCGTATTTGAAATCCGACTGCTGCATATATGTTACCTGCGACTTATCTGTGGGTCATACATACATGAAAAAGAAAAAAAAAAAAAAAAAGAGAAAACACCCTTTAATTATACATTTATTTTTTATATTTAGAAATGAAGAAAAAAGTATTTGATGCTTATTATTACACAGATTATATACAAGTCGCAATATATTTTTAAAAAAAAGTGATTAACCAAATAGTTTCTATTTATCGACTTTAATATGCATGGCTGAAGATGTGTTTTCCGAAATATAAACTCACCCAATAGTCCGTTATTAAGCAATAACTAGAGTCATTTTTGTTATGTTCAATTTTATATTGGAACACGTTTTTGACTATCCAATATAACATGCAAGGAAATTTTTAAAAAAACATTTATCAATGTCTAGTATAATTAATGCCTTTAATAGTCAACAGCGTTGACATTCTTGTATTAGGGTAATGGATAAATAAATGTAAAAAAAAAAAAAAAAAAAATTTAGAAAGATATACTGTATCCAAGTTTGCGCGTTGACTAAAATTTAAATTTTAATCCGCAATAAATTAGAAAAAAAAAAAAATATTTTCCTATTAATTAAATGTTTTAAGCTAAAGCCAAATCGTGTTGCTTTAATCTTTCATCAAAATCTGAAATTTTTTTTTAAAAAAATTTAACATATGATTTTAGTGAAATTGGTAAATGAGGACACTGTGCATTGTATATCCTAGGGCTAAACTAGAAGTTAAAGATTTTCTAAAATCGATGTTTGTCATTTTATCAGGGGGCTCAATAAATAGTTGGTGACATTTTTTCTTTCCAGTGATTTGGTATTTACTTATTTTCTGGAGGAGGGGGTATAATAAATATATATCAGATTTTGTAAAACAAATAACTTAAATTTTCTTTTAATTAATAAAATTTTTTTTTAAATATTTAAAATATTCGAATTTATTTAAATTATATACTTTTTTTCTTTTTGTAACAAATTTCGATCCATTTTGTGACAACACACAAGTGCACTAACTTATTAAGATACATACGGATTTCTGGATTTTTAAATATCTAATATATAGTACCAGCACGTATAACCCGGCATTGCACGTCTTCAGAAAATAGAACGACTCTGTTTAGTTAGATACATATTCTGTTCAGGGTAGCAGTTCTAATATATGATTGAATAGTTTTCTTTTTTAGAAGGCATAACAAATTTAACCATAAAAATCAGCGTGAAGTTCAAGGAAACGTTCCCCTCTATAAATAAATACTTTCTCTCCCGCATAACATATCTCCCCTCCTAAACTCACCGCTATGGCTATCAAATTTAGAAACCCAAGACTACTATTATCATGGGGGAAAAGGGAAATCTGACCATTTCCTGTTTTCCCTGTTAACCAAAAACTCCTTTTTCCCATTCAGCAACAACAAAAAGTCTCCAAATTTTTTTTCCCCCAAACTGCGATTTGACCGGAAGTTTTTTTTATTGGTAAAATCGCAGTGCAATTTTTTTTTTTTTTAAATTTTTTAAACCAAATTCTCTCTATTTTTTTTTATGCAATTCATCGGTCAACTTGTTTAATTTATTTAACGTCTGCCTGCTTATGAGCAGTAATAACAGCAGGAAAAATAGTGTCAACCATGAAAAAGTTGCCAAATTGGCATAAAACTTAATTGGATAATTTTTTTTAAGAAATATTGATTAAATTTCGAAAAAAATTTCTTATAGTTTGTAATGTAAGCATCCTTGCCAATTTTGGTGAAATTTGGCTGTAAATTGAGGCAGTGAATAGACTCGCATACAAACTTTTAGAAATATATAATATATATATATATATTATTACTTGCATTGATAATGATCAGCTTATTCTACACATGCAAGATCAAAACAAAATCAGCATAAGAGCAGAAGCTCTCACAACCTAATCAGCAAATAATTCAGGCTGAATTGCAACCCTTAATAATGTGTATATAGATACTAGCTTTCAATTAGTTATTATAAATAATGAGCAAAGTTAAAGTAACGCAGCAAATTTCGTTAACGATGATGTCTAGCGTTCGACAATAGTGCAGCACGATTAAAATTTTAGCAACCAGTTGTCAAACTAATATCTATGTTGAAGAAAGAAAAAGTACATTTCAAAAGAAAAAGCATTGTTAAATAGTTCATGGAAAATAAGTAAAATATTTATTCTTAAAAAAATATTTGAAGTAGTAAATCTATCAGGTTTTCAGTGTGACAGTACATTGATTACCCATAAGCTCAAACAATGGAGGGTAATTTGACCCCATGTATTTTGGTAGGAAATTCTCAAAAGCTGTAAATAGCCCCTCTCCTATATCCTCTTGGAGGGTCAAGCACTGAGGAAATGTAACATTAGAATTCGAGAAAATCAGTCGATAACTTTCCCTTTTTGGATATGGGGGGGGCTCAAAATATTCCACTGAACATTTATATTTAGAGACAGAATGTGGAGAACAGCTAGTAGTACTGGTAAAAAACGAACGCATGCAGCATGTTCAAATGGATAGAGAAGTAGAGGAAGATTTACGTTTCTAAAAAGCTAATATTTCGGAAAGAGGGAATGAATGATTTTTTTTATAACATAAAATAGTTCAATTATTATATTTTGTCTTGTGACCTTATAGTAAGCGAGTTCAAGAATTGAGATCAAATTTACAGCACGCATGTATTGCCATATAATAAGCAGATGCTTCTGTTGAAAGAATAATATTGATCATTATTATATTGATTGATTCACTATTTCTAGTCTTATAAAAACCATCCCATATATCTATATCTCGCACACTTGTAAGAAAAACGACTAAAAAAAAAAAATTCTAACTTTACAGAACAGGGGAAAAAAAAAAGTCTTGGGCTGGTTATCATAAAATCACATCTAATAGTTAATGCCAAAATTACTTTCCAGATACTTTTTTTTTTCTACCTTTCATGCTTTATAACGTAGAATATAATCATCTATAAGCATTAGGCAATATTTAATAGGATCAATACAATCTTTAATCACAATTATTCAGACTTTATCTATTGGAATCATATGAAGAAATATTTTGTTTTACTTTTTTTCCCCAAACGTGACGAATATTTCATGAAAAAAAGATCAATATTAATTTTAAAACTATACATTCGGATATTACCATAGTAATTTATATTTACACATGATAATGTGTTTGACATAAGTAATAAGTAGCATAAGCCATTGTACAGATACTTAATATGATCTTTCCATCAAGAAAAATATCCAACAAAATGGCATCCAATTGAAAGACTTCACATACTATATGAATTTAAAACATTGACAATTCATGACAAATTCTCAAAAAAGTTATCCTTTAATTTCTAAAATTCATATTGGTTTTAATCCAGGGGGGAAAAAATTATAATAAAATAAAAACCTTAAGAATCTCAACAATTTAAGAATTCTTTCAAAAATTTTAAGTAACTACCATGATAAAAAGTGAATTAACTTTGGCTAACTATAGTAAATGCCCTATTGTTATATTTCTGCTATTTAACTAGTAATAAATGTAAATTATTGTAATAAATACTATTAGTATCGACATTGTAAATATTTTTTTATCATTCGAAATAAATGAATGCGGGCCAAATTAAATGCATTAAACTTCTACTTAAGAATATGAGAATTAAATGTGATATTTTCATTGTTTTAGTTAATTAAATCAATATTATTGTGTAAAAAATATTCCTCACAGATTGCGAAATTTTTCTGTATTAAAACAAATTAGTCTAATAACAAATTGACAAGATAATATAAACAAAATTTTTAGATTCAAAACATATTTTGGCTTTAATCTTCATAATGATTAATATACAAATCAATTATGTTTCAAATGATAAAATTATAATTATTAATGAAATAAATTACCTATTTGAGACAACAGAAAAAATGGAATTGTGCTAATACTTACATAACGGAAGAATCCAATTCAATGTTGTAAGATCTGTTTTGATCCAAGTACTTCAAGTTAAATTTGGCAACATAATTTGCGACCTCGGCCTTAAACTTGACTTGACTTGATGTGATTTTGCGATTTATGCTCGCGTTAGCTGCTTTATCTCAATTTATCCAATTAGTCTTGAGAAGTGATCAGAAAAAAAAGAAAAGAAATTATAGATTAAGAAAAACAGATTTCAGTTAATCAGTGGACTTCAACTGATTTTCAAAATTATGAAATAAAAAGTTCCGAAATGTGACGTCGTGCAGAACTTCTGTCATTAAATAATACTGAAAGGTTAGTACACACATACACTCACAAACGAAAAAAGAACTACGTAATTTTTTCGTAGAATATTAATTAGTGAAACAGTTTTGTTGTAAGGTTCATTGCTCATATCAAATAACCAAGAATAGGAGAGGACTTTATATCCAAAAGCCTGTTTAAGTTTTTCTCTTTGTACTTCATATTTAGTGCATTGGAATAAAATGTGTTGTTCGGTTTCAGGTTTTTTTGCATCTTGAGCACAGTGAAGAAGACGTTAATCCAAATCTATGGAGTCTGACTTTAGAAGGATATGTTTTGGTGCGAAATCTTGAAATTAGTACTTCTTCTTTTCAATTGATGGGTAAGAGACGATGAATTGGTTTGATACTATTTAAGTGCAATACATCCTGTGCATATTTTCCTTTGTTCCATTGTTCATCTGTTAAATATTTTCTTTTTTTGATGGTAAATGATGTCTTCCGGAGAAATCCAATTTAAAATTATTGTTTCTGTCGCGGCTTTTGCTAAGAAGTCTGCTTGTCCGGCCCTAGAATTTTGAGGTAAATATTATATCATTATTTACCTCAAAATTCTAGTCCGGCGTCGCCTAGTGAGTAGCTTACAGGCTTTCCGAAATAAAGAGGCGAGATCTTGACGAGTGATGAGGCTTCTTTAATCAATTTTATACTTAATAAGACCAATACTATCTTTAAGCTTTATTTCGATCTCATCTCTGCAGCCATACTAAAAAAATATTTTATTTTACTTACTTAATTTTCAAAGGTGATGAAAATTAATTATTTGCTTTTAATTAAATATCATAAAGGTTAATATTCAAAAACAATATTCAAGCAATTATTTGTAGATTCAATCCAAAGCATAAAAGACACCTTCATTGTTAAGTCCACCCTCTATAACGAGGTTATATAGCCTGACTTGTGTTTTGAGATGTATGAGGGGCTATATGAGTAATATTATAAATTCATTCATTGTTAAATCCACCCTCTATGACGAGGTTATATGACCTGACTAACTAAGTGCTTTGAGATGTATGAGAGGTTATATGAGTAATATTATAAATTCATTCATTGTTAAATCCACCGTCTATGACGAGGTTATATGACCTGATTAAATAAGTGCTTTTAGATGTATGAGAGGTTATATGAGTAATATTATAAATTCATTCATTGTTTAGATTTCTATTAACTCAAAGGGCATGAGACCACCGCTATGTTTTAACATTTTACAATGAAGGAGCTAGTGGCCGCTACGCGGCCAAGGATCTCCGTAATAATCTACAATAAGAGAAAATTGTTTAGATTTCATATTTTACACATTGTTTTGAAACTTAATAAAGTATTATATTTATCAGCATCGCACTAGAGCTATATTATAGGTTATTTATAACGATTCGAAACTAACTGATTTAAAAACTCCTGAAGAACAACACATAACAAACATAATATGAAAACCTTACAAGAAATAGTACGTATTTTATTCCATTGTACTAAATATGACGTACAAAGAGAAAAGCTAAAACAGGCTTTTGGAAATAGAGTCCTATTCTATTCTTGGTTATTTGATATGAGCGATGAACCTTATTATAAAACTATATCACTAATTAATTTTTTAAGAAAAATTACGTAGTTTTTGTTTTTTGTGTGTGAGTGTGTACTAACCTTTTTGTACTATTTAGTGACAAAAGTGTGAACATTGGGTGCTTTTTCATTAATGCTTTTGGAATCAATTAAAGTCCACTGATTATCTGAAGATCTGATTTTATTTGTATTATCTTTTCTTATTTTTTTTTTTCTTTCTGATTTCTTCTCAAGAGTAATTGAATAAATTGAGATAAAGCAGCTAACGTGAACATAAATCTCAAAGTAAAGTCGAGTCAAGTCAAGTCAAGTCAAGAAGTAACATGCATTCATTTAAACCCTATATGCTTGTTTACTTTAATTGTTACTTTTCTTTAACATTTTTACATACAACGAATGATTTCTTTCGTTTAAAATTGAGTTCGTAGCCCATTATAGGGTTAGTCGTTTTTTGACATATCTTCAAGGTTTTCCAGGATGTAGAGTTTTATAGTAATTTCATTATAAATGTTCAATATTCATCTTTGTTCAATTTTGTTTTTTTATCTCTCGTATTTTAATAGCATGTGGATAAATTGAGATACAGCAGCATCAAGCTCAAAGCTGTGAGATAAGATAAGATAAGATAAGATTTGAAATTTTATTTATAATTGAATTGAAACGTATTTCTAATAATGATATTTTGACAGCATTTGAATAAATTGAATTAAAGTTCAAAGCACCAAGTCAAGTCAATAATGATATTTAAGTAATCAATAAAGCTTGAATTGGTATTTGATTTAAATACAATTTTTTCTGATTTCTTCTTAAGTTTGGTTTGGTTCGTCGCTCTACGGTCATCTTATGCACACTTTAGGCTAAACAGACCGGAACCTACAGTTTGAAGTGGATTCCGAACCACTACAAACGTCCATGGCACCGCCGGGACTCGAACCCGAAACCTATGGTACCGAACGCCGGAGCACTAGCCACATTTCTTCTTAAGAGCAATTGGATAAATTGAGATGAAGCAGCTAACGCGAGCATAAATCTCAAAGTCAAGTCTGTTTGAATACAATATCTTCTTAAATACAACTCCAGATTCGAATCCTGGCGGTGGCATGGATGTTTGTTGGTGGTTCGGAATCCACGTTAAACTGTAGGTCAGGGTCTGTTTAGCCCTCGTGTGCACAAGATGACCGTAGAGCGACAAAACAAACAAACAAATCTTAAATACAATGTATTCATCACATAATTAGGAACAAGTTTCGAATCTCATGTAATTAATATAAAATGCGAATATATTTAGGATTCCCTTAACTATGATTTTTGATTTCTTAGAAATAAATGCTTTTATTTTTTATTACTGTCTTAGCATTCACGAATAAAATTTAAGCAGTTTTTAAACAAAAATAGCAAAATATATGAGAATGTCAAAATTATCTAACTCGTTTTGTATGGATATTTAAGGCTGTAATTTGATCGAGTTATAAGAATTCAAACAATGAAACAATTGCCATGGCAAAAATTAACTGTATTAAAATAATTACTGAACAACAAAATTTATTTCACAATATGAAAACACTTGCTTTATAATACCTTTCGCTACTCTACTATTAGTTAAGAAAATATATTAATATGTTTTGAAATTTTTTTTAATCCTGTAGTTTATTTAGATTAAATAATCAATATTATTTTATTCTGTATTAACATGCTTTATATTGATATTTTTTACGTTATATTTTAGGCAATACATAAAAAGACAAAATTATAGTGATGCTGTATTATTTTATGAAATTTCGATTTGTGGAGCCTAAATGGGCGAGTGGCTAGCGCTCTGCCGCTCAGTACCACAGGTTTCGGTTTCAAGTCCAGGCGGTGCCACGGATGTTTGTAGTGGTTCGGAATCGACTTTAAACCGTAAGTCCCAGTCTAACATGATCGTATAGCATTGCGGGGATATTGTTACTCCGCGTCCGTAACAGGGGCTTGGTGGCCGAGTGGCTAGCGCTCTGGTGTTCGGTACCACAGGTTTCGTGTTCGAGTCCCAGCGGTGTGATGGATGTTTGTAGTGGTTCGGAATCCACTTTAAACTGTAGGTCCCGTCTGTTTAGCCCTCGTGTGCACAAGATGACCGTAGAGCGACTAACCAAACCAAACCAAACCGCGTCCGTAGCTTATCTTCAAGCTACACGCACCTCCTGGGTAGTGCTAAGTGAGTAACGTCGGTGCAGCGCTTGCCCTAAGGCATCAAAGACAATTGGCTAAGTGTTTGCCAGCTGCATTAGAACAAAAAAAAAAATAATAATAATAAAAAATCGATTTGTCACGCAATTCTATATTACTTTTAAATCCCTCATAACACATTTTTGGAATCTAATAATATAACAATATACAGATTTTTTCATCACTTTAATTAGATCGATAAATGCGTCGCAATTGTACGAAAAAAAAGGTTAAACCAGTTTTTTTTTTAATTAAAGAAGTCACTTCAGCGAAAACATCTCAAACGACTTGGCTTAAAATTCCAAACGCACCCATAAAATGTGCGGGTTTTCAGAATCATTTATCTCTCTCTCTCTGTTGGAGTATTTCGTATTTCCTCCGATTCTAAAAGCAAGGCAGCTATTGGCGGAGAAATTCACCAATTGCTATGGCAACCCCTGAAACTTGTTACCCATCCTTGCGGTTGTGCAGGAACGTATCTGTCAGAAGAGGAAGAAACCACGGCGTGTTCTGTCGAACGGATAATTGCTCTGCAGACTACGAGATTCGTGTGATGTTGTTTTCCGTTTAACGCTAAGGTTTTCGTGAGTACTTTTTTCTTTATATGAATCAGAAATTGTTTTTAAGAATATTTTGTAGTAATATGGCTATGTTATGCAAATAATTTATTAGAAAAGCTAATGTATTTTAAGAAAATCTACCGGAATTGCAACAGATGCTTCTAAAACATACGAATGCAATTGATCGAGCATGTTTTAACTGATTAACATTCTAATCAAGAATCAAATATATCTAAACGGTTTAGATATATCAGATAATCCTAATATAATATAGGACTATCTGATGTATTTAAACTGTTTAAAGTTATAAGAATAATTTGTTAGTTATAAGAATAATTCTTTTAGTTATAAGAATAATTGGTTAAAAATGTATAACTCTCTTGACGTTAATATGAATATAAAAATGCGTTCCATAAATATAATTATAATTATAATTGTTAATAATTAATTACTGTTTTAATTGATTAACATTCTAACAAAGAATCAAATTTATCTAAAACGTTTAGATACATCAGATAGTCCTATATTATATAACTAAAAGAATAATTGGTTAAAAATATATAACTGTTGACATTTAAATTAATATAAAAATGTGTTCCATAAATATAATAATAATTAATGTTAATAATTAATTATAATTGTTAATAATTAATTGATGTTTTAATTGATTAACATTCTAACAAAGAATCAGAATAAATTTTATCTAAACAGTTTAGATACATCAGGTAGTCCTATATTATATAATAAAAGAATAATTGGTTAAAAATATATAACTGTTGACATTTATATTAAAATAAAAATGTGTTCCATAAATATAATAATATTTAATGCTAATAATGATACTGTTAATAATTAATTATAATTGTTAATAATTAATTACTGTTTTAATTGATTAATGTTCTAATAAAGAATCAAAATAAATTTTATCTAAACAGTTTAGATACATCAGATAGTCCTATATTATATACTAAAAGAATAATTGGTTAAAAATATGTAACTATCTTTGCATTTATATTAATATAAAAATATGCTCCGTAATAAGAAAAATAACGTGCATGAAAATCTGAAACGAATCCGGTAATTCAGAAAGATTTAGATGTCCGTTATGTTGTAATGCTCGTTGTAGAATAGTTTTAAATAATGTGATAACAATCAGTTTCATGTAATTGTAACAAACTACTTAAAAAAAACAATTTTTTTGTGAGAATATTTTCCTCAGGAAAAAAAAAAAAAATGTTTTCATAAAAAATGTACCTCGTATGATCTTAGGATGAAAGTGAAATTATTTATCAGGAAACTGGGTCACTACACTGACAATAGCTAGTGCTAGTCATTCAGAAACATGTAATGCTTCGTTGATTGTAAATTAATGCTAAGAATGAAACATTCATTTAGATTTAATCTGTAAGAATTTCTCCAATTAAACTGCCTCTTCAAAAGTTGTTTTATAGATAGCGGATTTTTTTTTATATACAAATGAACCAGATTGACAAAATTGGCTCATTATACGAAATAAATATGTTGACAGGGATTTTATACAATATATATATGTTTAAAATATTTTTAAAGTAATCAGTATATATATATATATATCGTATTTGACATATCTAAATATTCGTAAGACCTTTCAGCAGAGTTAATTGTTATTTTTAAATTTTAAAAAAATATTCACAAAGGCAATATTGCTAAATTGACCTCTAAATCCTATGATAATTTTTTATAAAAGATTATCGTAATCGAGGATTTCTTTAAATGAATTTAATAATTTAGAAAGATTTTAAATGTATATGTATATAAATTAGGAAAAATCTCACTAGATTAGCCTAATTAACTTATTCATTACTAAGTGTTACTGTTTATACGAGATGCTTACATATAATGTCACAATCGCCATCGAATCTCCTTATTTCTGAAAGCAATGACTATAACTTACTGCGCCAGCAAAGTCGAACTTGCACGTGCTGTTATTGAATTTTTTCTTCATCAAAAGGAATCAGTTTTGTTTATATATTAAATTTATGAATTTATAATTATAAAAAGGGATTATTTTTCATAAAATATTGTTTTGATTCAAAATAATTTTTATGGCGCAGTAACTCTTTTAAGGTAACTCATTAAATTGTAAATTAATCTGAAAGTTTTGTTTGAATCGATTCCTTTTTAAATATTTTTTAAACAGACAGGTATAAAGAAAATAAAGACTAAAAAAATATTATCTTTCGTTATATTGTTCTGTTTAGGCTTACATGCATTTTAAAATAAAATTTGATAATGCTTTTTATTTTTATGTTGATCAATGTCTTCATTTTACACATTTAGTGTTTATTTCAAGAAATATTTTGTTTTATATATACCATCTATTTGATGTAAACAGAAAAATGCACATTTTATTATATAAATTAAGAAATAAAAAATCTGTAGATATTTATTCCCTTGGATTTCATGCATAAAATATTTTTAATCTCTATAAATTGGAAATTTACTAATTTAAGAATGCTTATATGAATAAATTATGTTATGTAATATGCAGATTTAAAGCATACCCTTGCTAAAACTTTTATTTTATGTTAGATAATTGCGTATTGAATGATTTCGACTTTTTCAGATGTTTCTAAATATTTTTATAGTATACACTTTTTTTTTTTTTTTACATTGTGGATTTGAGGTAAAGCGTAGGCGTCTTGTTACCACATTGTTGATAACCACAGTTGTAATACATTCATTTGTGGAATTGATTAATGTAATTAGGACAACCACATGTACTTCGTCATCGTCGAAACAGTATTTATTTTTTCTTCATAGCAATTTATACATTTATTAACCTATTATATGGCGGATAAAATTAATTCAAATTGAAATAATTATTGAAATTTGTTACATTTGTTTCCCATTTTTTAATATTTAAATATTATAATTTATGTATGGAATACATACGATTCATATACAAATCATTTATTTATTATCAACCGTCCACCTATCTTAACAATATATTCCCTTCCCTTTAACAACAGTGTGATTAGAATATATCTAATAGATCTTTAAATATCTGTGATCTGAATAGATCTTTAAATACGTTTGATTGAAATTTATATTACCACTTATTATATTCTTATTTGAATAAATTTTTTTTAAAAATAAATTATCTCATTTAGAATAATATGTAATGTCAAAAATTCTTCAAAATTCGAGACGAAGAATAAAGAAAAAGTAACAAAATAAATCTTATTATTTTTTATTTATTTATTTATGGAACAGTACAATTCGTTAACAGTTGACTGGAATGTGGACAAAAAAATGAATAAATAATAAACATGCTTTAAAAAAAATTTCATGTATGCTACAATTAAATAATTACACTACTGCTTCGTATAAATACATTATTTCAGATAAGTCTCTAAATTGAAGATGCTGATAATTAGCCAACGTACCAAGTAGAAGAAGGAACTATTCTAAATTACCTATAATTTTTACACACATACACATAATTATATTTGTATCATTTTATTTATAGAAGCTGTGTTAAATATTTGATTTTACACTAAATCGTTCAATAAACTAAATATTTCCTCTATTGCTGTACTATATATTTAGTCCTGATTGTCATTTAGCTAGGAATTTTTTAACGAAGACTTTTTTTTTCATATTTAAAAAAATATTCGAACAAATAAATTTTGTTTAAATCTATCAATAAATGTAGATCAATTAAAAGAAAATTTTTTTTTTCGAAAAGGGAATAATTTTTTAAGAAACAATTTAAATTCTTTTGAAGCAAAAAATATGTGGGATAATATTCAAATAACATTGTTCAAGCGTAATTAAAATTTATAAATTTCCATTAGTCAATTTAACCTAAATAAAATTTTTTTCAAAAATTTTTAAATATCGAATTTTTAAAAAAATTTTAAACATTGAATTTTTCTTGATGTTTGTAGTACATTATTATTTCTAGTAACAAATACGAATACCATTGGGATACATAATTAAAAAAAAAAAAAAATAATCTTTAATTGAGAACAAATTCCTGGATAACATAATAACTCCTCGACTCTCAAACATCAAGTGAACGTCGGTACGGTATTTTACTATACTATAAATGACTGCAAAGTTAGACTTCTAAAATTAAGTTCGTCCATGATAACAAATTCCATGTACCTTTCATTTCTTTGAACTTTTAAATGATGTAAAACATATGGTTTCATTTTATGGTATTAAATTACTTTTCATAATTTAAAGCAGGCCAAGTATCTCAAGCTATAAATCTGTCCCCCAGGTGACACATGACTAGATAAAATGTGTCAAATATTATCCACTTTCAACCACTTGACGACAACTGTCTAGCCGTTGGAACCCGGCTCATCCTTCGGGACAGAGGTGTAAAGTTTCAAAGACTGACTGGTTCCTTGAAGAATCAAAACACTGTCCATATTTCAGTGAAACGAAATCAACTATTTCCCCTTTTCTACAATGCGATTTTTTCCCCAAGACCTTGCTCACAACGACAGCAGTCGCCAATCGTAAATGTCAGTCTGGAGACATGTAATATCTCCTCCCCCCCTTTTGACAGAGGAAAATACCACACCCGCACTAATTCCCAAGGTCATTGAGTGCCTTGGTGGGCTCTTCAAACTCTCTGTCCCTCCTTAAGAGATTCTTTGTTCCGACACATGAAGTGAAGTTTTATTGCTGACTGTTCTGGGCTTCTGGTATAATTGGTTATTTTGTCAAAAGTTCTTTCCAACCTATAAAGTTCTTTATTTTTTATTTTGTGATTCTTTAAGTGTCATTTTCCCAGCAAACGACGAATAAAATAGTCCTCACTGAAACAATTTTTATACCTTCCTTCCAGACATGTAATTCAAATTCAAAATCAGCATCGCATCTGTGGGAAATGTCAGCTGTCTGTTGACGTCTTTTCTCACGTGAAGTATTCAACCGATGTCGTTTTGGAATGTAAATATATTGAGTCATTTTACGTATGTTCTTGTGAGTATACCATTAAATAAAGCGAGGCATAAAGAAGAGAGAATGTTGAATTCAATGGGTTTTTGTTTGTTCAAATGGATCCATGAATAGAGATATGCTTTAAAAGTTTGATTGGCGTTTCATTCTTAACTTTGTTTGAAAAGTCAACATACTGGATATATTTGCACTATATATCTGCTTGAAATCAAGAATTGAAAAAAATATGCTTAATTCTACCTGTATTCCTGTCTTTATTTTTGTAAATACTATAACAGGTTATTACAAAATTTGAATTATTGTGGTTCAAGAAATGAAATATTCAGGAAACGAAAAAAAAGGATATACCAGTCAACGAACAAATCAAATTTTCAATCAGAGTTCAAATGTTAAGTTGAAAAATTTAGGGGATCACATTTAAATTTTATACACAAAACCTTAAATGTGTTTGATTTTAAATTAAAAACGGTTATTATAAAATATTTATTATCTTTGAAGTTTTTGGATAATAACAAGAGCACCCTAAGTCATCTATTTTAATAAGAAAAACGCGAGATAAGAAATGAATTTCCTTTATGGTGCAATGTTTTCAGTTTTAAGGATTAGCATTAAAGTAGATAAGTCTTTTTTTTGAAAGGTCCCTATTTTAATCATTTAGCTATGCAAGTACCAAAAAATAAGTTAGTTTGAAATTACAGAACCTGCACCTCTTCAGACTCAAATATAAAATGTTGTGAAAAAGTATATCTAATCTGATAAGAGATGTACATTAATAGTAATTAAAAAAAATAGGGTTTACTTGCAATCATCATCACCTGTTCGGTGATTTTCTTTCCTGGTGTTGCCAGCACTTGTATATTTATCTTAGGTTTTCGAAACTAGATAAGAAGCCACCGAAGCAGCTAGCGGAAAGATAAATACATGAGCAAATGATAAACTCTTGCGTAAGTTCGAATGAATCATGGTGAGTACATTGATCGGAAAAAAAAAAATAAACTTTTGATTATTATTTTTTTTAAATTTGTAAACAAAACATGATTACATACATTGAACAGGAAATCCTGAAATTTATATTAAAAACTTTTTAATTTAAAATCAAACGATATAATTCCATTTGCAACTGAGATTTATAAAAATCCATCATTCGATATTGTATATTAACTGAAGAACATGTAAAGAAAGAAATTAGTTAAAAATCTTTTATCCTGAAAATGCCATTGCATTGCAAAGTTAACTGATACTAATTACATCCCAGTTTAGTAAACCTTATTTAATTTAATACAAGGTATAATAAAAAGTCTTTAGATTGGGTTTAATGTCTTCAGTCGTGGGAGACTTGATCTTGTAGTGATCTCACGTCTTTTTAATATACAAAAATATGTTCTGATTTCTGAATCTTTTAAATGTGTACCGAGAATTACTGCTGTCATTATATGATTGTTTTTTAATTCAGTGCTTAATTATACATTGCTTTTTTTGACTAAACTTGTTTTGACGATCTTATTTAAACAAAACGAAATAAACCACTCATCACAAAGATTCATAGAAAGAACAATAAATTGCTTCAGTAGTGGTCTGATGAATAAATATAATGTAAAATTATAACTCTATCTTAGTCAGTATGAAGTCAAAAATTTAGTGGAAATCGAATAAAATGGCGTTTTTATTTTTATAGCATGCTGTATTGGAATTAAAAACTTCATATATATATATATATGGAATAATGTTGTCAGTTACATTTTGATAATTTACAAACCTTATAATTTAGTTTAAAAAAATGAATTTATGGCACTTCTCAGATTATAAACTTTAGATTATCCCATTATTTTTTCAGCTGTGATTTTAAATTATATAAGATGTAGATAATGATTTTTTAAATCTTTTTTTTTCTTATTAATGATCCATCAATAAAAATCGATTATACATCATCTTGCACTTAATAAAATTTATGTAAATCGTGAAGTGATACCAAATGTATCCATCAATTAAAATGTGATTATAGACAGACCACCGATAGCGTGGAAAATTAACAAAAGGCTAAGTCGGACGGATTAAAAAAGAACGGCATCATAGGGAAGGAAATGTTATTTAAGTGGAGTTTTAATTGCGATAAAAATAATTTAAATTTTTAATAGTTAAAAAAATTCGATTATGCGATATTAAAAGAAAGACTAGATGAAAAAAATTCCGCACTAACTACTAATATACTTTTTTTCTTTGAGAACAACTTTGAGCAGCGTATATCTGACTAGCACCCCTAATAAGTAATCGATTCATCCGCTTCCGCCGTCAAATCGGATGTTTATCATTCTTCGCTATCCGTGGTCGGACTACGTGGTTTCATCAACTATGACAGATTATGTCTCTCTCCCTGAAACCAAACTTAATATTTAATTATCTCACGATGCTTCGATTAGAATAATTATGAATACTTCTGATAAATAAATCATATATTTAATATACATGTGCACATACTGAAATTGAAATCTTTTATAGGACGCTACTGTCTATCACATTAGAATTATTTCCAATTCTAAAAATTGCATGGAAATTATCAAAAGGAGATCAAGTTCATTTTATGTATGTGGTCTATTAAACTTTCTAGAAATACTAATAGAATAGCTGTGGTATTTAATTCCTGTTTCTAAGAAACACTTATTTTGTAATGTGTCAGAACGCCATAACCACCGTGATAATTAAACATTATCAGCAAGTGATTTTTCTTACCGATTCATCCAATCCTCAGTGGTTTCTCAACGAGTTTTACCAAAAGATAAGTAACTCCTCCCAAGACGTTTAAATATATTCGATTATCCTCAACATGAAGTCTCGTGTCAAACCTCATCACATTAATTAAGAATAAGTGCTTAGTTAAAGAGTCGACGCCCTAACTTTTAAATTCTCCTTCGAAAATCAAGGATTTCTCGCTCGTTTTTTGAAAGAACATGGATATTTTAACTTTTGTTATTGTAATGGGTTGGTATATCCGGAAATGCTTCTTTTAAGCTACTATGCTAATATATTTTCAACTATATGCAATTTGACGAATTAATAGATGTGTGGGAGTCGAGAAAACCCAAACGTTGGATGATTTCATCTTCGGGTTTTCAATTTCTTCTCAATTGGCAGATTTATAGATATAGAGTCAGGCACCCACCCATGATTTTGTCTTAGGGAGGCTCAACTAAATATAGTTTAACCATTTATGAAAGCTCAATAGGTCGTACTAAATTATAAGTAATAGTGAAGGTATTTGATGTCAAAATTTCATATATTAATAATTTTATTAATGATTTTTACATTGCGCTAATTTGGTTCAAATGCATAAAAAAGAATGTTAAAACTAAGAAGTGTTGCCCCAAAAAAAAAAGAAGAAAAAATTACATAAGCAATTTATAAATTAAGATTCAATCTTCTTTTTTTTTTTTGCCAGCTCATCGATCGAGGGATTATAGCATATAGGAAGAAATGTTGTACGATGAAATACCATCAACACCACAGTATTTGATTTAGAAATATTAATTTTTACAAATAATATAGAAGTAAATGAAATTATACAGAAATAAATTATCGCAACAATAAAGTGACCTGAGATTTAACATTTACTCCACTACGTGAACAGATAAATTAAATAGCTAAGTTCTATAGTATCAAGATTAGTTGTTTCTAAGCTTGCAGTGTGGTACAAAAACTAATCGATTGAAAATTTGTCCGCTAGACGTCAGGATTAAGACTACACAATGTCGACTTCAATAATTCAGTTAATAATTAATAAATTTGAACCAAAAAAACACTGGGCCAATTAACAAATTCAGGCATGATAATGAAACTGACTAATATAAGAAAAACATTGATGCATTGAAATACTAAATGTTTAACAAAAATCAATGGGGCCTAAGTGGAAAGTAACCATAAGTTTGAATGTGTACACAGCTTGGGTTGAGGGGTACAGCGCGCTAGTCAACTCCTGGGAACGTACTGTATAGAGTGGATGTACAGCTTCTTTATATTGCGCGTTCAAATATTCAGATTGGAGAAAGTCATATATCAAAGTTATATCGCGATATTTCTTTATCAAGTTAGATTCATATTATATTATTACACCTGTTACATCAACTTATATTATTACTGCTCAACCATAGTCGGGCAGTTTTAGAGTATTGAAACTTTGTTTACTCAGAAGAAAAAAAAAAAAAAATGAGTACTGTTCTCGCCTAATTTGGACAACGGAAAGTAGTAGACTAACAATAATAATGGCAATATGCTACATTTTCCGTTTGTCTGTGTGGGTGTTTTCCTTGATTTAAGCCAAAACATTGACCAGATTCCTTTAAAAAAAACTTCCTAGGACGTCCTTCATCATATCCTCTTGTTGATGAAGTATAGCAATCTCCGCCCGTGATGTTATCTTAGGTGACGCCGAATCTTCTGCATCAGTGACTAATGAGTTAAATAAAGTGTGTGGTATTAGAAAAAAATATTTATGTTCATCAGTATAAATCAGAAATTAAAAACTTATTTAATAATACTCGAAGATATGCATTTTTTGTTTTTCTAATTAAAAAAAAAAATTTTATCTAAAATTTCTGCACAATTGTAAGTATAAAAATATCACTATAGATCAACGCTAGATTTTTCTCTCTATCTACATATTACTCTTTCTTTTTTAAGTTTCTGCATTGAACCTCTATCTCGATTCTCTCGCTCATAAAGCTGTCGTCATATTAAAGGTTAAGCCTCTCCGTAACCTTTATATTCATTACTCTTTATTATTCATATTTCTGCACAATTATAAGTATAAAAATATCGCTATAATCCTATTGAAAGTCCAGACATCTGAATATAACTGTTTTTTGGATTGATTCTGGGTTTTCTATTTTGAATGTAAAATTATACTCAAGGTTGGGCGCATGTTTTTCAAAAGAAAAATATCTTCGATTAATGCTGACAGTTAATTTTTTTATCGACCTAGTATCTTAATAAACGTCAGTATATTTTTTTCAAAACTTCGTTACCATCTTTTCATGCTAATCGCTAGATTTTTTTTCTCAATCTACATATTACCCTTTCTTGTTGTTTGGGATGTTTCTTGTTTAAAAGTTGGCTTCATTAAATCTCTATCTCGATTTTCTCGCTCATAAAGCTGTCTTCATATTAAGGGTTAAGCCGCTCCGTAACCTTTGTGTTCATTACTCTCTCTTACCTTTATATTCATTACTCTATATTATTCATATTTCTGCATAATTGTAAGTATAAAAATATCATTATAATGATGAAAGTGCTGACATCTGAATATAACTATGCTTTTTGGACTGATTCTGGGTTTTCTGTTTTGATTGTAAAATTATACAGAAGATTTCGGCGCATGATTCTCAAAAGAAAAAATATCTTCGATTAATACTGACATTTAGTTTTGGGCGCATGATTCTCGAAAGAAAAATATCTTCGATTAATGCTGACAGTTAATTTTTTTATCAATCTAATATCTTAATAAACGTAACAGTTTATTTTTATCAAAACTTCGTTACCGTCTTTTCATACTAATCGCTATATTTTTTTCCGTTTATCTACATATTACTCTTTCTTTTTTAAGTTGCTACATTGAACCTCTATCTCGGTTTTTCTCGCTCATAAAGCTGTCGTCATATTAAGGGTTAAGCCGCTCCGTAACCTTTATGTTCATTACTCTTTCTGCTAATAAAAACTAAGAACACTTCAAGTGATGCCGCTATCAACAGTTCTCAAAGTTAAAAGTTATTTTTTTCGCAAGGAGAATAAAAAAGCCTTTGTTCGAAGAAGGGAGATTTCTTTCCATGTTTGCTAAATAACCAAATAATCAGTCAATTAGATTATTTTTTGCCTTTTTTACTACATTTTAATGATCTCTACGTGATCTTTAGTGTTAAGGTAAGTGAATTTTGTTATAAGATTGTTTACTTCTGACGATAAATCAGGTCCACAAATATCCGCCAATAAGTAAATATTTGTAATAAATGTACTAAATTGGGAGAGTAGTTTTCATCGAGCAAAAATTTCGTAGACATTAAATAAAATTAAATGGTTTTGGTTACATTTTTTTGTTTTCTGAACATAAAAGTAAAGTGATGAAGCTAAGGAATATTTATAATTAAATATTTGAGTAAAATTGACATATGTGTTGAACTTTCATTCGTTAAGTGATACTTAAGTTTAGTGTTTCAAGTAAAATACTGCTCTTTCAAGATTACTTTTTTAAGTGTTTTTATTTTAGAATAATTAATTCAAGAATTCGTAAATATGTGCTTATAAATTTGTAACCTATTCGTAGCATAAACTGATTTTTACTATAACTCTCTTCCAATGTTTGTTTGTTTCTTAATGTAAGGTAACCTTTTTCCATTATAAAATTGTTTCCTACAAAAAGTGACAGGAAGATATTTTCATGGATGTGTAAAAAAAAAAAAAATTAGTTTGCTTTATCCCGTGAATCAATAGTTTCACACTGTGGCCGCGAACCTCAAGGGTATCGCGAATGGATATGAAGAATACTTACTACAGGTAGAAATCGAAATTATTTAAGAAAAAATAACAAAAAGTATAGTAATGTAGAATTTTCTTGATCATGAATCATGATCTTAACCTACCACGAATTTTAAAATTGCTAATAATTTTTCATGATTCGGAGTAATTATTAATAATTTTGTGAAACATTTCCAAATTTAAATGTAAAACATAAAATATCTTATATAAACTAAAATATATAAAACATATATTTTTTACAACTTAATTATGCGAGAGTGTTTTTTTATTTTTATTTTTGTTGTTGCTGTTGCATCGAACATCAATTTCTCAATGATAAGTAGAAGATAATAAAGAATCTAGTGCATTTTCTGATTATACATAAGATGAAAAAAAAAAAATTCTTAAAAAACAAACAACCCACTTTATTGATGAGCCATAATATTTAAATATTGGGTTATTTATATTTATATATATATATACCAGTTATTATATTTATATATATATATATATATATATATCAATTAATATGTTATATATGTGTCAGTTAGCTATCACTGCATTTGAATGCGAATGTTGATAAATTGAAATTAATAATTTTTTACTACTTATTATTCTGAGTATTCTAATGTAGAGTAAAATAATTCCATTCATGTCAAATATTGCTAAAGTAAACTGGTAAAAAAAATTACAATTGCCATACCATTAAATGATGAAAAAGAGAAAAAGTTTGAGAACCCTACGCTGGGAAGGAAGAGATTTTCGACCCTGTGTTTTCTATAAAACTTTTTTTTTAAAGTGCAGATGACACTTACTGTATATTTGTTATTTTCATATATTAAAAAGTATATATATCACTCAATGTATGAATATAAAATGGCTTTTATATAAATTTTATACGCTGAGAGACAAAAATAAGTAAATAAATTAATATTCCTTCCTACCCTTCCTTTATATCATTGCCAAAACAAGTTTACAATCTTTATATTAAGTATATATTTAATATAAGCCTTTTTCTCATTGCTTTTTTAGTTTTACTTTGCAATTTGTTGCATACTTGTAAAAAGGAATTCAGATCACGAAGAGAGAAAAGTAATTAAAAGAAAAATGTGAGAGAATGGGTGATAAAAGTAAGAGAATATTAATCAATGTTATGAATGGGTTCGCGAAAAAATTATCAGCTAACCACAAATATTGAACCTTGTTCTGATAGTAAAAGTAATAAAAGCCTCTTCCAAAATTGAAAGTGGACAGCGTAATCATTTAGGCTATCGACGTGACTAGGGTTAGACTTTCTAAATTGGGATTGGATTTCTCAGAATGGTGATTTCTCATCAATTCCAGTCGCGTATCTGTCTACACCAAGATGTGTTGAAGATGAAGCTAATAACTGTTCAGTGCAAGTCCGTGGAAAGAGGGCGATAAATATTTGTGGCCTTGATTTTCTGAGTTTCCCGCCGTAATCTGAGTCAGTAGCGAAGTATTTATTGCCTGTAACTTCTGAATCAGCAATTAGTAATTTTAAAAAAATGTTATCGTGGGATTTGGTGTTCTTGGTGTGGGATTCTGTTTGTGCTAGACCTAAGAAACGCATTTTTTTATTCAGCAAATGTTATTCAGTAATATTTCTATAGGCATTATGCGGAATGGAGAATTCCGATATAAAAACCAGTGAAATCTACTGCTATTAAGCAAATTATTTTTATTCAATTCTCTGTTAATGTTAATGCTATTGCGATACTTTTGGCATATTGCTTGAAAAACCGAGTTCAATAAAATATAAATTGAAAGGGGAAAAAAAAAAATTGAAATATTGATTTGAACAAAATAGTTGCCTCAATGAAATAAAAAAAAGAAATTAAAAGCATCAAAAAAGATATATTATGTACTAAACAGGGTGAATTTTCCCATTTTCTTTTTCTAACACATTATTTCAATATGTGTGTGTGTGTGTGTGTGTTTTCCTATGAGCATGCGCGCTAGGGAGAAAAAGCTAACGGACGTCCTACGGTAACTAACGTACGGTATGCAAAAACTCTCTAATGACACTGTATGACAAATACATAATTTACGACCCGTGTACCAGATGGAATATCATTTAAATTTATTTACTTAATAGAAGTAAATAAATAATTAATAATACTGAGTAATCATTATCACTGAAATAACATACAAATTGAATTCTCCGTGCCCTCAGCAAAATATTTCATTCTTTATGGAATTTCGTCAATATTTTGTAGCCATGTTTTTTTTTTTTTTTTTTTTTTTTTTTCAGGTTTAACACTATTATTTATTCCTTCTGCACTGTATACTTCTCGTGTCATTTATGCTTATTTAATTACATATTTTTTTTTCTCCTCTAATGCAGCTGGCACTTAGACAGTTGTCTTTGATGCTTATTTAATTACATAGTTAATGTTAGTTATCATAGCTTATTTTTCTTTTCTGTATTATAATTCATTGTACTTATGAATTTCTTTTTTTATTGTTATTATTTTTCCATCTTCACCTTCTTAACTGGTAAGTGGATAAAGTGAAAAAAGGATATTTTTTAAAAATTATTTTATGTTATGTAGTCATTCACAATGCTTGCATAAAATGTGAATTGCTTCACTGATGTCTATTGACAAAAAATTGTCAATAAACATCAGTGAAGGGCGAATTTTAAATTTAGACCTTTACCTGATGTATCGGCTTTCAACAATTTTCAAAATGGCAGACAATAAAATATTCTGTTCTGCTTTAGTTACTTTTGCAGGACTGAAATATAAGCTAATTATTTAAAAGAATCTGGGATTGAATAAACGCTGTTTAAAAATGCGCAAAATAGTGGTTTATAAATTGATAGATAATTTTCGTATATTTTTTTGTACTTTTGCATAAATTTGAACCGTTCTTTGCGGCTGCAATAACATCATCATTGCACTATCTTTATTTTAAATAGTAAAAAAAATTTGCCTTGATAAAATATGTTGACCTACTCCATTTTATTTTATGAATTGTATTTATTAAATAAAATGTTTGTTGAAATTCTTAAAAATAAACAAATTAGAACACTATTTGCCAACATTTTCTCAGTATGGCTACAATTAATGCAATTTTTTGAGTGTGTGCTGGTGGAGCTGAAGTAAAGAGAAATTATTAAAATGGAAGATATTAGAAAAATGTGTACGACATTATAAAGGAATTCGTAATTAATCTCATCGGAGCAATCCATAGAAAGGAGATATTGTAAGTTAGTGGGTGGATCAACGTCATTTCTCATGTAAGTTTTGATTGATCACTGTAGTATAATATTTTCTTTCTTAGTACCAGTCGATTGCTCTTGGTTTCACATTTCAAAATTTTTATTTCACTTGGTTCATTAGGGGTTATGAAATTATTTTAGTACATACTGGAAGTAGTTATGTAATTTTAATTTCGATTATAAAAAAATTATTGATTACAATTATTTTTTTTATGACGAAATCTTATTTAAAGTTAACCAATGCATATTTCTCATTGCCAACCAATGTTAGTTTTAATCTCAGTTAAAAAAGAATGACTACTCACCCAGAAAATTGACGAAGTAATTTAGTATACTGAAAAATATTCAAATAAAAAAAATTATAAACATTTCATGGAAATTAAATTTACCTTTAATTTAAGAACTAATAATTAAAAAGCATGTTAGTATATAAAAAAAATTATTCTCCAGGTAAAAATTTACTTTAACGAGGTTAGAAAGTACAGGAAGTAGTTAAAAGTTTTCTTTTCTTATTTCTTTATTTCTTATTAATTATTATAAATACTTTTAAATTAATTTTTTGTACTTAAATTTAACAAATAATATAGCGATTGTAGCATTTTAAGTTGTGAACCAATTTATCACTTAGATATTTATCTTCCGTTGTAATAATTTTTTTTTTAAATGCAGCCTTACTTTATAACCTCATTAAACTAAATTTACCTGGAGAATAATTTTTTTTAATATACTAACGTGCTTTTAAATCGTCAGTTCTTAAATTAAAGGCTAATTTAATTTCCAAGAATGTTTATAATTTTTTTATTTGAATATTTTTCAGTTTATTAAATTACTTCGTCAATTTTCTGGGTGAGTAGTCATTCCTTTTTTTGGCTATTTTTTTTAAAAAAAGTCACTCATTTATAACAAGTATTCGTAATAACTTACGGCAATAATGTTCCAGGAGAAAGAATTTTATTTGTGTTTGTGTTCACTTGTGCATGAAATGTTTAAAGCTGTTAAGATTAAATGACTAGTTTTTTTATTTACAACTTCTGAGAAATAAATTTGTTTCGGAATTCTGTTACGCCTAGTTGTGCACACTAAACTTGTTAATTAAATAAAATGCCTGCACTATTTTCAATAGATGCATTCTTTATAGATTTTCATTTTAGACAAATGATCGATTAATTAAACAATTGATAATTGAGATAACAATTGATAATACAATTGATACTGGCATTGACAATATGATAATAACTATTGATACAATTGATAATTGTTTGATTAATTAAACAATTGATTAAATAATGTGTACAACACAATGCATATACAAAATGTATACAACAACGTAAATTCTTCAAGCATACTCAGTAGGATTAAATACTACCCCATATGCATATTTATTATTAGGCTTATTTACGGTCTGAAAACTACTCAAGATGCAAAAGAATTTTAGCAATGTATAAAATAGAATTTTTTAACATGAGTATTGCAAAGAATGGAAATATGCAATTGAAGATCTTTGTAAATTTATTTTTCAAGATTTCGAAATCATTGAAAACCTTCATTGACACCATTGAAAAACTTTCTAAATTCTTCTCTTGATTGAAAAAATCGGAAAATAAATTTGATACGGATTAACAAATTAAACCATTAAAAATGCACGAAATTAAAAAAATTTTAAGCAATCTAATTCAATAACAAAATATTGCTTTACAAATTTTTTTTTTTTCAAATCCCATTCTGAATAAAATTAATTATATTCAATTCTGCAAGTTTAATCAATAATCAGTAGTTCTACTTTCATAATTAAAATGTTGCCCTTATTGGTGTAATTGCCTATTGCTTAAACGGTAGTTGAATCATCCTGTTCCCGTTTCCCTTTTACAATGGAAATCGAAATTGAAAGTTTAAAATAAAGATATATAATTAGCCAATTCTTGAATCCTGTAACTGTGTAAACTATCACATTTATTACAGTGGGAGTCTGCTTGCTTAGTTGCAATTGAATAATGGATAGAACTGGTTGACAAATAAAGGAAATCGATCGCAAGTGAGTCAATTTTTTGTTTTAACAGTTTGGGCATTGTTGAGACGAACGAGTTTAGCAACTGTATAAATATTTAAAATGGAGAATTGAGTAAATAAGTAAACAAACCGTGTGTTTGACGAAGAGCAGCTGAAAAAATTTTGGTTAGAATTTACTGAATAGAATATGAAGTCGTTTACGATTCAGTTCTATAGAGCTGTAATAAGAATCGGCTTAAGTTTTTTGTTATATTGTTTAGTTAATAAATGAATAATTCACAGACTGATAGCTATCATGTTTTTAACTTATTTGCTGCTATGAAACATTTATTTAATGCCTCTTGTCGGAAGTTGCATTGGTAATTCAGGTTGAAAAATATATTATGACACACATGCAAATATTTGTTACTTCTGTAAAAGTTTAAATTATTTATTAAGCCTTCATTGTTATACGAAGTTACTAACATAATTTTTTTTGTGAGAAGATGTTACATGCTATTAAATACTTTCGATAAAATGTTAATTAAATGCAGTCTTCTAGATTTGTAAGCATATTTCTCTTATCGAGTTGGGCTTCTTAAAGAGACTACATACATGAGTATGAGTATGTATCCTTACCTTTTTGTACTTATAGTGCCGTAACTTGTTGGTCCATATCGAATAGAAGTTTCTTGATGTTAGGAATCGTGGAGAAGAATTAGAAGATTTTTCAAATGCAAGCTAAATTAATAGGATCGCGAACGAATATGTAAATGTGTAGTGTTTTTGTGTGGGTTTTTGATATCTTTGCTAATTCGATACACAAGTAACTTGTCATATTTCAATCTTAGTGACCAAGTTAAGACATAAATGAGTACAGGGAGAGGCTCCATCTTGGCGTCATGTCCGTTAATCAGGTCATCTTTAAATTTGTTTTGGAAGTTGAATTGAAAATGAATCACTCTTTTCAGCAATGCTTTGTACTCTTAGATGGACCAATTTTAAATTTTTTATATGAAACTGAATGTCAGTTCTGAAATGTTTTTGTGACTCAACATTAATGATAACAATAAATTTAATTATCCATTATTTCTGTCATCCAATTTCTTTGATACCAGTTCTGACTTTATAGTATGACATATCAAATTATTAAGTTAAGCCAATATATATATATATATTTCCAATTTCCAATGTGTCAACTGGTAACCAAAATAATTTCACATTTAAACATTTCTTTTGTTTTATTTTTCTCTAAGGATACCAGCTCATCAACTTTCTCTGTCAACATCTTTGTTTCTTAACTCTGTTTCTCTTGTTTACTGTCTTGAATTTCTTCATTCTGAACAGTTATTGCGAAATAATCTATTGAGAATGTCGTTAGATTTGGTTTCGATTTATACCGTAAAATGTTTTGTTCCGACTGTTATATTTTGAATAATTTTTCAGATGTGTACATAAAAAAAAAACCCATTCAATAATAACAAAAAATCATATTTATAGACAGAAAATCTAAACGATAGATGAAAATATTAGAAATTATTTTTTCAGTCATTGAACATAAATTTTTAGTAGCTATATTGTGCTTTTAAAATCATGAATTCATTCTTCGACTACTGGAGACTGAATCAGGTGGAATCTGTGGGTAAACTTTAAAAAATGTAGTGATTTTTTATTTTTCATGGTTTCTTTTGTTATCAAAGATAAATAATTGGCTCGTTCCTGAAATGTGGCATCTAAAGTTTTTGTAGCTGCTCATCTCTGATATATGTGCTTCATAGTAACTACTAGGGCCCAACATCTTAATATTTGTGCTTTTAATTTCAATTCTATTTGCGTATAGAGTTTTCTTCACTACGCGTTCATTATCGCACGCTGATAAATACTTGCTTATAATTTCGTCAGATATAAGCTTAATTATTAATAATTTACGCCAAACGGCCCGTAATTGTTTAACTTATGTTACCGAATATTTAATTGTTACTCTTAAATATACTTAATATTTGCAATATACGATAAATATTAATAATGAAATGTAATACTATGATGTGGCAAACTATAAATAGCTCCCTAGTTTGACCAGTGAGTTATCTTCCTGATACCATTCTATATCAAATGTTGTTTATTTGATAAACATAAGACCACTTCGTCCAGTAGCATACCGAAAGCGAAACTCCTCGCTAATTTTCGAGCACTATGTATTTTAGATAGAGTGGAAACTTAAATATTTGAGTTAGCATACTTATTTCCTCCTCCTTAGTTCTGAATATTATATCTATTAATCCTTTAGGGAAAAGAAAGGATTATTTTCCGTGACAAGCATTTTCAAAACATTTTTAATTTAATTTGTGTTGTGCGTTATAAAATTTCTGTTAATTAAAGAACCTGAACGACACGTGAGAAAACTATTTTTAAAATCTTCGATTTAGAGTAAGTTGAAAAATTCTATAAATTGTTTTAAAATTGTATAGGGAGTTATAAACGATTAAATACTGTACTTAAATTTATAAGGACTTGAAAGATCAAAAGTAATTAATGGAATTAATTTAAATAACAGTACAATTACAGTAATTAAATAGTTTGTACAGGTCTATCGATTTCTTTTTTAAATTTGTGAATCACAATAAAGCAATTGATATAATAATATTGTTTATAAAAAAACTGCAAATATATTAGAGTTAAACATGAATTGCATCTTATTTTTGACCTATCGAATAAATTGCTCTTGAGAAGAAATATGTATGGTAGTTCTTCATAACATTTGGGAAAAAAAAAGTTTTTTTTTTTCGGTTTAATAAAAATTTCTTTTTGCTAAGAGTTATAACATATAGGCCATTATACACTTTTATTGCTATATGAATAAAACATATATTCAATGCGTACTAGAAAGTGCTTTTATTCATCATATTAGAAAAAGCATTTATTCAATTCTAACCCCATGTTATGGAACCTTATCATCCGCAAGCATATGTGGGAAAAAGAAAAACAAAAACGTGTGTGTTTTGCAAAGCCAACAGTTGCCCTTGAACTTAGATGAACAGTTATAATTATGCCGGGCTAGTATTATTCAGACAGAGTTCCCCCTTGTTTCTTCATAGATAGAATACATCGCCGATTTTTTTACTTTGGTTTATTCTGATTTTTTTTTCTTCTGGATCTTAATAATACGTCTTTTTCTTTCGCATCTACCGAGCTTATTCACACACAAACTTTTTCATTGAGCATTTCTGTTGACTTGACTTGTTTTTATTTGGATTTCATCAAAAGTCAGCAAACATCTGTGTCCGATAATTGAGTGTGACACTTTTACTTTAAAATAATACGGGATATGAGGCATTTGCCTCAATATTATTCTTCCAATTCGTTAAAAGATGCTTTGCTTTGGAGGAATTGTAGAAGTTTTAATTTCACTGATGTATTTATTATTTTATTGATGATTTTGCACATTAATTCCATGAAAGTGTTAACATTCTTATTTATGTTTCACAAAGTTTTAAGTAATATAAGACTTTATGCTAGTGAATTAATTGTGTGGTAGTTGTTTATGGAATAATTAAGAGTTTTAATTGTACTACATTTATTTTCTGTTTGTAAAGTATTATTATAGAAACAAGTAGTTATCAGTATCCTACCTGTATTAAACAAATGTATGATGAAACTGCCTTGGTAAGATTTGATTTCGGATGAGATATCATTCCTGAACAAATTTGATCTTTATTGTAATGAGATTAGCCAACTCAGTCGTGCTGTAAGCATTATTAGTTCATTGACAGTAAGCGTTAAACTAATGACTTATTCAATTCTTTAATGCATCTGATAAAATAATATTTGATATATACTTTGAATTATAACAAGAGCAATGAATTCCCTGGTAAGAGTATTTAAAAAAATGCAATAACCAAACGCCAACTTTAGTCAAAATTATAATACAAAGAATGGATTGTATGATATTAACTAGATCTTTTTCTTATTCAAATGGGGTTTTTTCTACATTATTTGTCCATTGAATGTAATGTTAATTTTCGTTAGATGGATGTTAATAATCGATTGTTTATATTTTTTTCGGTTTGTTATTTTGCGAAGACGTTGGCAGATACGACCCATGTTTTCTCTAAGTGTTGATATTTGTTCATGGGAAGATTTTTCAATCTGTTCTATTAGGTTTTTTTTTTTTTTTTTTCCAAGTTTTATCTTTAGAACTTCATTATAGCAGTTCGAAGTCACTTGTACTTGGCTCAGAAGAGATGATTGATATCGCAACTTCTCAATTTACGCTCAATTGAATGATGGAGCATAGAGTATCCGGTGGAGATGAAGAGCGTGAACTGGGTATTGTAATCAATTCATTCACGCAATTTTTTGAACCTCTCTCAAAAAAAAAAAAATATTTTTTTTTACCCTTCAGATATCACATTTCCGCGTTGGTTCTGGCTAATACAAGTCTTGACATCACGATACGATCCCGGGGTTTACGCAGCTGGTCTCTTTATTTTTCCTCGGAAATGCCCTGGCGATGTCACACACTGACATTTGATGACTGTCTTGCCTTCGCACCGCCTACGATTTTCGCGAATGAAAACTCAAGTGTTTCCCGGCAGAATAATTGGTTTTACTTTTCATGGCTTCGTCGGCCCCGTTGCTTTTGATTTACCTTCCTGTTTGCGATGTGACGTTTATAAATAAAAATAATTAAAGCAAAAATTTGTGTCTTTCCACAAATGTGCAGCTGTGCATTTTTTGTTTTTCTAAAGCGCTTGAATGGAACTGAGTAAAGAAAGCCATTTAAAGGTAATTCAAGTACAGCAAAACATTATAAAAAAGTTGTAACTGCTGTTATACAAAACAGTTGTAAAGTAAGTTGTAACAGTAGTAAATAAAATCGTGATTATAATTTTTAATAAAAATACTAATAATTGCATATGTTTCTTTCCAATAAACTTGAACATTTAAGTGAAATTTCGGTATGTTACGAAATAGCTGCCATTCTGTACTTATCATTCTCATCCTTATTATACTAGTACTATGTTGTAATTTTTTGCAAATATGCAATATTGTATTTTTTTTTCGTGTGAATGTGAAGTTTATGCTATTTATAATTGAAGTATATACTTTTCTGCGTTTTTTGTTTTATTTATTTGTTTTAAATCCGTTTAGATTTTTAATTATTAATTGTTGATACTCATAAATAATCTCTTCGGTTTCCACAACACTTTTTCTATGAAAACAACTTGATACAGAAAATTACTCCACACGTTATTTATTTTTGGTAATTGTATTGTCTGTAATATTTAACATTAACAGATATTATAAGCTTAAAGCACTAAATAGAAGTTTAAATATCATATATAAGATAAATTTATATTAAAATTAAATTCTGTAGGCATCAACTTATAAGAAAATATATATATCCATTCCAAACATGCACATGCGAAGTAAAAAAAAGTGTTCAAAAAGCAAAATGTCTGTTTTCCATTAATAAAAGCAACTGAATCATCAAATGATCAATATGTATTAATACTTTTATTTTATTTCATGGATATATCTTAGACAATTTAATTAAAAGTGTGAAGATATAAATATATGCACAGAAGAATATTTTACCCTGTTTATATTAAATGCAGAGGCGTTTTAACATTGTTACAACTATTTGAACTTGTTGATCGAAACCTCCACAATGCTTAAATACACAGATATAAAAATTACTTTATCCATCAGTACTATAAATGAGTCTACTAAAGTATGTAATAGTAGAGCAATGCCAATATTGCACATGTAGTTTTATGATATAACAAAGTATATAAATAAACGTTTAGGGTTTGTCTTTTTCAAATTGTCCTTGAAAAAAAAAATAAAAAGAACGATTCTTTATTCAACCCTCTCAAGCATGTATATAAATGCCAATTTTCTAAAACATTGCGTGATAGTTTCAAATTATAATATTCCTGCTCTTATTTTATAATGTTTTTTTTATGTATTACATTAAAATATATTTTAGTTGTCATTAACGTATGGAATGTCTTTAATTAGAACCTATTTAATGTCAATGACATTTATGTATAATATGTTTCATATATTTTCTTCTAAACATATTTTAATGAAGATTTTTTTTGTTATTGTTGTTAATCGGCAAGCTTCTTTTCATGAGGTTTGCTTTCTTTGTTTTGCATAAAACATTCATGTTATCCTAATCTGTAAGGTGAAAAAAAAGTTTTCCCATACACCGCTACCTCATTTTTTTAAATAAAAAAATAAATTTTTCCCTGTAATAACTATAAAATTGGTTATGTTATAATCCAATAGTTTTTGCAAAAACTTACTACAATGGAAAAAAGTATTTTTTTTTTTTCATATACATTTGATTATTTCAAACTAGAGGGAGAGGGGTGATTGTGGCGTTTTAACATTGTACCTTTAAAATTTTTTTCTTGCACAATTTCCGAAAATTTGATGTTCAGAAAATTTCAGTGGTATTCACAATTATACCTTTAGTTGCAATTCGATAATTGTTTGCCAAATCAAATGTTTGTTAAAATATCTAATTCAGTCGGATTCAAAGTTAGGTCTTTGGAGGAATTGGAATCCATATTTAAAAATATTAAAATGGTCCTAAAAATGTTAAAACTATGGGTGATATTTTATAATTGAAACCATTTTCGCGAAAGAACCTTTTTCTTAAACTTTATATTATCCACGATCTGCATTGATAAACTACGTAAAAGAAAGTAATCGAACCACTATAGATTCAGTAGCCATGTTTAAACCTGGAATTTGAGTACAGAAATAATTACCACTTGTTCAAAAAAACTATATGCATGCATTTTACTTGAAGAACATGGTTGCTGGTATCACGAAATGTGTACGTGCCTCGCATTTTCTTTTCTGAAGGCGCAAAGCTGTAGTTTCTTTATACGGCCTCAGGGCTTAGTCCTTGTTTGGTTGCATACTAAAGTGGATTAAGGGAGGCCACTTTTACTTCTAAACCTACATGGTATTCACAACCTTCATAAAATTGTGTTAGGGTGTGCATTCATTTTCTCACTCCATATTTTGTTTCCTGTAGAAAAAGTGATAGTTTAACACTTTTTTTTCATTAGTTTATAGTTTAGTGTTGTTCGGAACTTAAATGAATAGAAAATTCCACGATAAGTTTGACAACTTTTGAATAACCTTCTATGAAGATAAAGTAAATGAAAAGTCCTTTATTAGTTACTGAACTGGAATGGTTTTTCCTGAAATCTTTTTTCTGCTATTAGCATTTATACTATATAAAACGCGTTTCTTCGCTGCTCTTTTTCTGGCAATTTTTAAAATTTATAAAATTGGTGAATTAAAATACTGATACAAATCTTTGTATTATTACTGGATTTTTTTAAAAGGATAAAAAATCTAGCGATGACATCTATAATTCAAACTTTTAATCTGTTAAAATCCAAATCTGTGATTATATAACTGTCCTACTTCTATATTTTTCAAGTTTTTTTTTTTTTTTTTTTTTTTTTTAAGACGTTTTCTTCCACCATAACAAAAAAAATAATTGAATTTTTAGATTGAAATGTTTTTATTTAAAACTACAATATGCGAGATCTTTGATCTTTTCAATTTTCCTAATGTATATAATTAGTTGCAGCAATATTATTTTTTTTCGTACACTTGAATTAAAAGATGGAACCTCATAAACATTTTTATTTAACATTCTCTTAATTGTTAAAGCTTCGGTTCCATTTCAACACTAAATTGTCTTGATGATTTACTTACAATAATCATCAAGATTATTTATTGTTGAACTTATATCGTATTTTCTCTTTAAGCCTTGTTTTCGACAAGAAGAGTTCTGACTGAAGACCTTTATTGTTACTTTTATAAGGAAACTTTTTGTGTCTCATACTAGGAGATGTTTGCTGTCTTGTTTGAAGTCCCGGCCCCATAGCTCGTAAAAATATACAGCTAAGATAATTAATTTATCAGATTAAAGCTCTCTCATCCTTAAGTTTACAGACGTTGAAATGGATCTCGTTCTCAGAACAAGGTCAAATCAATAATAGCTTGGTATAATGAGGTTTTGCTTCGACTTCCAACACAACGTTTATTACTCTGACCTTTTCTCGATTTCAAAGACTATGCCTTTTTAAGAGTGTTGAATTGAGAACTTAAGAAATGCTGAATGTTCACTTTTGATTTGCCTCAAATAGAAAGCTTGAATTGTCAAATTTTTCTTAATATTTGGTGTTTTAATATGTTTTAACACAAACTGGTCTTTTAATAGAATATCACTGTAACAATTGAAAGCGTAGTTCTTGAGTTGTGATTGAAATCCATCGATAACATCTATATATGTATTCCTTTGGCATGCTGTTTTAATTTGAGTGCATTGAATTTTTAGAAGTGAACTAATTATAGATTTGGTATTCCTAATATAGGATAAATCTTGGATACAACTAAAACATGATCTATTATTCAAAATTTCAAATTATTTGTTTTTCTTTTAAATTTAACTTTTTCTACATATTCTTTTACAGATAGGGAGTTTCTGTAATAGTTTTACATCAATTTTAACTCCTCCCGTTAAATCTACTAGTTTATGGTGTTCAAATAAACACAAATGATATGATTTTTAGTCTCACTATAACAATATGTAAAACGTCTATAATGTTTTTTGTTGCAAGGTATTTACACATACGAAGTCAGTGTTGCCAGGCATATGCATTAGTTGGTTTGTACAACAAACAATGCCGATAGCGAAGAAAAAAACGATTGAGAATTTACTTTTACATTTTTTTTAAGATTATAAATTTAATGTCATGGATTTATATAACCCTGTTTTAATTTTTGGTATCACGTTTTTAATATTTAAAAGACATCTGGTTGATATTGATTTCGTCATTTCAGTTTCAAAATTAAAATGAAAAAGGAAGTAAATCTCCGTATGGAAGTTTTGGTTGTGCTAATTTTTTTGCTTCCACAAATTAGTGTCACGCTATTTCCCAATTGTATTGCTCAAAGTTTTTAATCTCTCTTATATTGCGCAACTTTGTAAAGTATTAAGTTGTTATATAGGAGATCTTTTATGGATGAACCTAGCTAATCGACAACCTGAAGGGATAGTTGCCCTCCCTCACAGCAGGTGGCGGTTCTTCAAGCTTGTGTTTCTTCACACTAGCAGGTTTAAGTATGAATATAATGCAAAAATGCGCCTCAGGGTAGGGAATAAGCACTGAAAAAAAAAAAAAAAAAAAAAAAAAAAAAAATGGCGTAGAACGGGTTGATTGTGTAGCATTGAATGAAGATGGGAAGGACTTAGAAGTGTATTTGAAAATGTAGACAAGTTTCCCATTAAAAAAATCCAATAAGGGTAATTTATCGCCTGTTTCACAACGCATGATTTAAAAAATCTTGGTTTTAGGGAAGAGTTTTTTGTAATTGTAGTGTGCATGTTAAATACTACTTTGTATATGTTTAGTAAGAAAAAATATATTAATTTAAAGTATCAGGAAGACACATGGATCTTAAACACACGAAAAGGTTTCGAATAGAGGATATCTATTATAGAGGATGATCTACGTTTCTATTTTTTTAGCAATTAGCGCTTCAAATTTTGAATGCAAAATAGTATGTTGTATAAAGTGTTTCTTTGGTATTATTGTAATTTGTGTTTGAGTTGTTGCAAATTGTATATGATGAATGAAGCAATGTATAATTGTTTTTTAATTAATTCTTTTTATCTATCAGATAGTAGAACTTTTTTGAGTGATCTGTTTTTAAAACTTTATCTTTATTTAAAAAAGATAATATTCCTTTACATGCTTAATGTTTTTTAAAATGCTTTATCAGATAATACAACATATTTAACATGACGCGTGGCATAATTTTCGAAAAAACCCAGTTATTTATTGTTTATATGTGCACAAAGTTTTCGTTCAATTAGAAATATTAAACAACGTTTTAAATATTTAACAAGATTTGTTGCATGCAAGTGGTATTTTAAACAGTTCGCCTAAAACTTTCTGAAACCTTTATGAAATTTGCATTCTCAAATATTATTATTATTTCGGTATTAATGATAGCTTTTGTGTTAAAAGATGTGTGAAGATTTGTTTTATGGTGTATGAATGTGTAATTAAATATCAAAGCAAGAAAGAATGTTCTATCTTCTCTTTCAATTTTTTTTCAATGAAAAGTGTTATAGTCTTAATGAAAGTCATGATTGTGAAATCTTTTTAAAAGAAACACAGGACGTGGGATGTTACTTTATGTCGTTTACTTGCTGAAAAAGACGCCATTGTATTTACGTCACTTTGCTTGATTCATAGTAGTTTTTTTTTTTCTTTTTTTATCTTTGTGGTAATTAATTGTTTTTTCCTAAAGGAAACATGGAATGGAAATTTTAAAGGCGCATTAATAAATGAATATATTTTAAGAGACAATATTATTTTATACCGTTTTTGTTTATTTTTATTAGCTTTTCAACTATACCTACAGTTTATTTTTACCATAGAAATGAATTATTCTAAATGATATATTTATAATTCAATATAACTTTTCATTTGAATTCGTTAAAACAAAATAATAAAACTTTATGTTAAGATGGATTGTTCGTGCATCTTATTATCGTAAATAGGTATTCTTAGATTATTATTTTAAAATACTTAAAACAGCAAAAGACTTTCTTTTGTCTGATGATAATTGAAAAAAAAAAAAAAAAAAAAAATACAATATACAATAGTAGAAAAATTATCATAAAAGACGCAAACTATTAAAAAAAAATTATTAAAATTGTCAAAGTAATCTTAAAGGAATGATGATTTTTTATAGTTCTCAAGTGATCGTTTTCTGAAAATTCAAGTCATTGTAGAATTTGTTCTGGAAGGAATTTTAATGCTAATTTTATAAAATATGCAAGAGAAGGTTTTATTTTAATAAATTTTAAAATTTAGTTTCTAACATCCTAGTTCTAGTTTTGCATCGTAAGGTTTTGTTAATGCTAATATCTGAATAATTTTGCCTTAAAATTGTTGCATAACTTTCGGATGGCAGCCTTTGTATAATAAAACGTTTTAAAAATTATTCGTTTAAATTTATTTTAAAGTCCTCTTTTATATTCACTTCATATATTTAAAAAATATAACGCGCAGATTTATGAGTCTGGATATATCTGCATATGTTTGTAAAATATTCTTTGCGATTAAGTGACACTTTATGATTGCAGACATGCCGTAAAATTAATTCAAAATTATTTTTTTTGTTAAAGTCGTTAATTTTTGCTTTATATTTTATATTCTCATTTTTATCTATTTAATAATTTTTGATATTTTTGTTTTAGAAAGTGGCGACTTTTGTTACTCAAAGAAAATCATCCAGTCCTCTCAGTTTGCATTCCATGATGAAGCAACCACGGTTGCCTGGAACTGAAAAATTCAAGTTTGCGTCCTCTGACAAACCTCTGACCACAAATCATATACCTTTAAACAATTCAAAATACAGACTTTCATCAATTTCTCATGGCAATGAACACAACGTGGCACCTTCACATTATGTATTTCATTCACGTACTTCGTCTATCTCTAGTCAGAATGAACTTAAACCTATGTCGACAACCTTATCTGTGCCAACACTGAATCGCAGCGATTCCAAAAGACGTGCTGTTTTACCTATTACTTGTAAAAAGACATCAAGAATGCTAACTAACACGAATGTGGAACTTACTGTGGATCCTGCAGATTTAAGCTCTGAAGATAATGGTAAATCGTCTAGGAGAAATTTGGACTCGACTCGAATACCATCTTGCCCTAACTTAGAAACTTCATCAAGAAGTTTGAACTCCTCCAAGACCTCATTGGATACCTATTTCCGCAAGATGTCCTTGCAGAATCCGACCATTCGTGAATTGCCACCAGATTTCGATTGGAAAAATATTAGAGCATCGCCGTCAAGACTTTCTGCATCGTGTTCCAGTTCTTGCTCCAGTGAAGAAAATGTTTGGGTCTTACGAGAGGATTCATAACTTGCGGTTTATCTTCACAGAAATTGACTTAGAAAGGGGGATGCAATGTTTTTTTTTTTTTTAAATCTAGTCTACATCTTAGAGAAGAAAGCCGTCTGCTGAACTAACAACTTTCTGCTGTTTTTTACAGCATTTTATGCTTGGCCACTGTACCATTTCATGTTTGAATTTTAGTACGTGACTGCATTTACTGAGTTGCGAAGGGTTGGATTACAGTAATTTCATTTACATAACTGAACAAAACAATTTCTGTGTAACATACATTAATAGATCATATATTTTCGAAGTTCATTAATTTTTTAGAATGTAAATAATTCCTTTATCTCTTTAAAAAATGTTTTGTTTCATTTAATGTAGTGGAAACTTATTACTCGTCTTATAAATATTACCCTGTTAATTGAATTTAAAGTTCACTATATTGTTCAAAAATATCTAAGATATTTTAAAGTTCAATAATTTAAAGAATTTTTTTAAGAGGATTATATTACTTATCTTTATCTGAGATATTTCCAGAATTAAAAAAAAAATTACAATTATATACAAATAAATATACAGTTAATAATTTATCTAGTGATTTATATTTATAAAGTTGCAGCCTTACTTTGAAATAAAATATTTGAATTAGAGTTTGTATTTGCTTGAAAATTAAAAAAAAAAGTATATCAATAATATTTTATTTCTAATACAAATAAAATTGACATTGGATTTATTATTTAACATACTAGATGTTTAAGTTTCGCATTTTGACTTTAGATTTACAGCATATATATGTGTGTTGTCTGGTAGGACTATAATAATAAAAAGCAGTTTTGTTTAACCTTAACATTGTTAATCGAACAATTTTCTCTTGATATTTGTTGTCTGTTGTAAATAATTCGACACATTTTTTGATTTTTTTTGTTACTTGATTTTCTGTCAGCGTTGAAAATCTACAATTGTGCAATTTTGAAGATAAAAAATGTAAATTTAAAGACTTGACTAGTCATGAATAAAAGCATAATATTTTGTTTCTTTACTTTGAATATTTGTCACTCATTTTATGCTTCTAATTTTTATTTATATATTCTAATTAATTTTTATTTATTTATACTTCTAAATTTTTTATTTCTAAATACTGATAACTTAACTTAATTTAAAATCTAAAAGAATTAATAGTTCTGCACAGATTATTGACATTGGTGAATAACAAGTTATTTACTCTTAATATTTTGTTTCAATACAAATTTATATTTTTGGGAAAATTGAGAAAAATTCTTTCTTTACTTACTGATGATAATATTGATGAAGTAAATAATGTATCAAAAAAGTTTAGGAAAGGAGTTACTAAATAAATTTTCATTTACATGAAACAGAATCTTGGAAAATTTTAAAATCTGAAAAAGTGATCTTAAAATTTGCCAATGAATATCACTACAAAGTAGATGACATTTTAATAATAGCTAGTGGTAAATTCAATACCCTTGTTTGTATGTTAGAAAAATGTAGAATAATTTACTAAATATTTAACGAAGTTAAACATGTTTCAAATTTTCACGATTGGAATAAAATTTTGTTAATTTAGGTTTAACGTTAATTTGTAGATGGAAAAAAAATGAGATTGTTGGATTGCATCTAATATTCATTGCATGTTGTTATTATGTTGTCCTTTTACAAAGTAGCTAAAGATATGACCAAATGTTTGATGGTAGAATGAGTTACGATTAATTTAAGTAATAAAAAAACTAGAATACTGAGTGTCTCTTACAACTATTGATGTTTTTAGCTTTTTTGGTTTCGCATTGTTTTCTTGTAAAATAAATGCCATGGATACTATGATAAAGTATTTTTAAAAACATAAAAATAAAGCAGTTATATTAAAATATAGTTAGATTAAAAAAAAAAAGAGATTATATAGAAAAAAAAACAAAAAAAACGATACTTTAGTATATATTCACTTTATAGGTTTCATTTGTAAGTACTGTGATACCTCGGCATACATTCCGTTTGGAATTCATCCAACTTGATATAAATTTTTGTTTGGTATACGAACTTTATTCGGAATACGATTCGCATGCGTCAAAATTTTTGCCAAAGGGGTGATGTCAAAAACTGCCCAAACAAACCATAAAAGCATTGTGCAATTTAAATTAAGTTTGGTGTGACAGATGTTTTGTAAACGTCAAATCTGGTGATGCTCAAACCGGTCTAAATAAGTAAAAGAGACAAATTTGGAAAATTCAGATTTTTTATGTTTTTCAACTAATAGCTTTGTTTTTCAGTAGTAAGCAGTGATAAAATCATTTGATAAAACCCCATCAATGTATAATATGCCAATAAAAACTAAATTTATTCACGGGAAAGATTAATCATTTTCCCACTATTTCTCATGGGAAAAATTTGTTTGGTATAAATTCTAGTATCTGGAACGAATTAAGGACGTATACTAAGGTACCAGTCTAATGCAGTCATTTGAGCTCGACAGCGGTGGTGATTAAATGACTGCATCTGATGAATTATCCACATAGTTCCTGATCTCAAAATGTTAAAAATAAGCGGCATCTTATTGTTGCTAATAACACTTTTATTTTTAAAAATATATGAGAATAAGCAATTTTTGTAGATATGTGGCGTATTTTCATATGAAACTTTTTTTTCTATAAGTGAACATTATAATTTATTACTAAATTTTTGTTACAAACATTCGTACATAGAAAAATTAAATTCTTGACTTAATTTTTAAAAAAGCAAGGAATTTTTTTTCTCATCCAATTTAGCGGATTCTCTACGGCCCATTCGTGAGAAATTCAAACCGTTTTGTCTGATTCTTTAAGTATATAAATGAAAATCAAAATAATTCAGTTATATTAAAACTAATTAAAAAAAAAAAAAACACGTTGCAATGATATTCCATATGCTTTATATTAACAATAATAATTAAATATTTTATAAAGCAAAAGATAATGTAAATTTTATTAAAAATGTGCCAATGCGAGTAGCGAGTAGTAATGGCTATAAAATTTTTATTGAATAGAAAAGAATCAATTATTTATATTGGTAATCCAGTAATAACATCTATTGTAATGTATTGCATATATTCATAAAAAAAAAAAAAATTTTCTTTCATAAATGCATACATAATATATAACCTTTGGAAAAGTCGGAAATTTTTTTTTCCATCTGTAGCAAAATATTCGGTTTTTCAAATAAATTACAATAAAAATAGGAACATGGCGTATGGCTTACATTGATACAGGGATGCATAGATTATAGCGAGGAATAAAATAAAGAGCTTGATGGCTGTTGTAAAATATTAAAAAGAAGCAAATTTTTAAATATTATAATAATATTTAATTCAATACTTTGTAATTTATTCAAAACAAGGAGTTGAGAACTTGTGTCTGTAAGGCGCCAATTTGGATTTATTTCTCCCCTCACACATGAGTCTCACCAGTGTCGGCTATCAAGACATTATCTATAAGCAAATATTTATTTTAATAATTCATTATGTAATTTTAAAGATTGCCAAAAAAAAAGCATGATCCATTTTACAAATTAGCAGTGGTTGTTATATATAACGTCATAAAATGTGCGTGCCTGTTTATGCCAATCAATAATGTGAATAAAAATTTTGCGAAAATCTTTTAGAATAAAAATTTTCAGGCATGAAAAACAATTGATAAAAACAAACCACTTATCTGTTTTGGGCTTGGTTGCTACAGAACTTGAAGCAAATACTTTTAAAATTTAATATATCAGTGTAATATCAAACATTTTATTATTCGTATGCTTTTTATATTATATTTTTTCTTTTATATATATATATGTGTGTGTGTGTGTAATAAAGAGATAACTTACAATGCTTTTTTTTTTTTTTTTTATGTGGACAAATTAGATTGTACGACCCGCAATCTTTATAAATCTGAGCAATCCTGCATTATTTTGCTATGAATTATGGTGCCATATATCCTCTAGTTCTGTTTTTTATTTTGCAGAAAGAATAACTGTTATTTAAACTGAATTCAACTTCGCTATTGTTGATGAGATAGATCGATGAGAATAAAATGTGCAAGACATAACAAAGAACAGCACACGCACCGATTCTCAAAAGAACTACCGAACGTTTAGCCTTGAGAGATTCTCATTAACCAACCATAACACAACAGTAAGTGAACTCTTGAAGGAAGTAAGATGAGAAGAACAAGGATTATTTCCCCATAACAATGATGAGTCACTAGTCCAGCGATAATTCCGACGAAATAAAAAAGTGTTGTTTCCGTTGGTAGAACAAGACGACAACGGAAAAATCGCTTGCAGAGATAGAAGGTCTAACCCACTGTACTTTTACCCTTGAACTTCAAATTCCTGAAGGCGACCTTTTATTAGTAGGCGCAAAAATGCACGAGGGTTTCTGAAACTTTTCTGACAGTTTGCTTAGTACTAGACTGACACACCTGTGTTTACATAATGAGTGATGACGTATTTTCCGAAAACGATTTTGTTTTATTTTATTAATATTTTTGGAAGAAAAAAAATCATGAATGGTGAATTTATTGTTGGATCTCCATTTAAAAAAATAGAAAGAGCAAACACATTTTTTTTTTTACTATGTGTACTATATTAAAGATGGTTTAAACCATCTAAAATATTTTTCTGCCTTAAAAAATAAATGCCAATTTTCATCACAAAACGTATGATCGGACAAATTGAATACTGCCCTTTGTTAGTTCTCATTTTTTTGTTTTTCAAGTATAACCACACAATTCCCTATTCGTTACAATCAAAATCAGTTAGTGTATTTGATTTACAATTTGTTTAGTGCTTATAATTTATGATTAAGACAAAAATTCTCTAATAGAGAATTATAATCTATCTTAACCATAAATGTTTTCATTTTACTCATTGCTATTCAGTGAAAATTATATTAAAACGTCTACTATTTGACTGAAGATTTTTTTTTTCTCTGTGTCAATTGGAAAGTCAATATATCTCTATCAATAATAATTTATTTATGAACAGTATCTATTACTTCAGTGCTCATGTTATGCTATAAGGTGTAAAAAGATTTTTGCAAACAGTTCTGAAGACAATCGAGGTAGACATCTACCTCTGATGGTAGTATACCTGAAAATCAATGATTATTACTGGCAATACCCGGGTACTTAACACTAAACTAGGATAGAAATTATGTTGATGTAGTCCGTGACAGTAGCTCAAGTTTATCCCTAATTCCACAGAATATTGTAAATTTATTAAATCTATTTTTGTAAGCTCTTATTAGTTTGACTGGCCAAAGGACGTATGAAACTATAACATTTGTGAACTGATTCTCTGTATAGGAAAAATAACAAAAACATTGAAATTTGAAGTCATTGATACTAGCTTACTTTACATGATCTTAGAACTTCCTGCTTATGGACTGTGTAATTTGATGATTGATTTAGGCTAATTTCCTTTTAATGATTTTCCAATTAACAAATTCCAGTTTACGGAATTAGTGTAAACTGAACGTGAGAATACAAAGTTAATACCGTGTATTCTCATATTTTCTCATAACAACCACGAATTGCTTTTTATAATTAATCGATGCATAAACATTTCTGTTTACGAACGTAGTGCTTCTCTCGCCTGTCATCTCCAGAAGCTAGACCACAAAAGTCTTTGTGTCTCCATATTAATAAAATCAGGTAAAATGACTTGACTTTTCCTTTATTGGCTCAGTGTCTATTAGCAAATATATATATCTGTTGCGTTATTTAAATATGATTAAAATTTAAAGAAAGAATATGAGTGAGATTTGTGAATTTGCGAGGACAAAAAAAGGGAAAATATTAGAATTTCATTGGACATGATTGTTCATATAACTCTGAAGAAATTATTGATAGAAATAATAATTCTAGAAGCAGTAGAATCAAAACGAATTTTTTTGTTATAAATAAATTATAGCAATAAAAAATCTATTCAAAGCAAGAAAAATAATTTATTTAAATGGGCTTCTAAAAAAATCTGAGGTCTAATGGGCAAATATTATTTCTAATGAAGTTCTTAAATTTATGATTTTAACAAGAATAAAATGCATAGATTTATTTCATTTAATTAAAATTTCTATTATTGTATTTAAATAGAGATAGCTTTACAATGCTTATTTAATTATCCGTTAAAATCTCTTTTATTTTTTATTTATTACAGTTCATTCATCAGAGAGTATTTCATTTGTTAAAATTCTTTTGAAAAGAATGTTTCATAACTTACGTATTGTGAAAAGATACCGTTCTGGGGTTTTATGAATAATTACACAAACAGAACATCCCTTCTGTGAAAAGCACAAACTAAGCAATGGGTTTTGTCATTCTAATCGGCAAAATTATTCATTTTCACGGATGACACACTGGTTCCTTCCTTGCTAACATTTCCGGTCTAAAGCGATATTGCTACTTCCTGTGTACCACGCGTTTTCCTATATCCATCCGGTGGAAATAACACTTTGAATGTAAATTTTCTTTCATTTTACTAATTATAGTGGGGAATACAATTATTTCAAGCCATTCGTCTCGCCGTCGTTGTTTATTAAAATTGGTTTGGCTGAAATAAGAGTTCTCTTTCAAAAAATATTTTCTTTTCACAGTTTCTAATGATAAATTTTTGAGTTTTTCTAATACGTACAAGGATGCGCCGACTTGAGAAGGATTTAGATAAGAAGGATTAGAGATTTAATCAATATAACTTGTCCACTGGCAGCACAAAAAGAAAAAAACTCGAAAATTATGTGACATATATGTATTTCGTTTTTGATATATAATGAAAAATAAATAATATTATATAATAAAGCAATGAGGAAATTGATGTGTGATGTTACATTAAATTAATAAGTGTTTTAGTATTTGGTTTGATTTACGGAAACGGAAGTACCTGTTTCGGAGTACCTATGGGATAAATATACCCTGAAAACCTCCACATAATCGTTAATATAGTCAAATTTACATTATTGAAATTACATCTTGAATTTAGATAAAAAAAAAAAAAAATTTACGCTAGTAAGTAAAATAATAAAAAGAAAGAAGTAAGTTAAGTTACTCAGGTACAATGAGGAGTCCGTAACACGTTTCCCGCGAACGGTCTGTTAATTAATGAAAAATAAAAATAAATTAAATTTAGAAATTAAAATAAATACATTAGAAAAGAAAACATTAACTTCTTAAGAATTTTAGATAACATTTGGGAATTGATTTGATTTTTGTGACAACCAAGTATAAAAGTGAGGAATTAAATATTTTATATTTATCGTTTTTCTTAAATTTTTTTAAATGTTTATTCACAAATATGTGTTGATCCAAACAGGTTTGCTTTTTTTAATGTATGCTTTACCATTATTTTTATGCATACAAGGATGCGCAAACATGTGAAGTCCTCGGTCGTATTTATTCAGTGTAACTTGTACACCGACCGCACAAATAGAAAAATTTGCTATAATCAACCTCTTTACCTGATAAAGAATGCTTGAGGACATTATACGGTACTTTATGGAACACATTTCTGATAATAAAAATATCGATTTCTGGGTATCAATCTTGTTTATAATGATATTTTCATATAAATATGTCAGTTTTATACATTTTTATCTTAAATAATAATGATTTTTAATTTTCTGAGACAGAGTCATTTAAAGTCACTTTCGGTAGAGTTTCGGTTTTTTCGGTCGGTTCTTCCTACCTTCACAGGAAATTAAGGAGTTTAACAATCTTCCTTAATTTCTGTACCTATACCCAGCTTCTCAGTTTAGCTAATGTGTTCAATATCTTTAATCATTAGTCATAATATATTGAAGAGCCCGAATTTATCAATTTATTATTTATAAACTTAATTTACTTCTAAATATAAAATACTAAATTTCTAATTTAAAAACGGGTTATTTCACCTGCTTGGTATATTTAGAATGATTTTATTTTAGGTGTTTCTATAAACTCAAGAATGAAAATTCCTGATCAACTCAATCATGATTCTTCACATATTAGGAGAAGTCAAGATGAAATAAAATTCACCATTTACTGGATATTAACAAAAAGGGTTTAAAAAATTCAAACAACCCTATAAATTTAATTACATGAAAAAAAAAATAGGTATTAATTCTGAAAAAAAACCCCACAAACAACAATAGAATATATACACTGATAGCTACAATTTGGTAATTTATTTGAAATATTCGAACAAATCATAATTCCGAGCAATGCACTCAAACAATAGATCTCTCGAATTTTTCGTATTGTCTGACTATCGTTCTATGTCGTCCATATTATGAAAAAAAAAAAAAAACATACATTTTTTGACATATGTTTTAGAATTTTTTATTAAGGAAAGGAAAAACTGTTGTTAAAAAATGGGCGAAATTGTCAGCGAACACACTAATAGGGAATCCGATAGCATAATATTAGTGGACAGTGGAACCTAAGTTTGTGACTGAATAGATTAGAATAGGTAATAGGTATGATCAGGGCCGGATTTAGATGAAAAGGGTCCTAGGCTATTCCGCTTATGAGGCCCTTTCACCTCCCATTTTTAAGTTTGTAAATTACATGAGAGATAAAAAAATACAACATATTGAACCATCGTCAGTATTGAACCTACTGAACTCAAAAGGTGAGAATCAAATGATCGTGTATGCCATCCTAAAATAAGAATCTTTTCTAATAACATTAACACGTATTTCATATTATCGAAGTAATACGAATATAAAACTGAACGTCGGGATATCAAAAGGTCTGTTAGTTTGTCTGTTCCAATCTACACTTTATTTATGCAAGAACAAACCAGAGTTTAGTAGCATAAGACAGTCAATATTTGCCATATCAATCAGTGAACGTATGAACTATACTTTGGTGCAATCTAGTATATACAAACGAACAGACCCAATGAACCGAATGCGTTGATCTTAACCAATACATTTTTATGTTTGTTTATGAGTCATATGTGTAGAATTTTTCCTTATTTTCGATTCAGTGTTTTAGTGTTTACAGTTTTTAGAATAGTGTAATTCTAATTTTGCTAACAATTTGAATGTAGGCCTCTCTTGATCTTGAGGCCCTAGGCTGAAGCCTAGTTAGCCTATAGGAAGATCCGGCCCTGGGTAGGATATATCTGTAGATTAGAACGTCTTTCGGATAGTCTCAAGCAGTACAATATGTCATTCTTGGGATGGCACAATATATGCAAGATAGTATTATATAGTGCAACAAGTTCTTTGTGGTGCCTCCTGGAAAAACACATACATAAACCACATGTTCAGGTGGTTTATATACCAAAAGCTGTCTCCAGTCTTGAAAGCGAATGGTGAACTTTCGTCTGTTCGTAGGCGTTGCAGTTTGACCTCGATTAACAAATTGAACCATCTCACTCTGTTAGCAAGCAGTCGACCATCATTTGATAAGTCGTAAATTTTTTTGAAACGGGAAATATATCAACATTTCACTTAACCTGAGAGAGAACGTGTTTTATATGCTTCTTTCACATTTTCAGCTGCTCTCGCTTTTAAAACATCTTGACAAAACTTGTCTTGCTTGTCTGTTCCTATGCATTGCAATTTGAACTCGAAAAACAAGCCCTGATATCTTTTCTATGAGAGAGCAACCAGTCACCATTCAACAGGTCGTAAATTCTTTGATGAACTTAAAACCAACTTCAAGCGACTTTGATGAACAAAAAACTTTCATTTATCCTGATTCCCGAAAAACGAAATAGTTTATTCTTTAAAATTTCATTTACATTACTGCAAATTATTTTTTTTTCCCATGCTCCGCTCAGAACTTTCTCATCTGTGGACATTAATCCATTTGCTAAGTTTGGATGCAGTTAAATAAATAAGTTTCAGAGATGACCTCTTTTCTAATTTTGGTTAGAATCTTCTTAACACTCTTGGCCCCTGACTATTGCAATGGAAAGGGAGCTTATGCATAAATTTTGTTTAAAATATAGTTATATGTCATTATAATCAAAGCAATTTATGCTCTAAAATACATTTTTAATGTTGAAGCAGCATATCAATGAAATTAATGCACTCTATAAACTTGTCTTGTATGGTACAAGTAAGAAGTAATCCCCAAAGCTAAGGGGAGTAAAATTGCATCAATAACCATTTTTCTGACCTGGAACTCATAAAGGAATCCCATCTCCAGAATAAAGATAAGTCTTATTTTTCCCAATTTTTGTAGCATTGCAAATGATAGAATCAATCCATTCTATATCAGTACCTCCGGAAGTACAATATATTCATTAAAAATATCTTCCTTACCAACATATTCCTACTCCTCTGTTACAGCACATTGAAACATTCATTATCTCCTTAAACCTTCCAAATCTGGATTTAGTGAGTACTCAATGGTGAAGACAAATCTGAATGTTGTGATATATTTTGCGAATGTTGTATTTATACATGTATATAATTGAACCATGAGCCTTCCATTGATCGCCATACTATACTGATATAAATGCAGAAGACAAATATGCATAACATATATCCATGAAAATAATATACTTGCATGCATACAAAATTTTCATCATTATTAAATTTACTAAACAAAGGGTAAAATGCGGCATTTTCAATTTTATTAGGCGGATCAAATATTAAATACCAAATTGCAACATAACGAAGAAAACGGAAACTAATTTTGAGTATTCATATGTTTTCTCAAAAATTGATAGTCATTTACTGGCAGTATTTTTCAGAAATGGATACTTCATTCAGTTTGTTTGTAAACACTGGCTATTTTAGTTTCAAGACAGTTCAGTGAACGCGGTACAAGTGATTTATTGACTGACTTCTTTTTTTAACAACTTACGTAAACCACAGTTTGATGACTAAAAAGTTATGCATTTTGCTTTCCTAAACTGAAGGAAAAAGAAAGAGGGTGAGGGTTGACATTTAAATTTTTTCTTTATTTTGCATTTATGATATCTTTTAAATGTAATATTCAATTTGTATGAATAAGCATACAAGATCTTGTTATGGCTCTAAAATGTAAAAGTTATTTATTGTTCTACTTGGAATTATTTGTGTATAACTGAATTTTGAATATTTCAGTAAATTACTTTATTTTATGGAATTATCTATTTATGATTTTGACAACACAGCCAGATTATAGGATGCATAACGAAGTTTGAAAAAAAGTTGAAATGTATTAGAATTGATGAAGGTATTAAATTAAATTCCCAAGTCTTTAAAATCTATATGACGTTATGAAGAAAACATTGCATTTTATTTTTATTCATTTGAATTAAAGAATTAATTATTTTTAAGAAAGTAAAACTGTTTATTAATAGTTCTTATTTGATTTATTGTTTTTTAAATACCAGGCATCTTGATATGAGTTATGTCAAGTACGCCAGATATGCAACGGATTCATTGTTAAACTGGCTCACATTGTGCCATCACAACCTGAAACGAATAACTTCGTGGTGGTATTTTAAAGATTTTACACGTTACACGTAATTACTGATTTACATAACTACTGTTTTGATTTGCATACAACAAAATTTTATTTATTCATAATAATATTTTATTAAAGAATGAAATTATGAAAGCTTATACCTTTACCGAAGTTCATTTACCCTAGCAATCATTTAATATTATCCCTGCAGAAATTTAATGGCATTAAAAAGTTGTAATTTCTTGCAATTGTTTTACAGATGCAGGTAACTTATTCTTTATTTTCTGCTAGAAAATCGTTTTTACATTAGCTATCTCGTCTTATTAATTTATTATGCGACCTAAGTGTATTTTAACGAGGTAAGTAGTTGAAAACTACATAATTTTATATCCATTTATATATATGTGTTTATTTATTTATTTATCGATTTAAAAACTGTAAAAGCCATGCTCAGTAAAAGAATCTGAACTTTCAATAAATTCTTTAAAATCAGTAATCATTCCATTAAATTTCTCTATGTAACAATATATCCGAAATTTAACAAAACTCCAATAGCTTTTCGTTTTATCACCTGTGGTACATCTGCATTTATGGATAAACCAGGTGAGATATTTTGTAATATTCTCGAAAACATTTCCAACGCCATATGACAAACTCATATACCTGGATTATAAATAACAATAAATATGTTTAAACAATTAATATGTTAAATGTCCCTTCAAACATTTTTTCTATAGATACATTTAATTTTAAAGATCTCTTTACAAACATCCCCTTAAAATCTAAAGACACTTAAACTCACTTTATCGTGACTATCAAAATATTCTCATGGCAACTTTCGCCTACTGTATAAAATTCTGTAACCTCTACATTTTTAATAATTATATTTACAATAAAGTGAATTCTTACATTCAAACTCCACAAGGAGCTGGATATTCTTCAATACTCGCTAATCTACATTATTTGTAAACAAATTGTGTGATTCACAAACATGCTCTTGGGTATTTAGATGAGCTAATTATATTCAACCATCCAAATTGTCATAAAATTTCTCGGCACTTATACAATAGAATTGATTTTAAAAAGTTTATTACTAGTAACTTTCAAGCTGCCTTATTTTGATATCAGTATTAACATTCATAATTCCTAATAAATGAATATTTTTGAAAAAAGAAAGAATACCACTTCGCAATTAACAGACATACACCTGAAAATGCGATATCAGGATCAAAATACATGCCAACACCATCATTAATAAACTTCTCCGATTAAATCCATCTGTAACAACACATAATAGAACTTAAAAATACGCTTTTAAAAAGTGGTGCTCCAAAACATTTCTTCACCAATATTTTTGAAATTTGCAATTACCCAGCTCGTTATTGCTAAGAATTTTTCCCATAGTTTAAAATTCCACGATTTGTTTACATTCTGAGTTTTTCTCACATTTGTTCTAAGATATTGTAAATCATTTTATCTATAATTACAACACCATTTCACTTTCTCACTCTGCCAATTACCTGGTATTGGATATCCCTACGAAGGGCAATAAATCTCCCCATTCTAAAATTCCACATTAACTAATTATTGGTCTGTCACCAGATCACTCGCTTAATGGCCATATTATGAATACTCACTGGGTTTGTCATGTAACTCAATTTTCTTTCCAAAACAAACTATACAGTCGAATTGCGATGAGCAATTCGAAGTATATTAATGATTTGTATCGTTCGAATAAATGTAAAAAAAACCCGTATAGAAATTTCCGTATCAAAGAATTCTGTATTGTGGCGCCATCTATCTTCAATCAGAGGAATTATAGAATAAAATAATATGTTTGTGAGTAGATATATTATTTTTATAAACATCAAAATTTTTTAAACGCTTTTCCTAAAAAATGTATTGAACATGTACAAATAAAATTTTTAATAATAATTATTTTAACTAAATGTGTTAACTTTAAAATTAATTTCAAATTTTATTAATATTTGCCATTTGTAAATTATTCACCACCTAACATAATTTTTCTACTTCCTCTCTAACATTTTTTTTTTAATTTTTAAATATTGCTGAATTTTTCTTCACAACTAATATAAGTTTTATTTGTTATCTCTTATTTATTTTGTAGTATACAAAATTTTAAAGTAATTTTATTTGTAATAAAAATGTACTATTTAACTGTAGTTTTGATTGGTCTATTGTGACGAGAAATAATTTTTTTATTTCTGATTCATTGATTGAACTAGTAAGCTAGTTTCTGGAAAATGTGCCCTTATGTTATATCAAGAATTCTCAAAAATAAGATTTATTACATAAAATTTATTTAAAAGCATGTATACTATATTTATCCATTATTTACATATACGTAATTGTAACATTATCCTTATGCATGATATATTGTTTTTTTTTTTAATGCTATGTCACAATTCTCTATTTATAAAAAAATTAAAACATATATTTTTAGATTTAATTTTAAAAGTAGAGTAACATGTTTGCCTAGCTTTCGCTTGAGAAAATAGATGTAATTTATAGTAAACATTTTTCTCTTACTCGATCCAAATTCATAAATCTTTTGAAAATATACTTTTAAATTTTAAATGAATAATTTATTTTACTACAACACATTTAAAATAATTCATATTTCAAATACGATTCTCATTTAATGTAGATAGCAACGCAAAACAAAATTCAAAGAGCAATTTAATATTTTTCGATTAATGACTAAAATGACAAAATTCTTAATTCAAGAAATTTATTAAAAATTGATGAAATTTTCTGATACAAATATTTAATACTAAAAATTGAAAAAAAAAAAAAAAAAAAAAAAAAAAAAAAAAAAAAAATCGAAATTGCATGAAGGATAAATGAAAATTGCTTCTCAGAAATATGAATCATACGGTCAGGATTAGTATTGGGAATTCGAATCTTTTTAATGATTCTTGTCGTTAGTAATTGTTTTTATAAAAAACTCCATATCAAAGATTTTAATATTGTGGCGCCATCTACCAACTTTCAGAGAAACTAATAGGATGAAATGATTTGTTGAAGAGCATGATATATTACTTTTATACTCAAAATTTTCACCGATTTGTCCAAAAATTAATTGAACATATACAGATAAAATTTTCTACAATAACACACATTTTTTGAAGTAGTTAACTATAAGTTAAATTCAGATTTTATTAATATTTGCCATTTGTAAATTATACACCACCATGCATAATTTTCTTCCATCCTAAATCTCTAAATATTTTTAATTTATCAAACTTGCTGAATTTTTTTATTATTATTAAGAAACGTTTTATTTATCATCTTGTAAAATATCAAATTTTAAAATAATTTTATTTGTAATAAGAATTTTCTAATTAGCTGTAATCACCTAATGTGATTTGACAATTTGAAGAAATTTTTAATTCCGATGTATGGCTTTTTTATTTAATATTGGTAAGCCTCATGTTCCAATTTTGTATACTGCAGACAATCCACTGATGAGTAATCAGGTGAGGACAGTGTCTTACGGGAGGACTTTTAGGGGTAACCGACCAGCATTTGCATGCCACATAGGAAAAAACCAAGCAATGCCCACCAGGTAGCCTGACTATCAATCCGAGATACTTTTATACACATTATCACAATCGCCATCGAGACTCCTCGTTTCGAAAGCTGGGACTACAATAGTTCAAATTCGAGTCCTAGATGTGCCTTGGATGTTTATGGTGGTTCGGAATCCACTTGAAGCCGCAGATCCCGGTCTAATATGACTGCAGAGAGTAGGGCTGACAACACTACCCCGTAAACAGTCAGCGTCATGGAGCCAAGTCAGACTTCTACCTACAGGCACTGCATCACAACAGAAGCTGTCTCTCTTCCTTTCCTCCCCCTATGAACCATAAGGGTTCATGGACTTGATCAAGATGTTGCTGTCTACCAAGTGGGATAAGAAACAACACAACAACAGCAACAAGTGTTTTAAACCAGAGAGGCCATTGGCGAAATAACCTTCTGATTGGTGGAACTGTATTCGAAATTTGCAAGCAAACCGAACTGAAAGTTCTTGTGTTTTTATATTGATTTAAATATTTTTATAACTTAAAGTGTTGATGTACCTTTATATAAATGCTTTCAAAATTGTCAATTTATTTCATAT